>VXBX01003164.1:36830-71794 GCA_013400415.1 Scytalopus superciliaris | reverse complement strand
AAAAAGCAAACACTATTTGAAAATAATCTTCATGTGAAAGTTATTAGGTTCTAAAATATTTTTTCTCACTTTACAGTTTGCCTTTATTAACTGATTTTGTGATAATGTGTGGGATTGTGTGTGTAAATGTCCAAATTGTAAAATGCCTTTTTCAGTTTTTTTAGTTAAACTGATTGCTATAAAACTTCCCTGCTTTGGTTTTAAGATTAGACAATCAACATAAGCTAAAGAAACTCCAAAATAATTAAGGAAACACATAATGTAGCATTGTCCAGGTAAAAAATTCTCTTGGTATGTTGTGTAAATAGTAGGACTACTTATATTGGCTATATGGTGAAATTTTAAAAAAATTAGAGTACCATTACAAGTAGAGATAAAATAAAGTGGCTTCTTTGAAGAAACTGGAAAAAATATGCCTAAATAATTAAGTGTGCCCATTATAAGTGGATGGAATTAATTTAGAAAAAATTACTGTGAGACCCAGGCCTAATATCTTTCACTCAACTTTTCTGACAGAGGCCCTGATATAATCAAAGTTTATGCAATGGCTTATCAAAATAGAATGAACAGATTTCAGACAGCTAGAGAATATGCCTGTGTCGCAGCATTCTGAAGAGTTTCTAGGCATGCTCTTTTGTACTGTGTTTTCAGTGTATCCATTCTCACCTGTGTGCAGACAGAGACAGAAATTATTTTCCCAAACTCTAAATAGAGGAATGTTTATGCATCTGGAGTTTTTCATTCTGGTTAGTCTATGCAGAAGAGTTAATTGGAAGTGGTGATAAAACACTTCCAGGTTTTACTGCAACTGGAATTTGATCTGAGATACTGCATTATGTACAGAAAAAGCTTCAGAGAAAGAAAGAATTGTGTGGTGTTTGTACTGGAGGTGTTATTTAGAGATATTAAAAGCTTGCAAGGATTCATTCTTTATGGAAATCATTACATTGATTTGTATTAATTAGTACTATCCTGCATAAAAAATTAATATTCCTGCACAGACTTGTGACTGCAAAATTACCATTCATGACAGTTTTGAAAACATAGCTTGATGAATTTACTTGTTTCAGACACAAAGTGGTTTTCCTTAAAGCCGTTTATGTTGGAAGCTCTTCTGCAGTTCTCCCAGCATTTCTTTGTAAAAAGAGCACTTTTTGGTGTCCTTTTAACATAAAATGCAAAACCATTACAGGGTAATTTATGATACACTTTGTTTTTCTGTTTATTTCCAGAAGAGATATGTACCCTTGTAATAGCAGAAACTTTTCCTGAAGATTCAGGAATTTTCACATGCACAGCAACAAATGAACATGGTTCAGTAACAAGCAGTGCACAACTCATTGTCTGCTCAGGTATGTGATGAAGGCAAAGAAGAGTTTTTAATGATAAATCTTACTAATTAATTTACTTGTGAAGTTACCAGTCTGCTTTCCTTGTGGAAAATGCCTGCTGGAAGAGGGGGTTTGTCAACTTCAGAGCATTCATATAAAGCAAACTGAGTCTTTCTTTAGGTTCATTCCCTGGTTTAATATTTTTATTAATATGAAATACATTTTTAAAGTATCTGCCACAAGCCTGGCATATTTTTAAGCGTTAGGATTCTGAGACTAGATGGCAGCAGAGGCAAAATGGAAGAAGAAATTATGCTACCAAAGGTGGCATATGCCTTTTGTAGAATAAAACCCTATGACATGGTATATTTAGTTTTGTAATATGTTTCCATACATATTGTGGGATGCACTAACCCAGCTGCCATTGCAAACTTGCCATGTATACATACATGCATCAGCATTTTTAAATTATTTGTTCTTAAATTATCCTGAAACTTCATGAAGAGGAAGTGCTGTTTCAGCTGTTGTGGTCCATGCTTACCAATCTCATTCAGTGACTGGATTCTTGAAATAGATTTAGAGAGATCCATAAGGTTGTGCCTTTTGCATGGAGTAAACGCAAAAAATTGCTATCTCATTCAGCATAAATTATTAATAAGAGAACTAAAGAAATACTTTACAAAATCTTTACAAAACTGAAAATACAGCATGTATGTACCAGGTACTTTGTGATTTGTTGAAAATACTTTGTTTTATTTCTTTTAGCCAACTTGGAAAGCTCTACTCATGAATCACTGATAAGAGAATCCAAAAGTGATGATTTCCATCATTTCCAACCACTTTCTCCAGTTGAAATTAGCTCTCTTGAGCTTCTTCCTAAGAAACTTACAGAGACCCACCAAGCAAACAACACTGAGTTGAAATCTAGTGTGACAGACCTTCAACAACAGCTCAATTTGTCTGAGGAAAAGACAAATGGGATCCATCCTGTTCTTGGAATAAATGGAATGATTAACAGCAAACCAAATGGTGATAAATCCATCCCACCTCCAGCTGTCTTGCTTTCACCCACAAAGGAGCCACCACCTGTCCTTGCCAAACCAAAGCTGTAAGTATCTTTGTTTGAGTTTTCTTGTTTCCTGTAAACTTGATATTTGTTGATAGCAAATTTTTGCCTGAAGCAATTTAGCTTTAGACAAATGGACAATGACTGTGCCTGTCCTTTGAACAGTCTTCTTGCTGCAATGATTTATGTTCCAAAAAGCTGAATACAAGAGAGAATTGTGTTCTTTACATAGTGCTACATCAAAGGGAAGTACATTATTTATACCAAAGACTTTAGAGAAGTTTAAGATAAAGTCACAAAAAAAGTAGTAGTGGTAGTGGCTGTTGTTTTGTGACCTTTCTTTCCTAGTCACTGTACCTAAAGATTCTAATTCCCGGAGATTTTTGAATGCTATTTCTGTTTCAATACTGGTTAGTGACTTTTACTCTGAATGTTCTTGCGTTTGTGTAGTCAGTGGTTATTCAGGTGTGTACTGTTTTTATTATTTCTTATGTTTATATATAACCTGTATCTCATTTTGCAGTCAGAGTACAATGGCTCTTTTATAACTAAAAATTAGAAAAGGAAAATCTCTAGGAAAAGGCAGAGAAATAAGTGGAAAAAAGTTATAGTAACACTTTTACCTTATGTTAGTGATGATACCTCATTTACACATGAGCAATTTTATGCTGACTATTAATTTGCAGCTTGATTTTAGCATTACACAGACTCTTCTATCTTTCTCAAGAGTTTTTGGAATGTGATGAAGGAACTAAAATGTTACTTTATTTCATTTGCATCAATAATCAGAAGAGATTATTAATTATAAAATTTTGTTTAAGAAGAAACATGCGACATGGCCTTCAAGCTTAGCGAGGTCATTTGCTTTATTACATGTTTTGACAGGATAAGTTGCAAAATATAAAAATGCTCTTCTTTTAGCATCTGTGCTGAATTTAAACACACAAAAACACATGCTTGAGGCAGCAAGTATTCCCTTTCTACTCTTGTCACTTTTTCTTTCTGTTGCTCTTTGTGATTCTACGCAGTCTCTGACAACTGTAGAAGAGCAGGAGTGGAAGAAGTAGAAAGACAGAGTGGTGAAATAGCAGTGTGTATGGTAGCGGTTGCATGTATGTGAGGGAGGTTGCTGAGAATGGCAGCTTGCAGATGACATGTGATATGGAGTAAGCTGGGTGGTCCTGTACCCAGCATATCTGTTGCAAGACCCACTTGTGAAGAAAGGAGATACTGCTCCAGCAGAGCAGTTAAAAAGTAAATTTCACCCCAGAGCTTTCTTTCACAGAAATGAGGTTGCCTGAGATAAAGAAAAGAAGGTAGTGTAAAAGACTTCCCATTGTATAATGTTCATGTTACTTGTGCAAAATTTGTTTTGTTTTTAAACATGGAGTCAGTATATAAACAGAAGTGAACATTGTGCAGAGTGATGTGAGTGGGATGCTATTACGAAAATCCTTTCACTTGCTGATGTCCAAACTGATGACCTTGGAATCCCTAGAGAAATTGCACTGGAGTCCTGTATTCTGCCATTAACAATACTTGATTCACAAGAGGCTGACCTTGATTGCAGTCAAGATACATGTTTTGCTTGGCCAAAGCTGGTGTAAGTCTATGCTGCTGTCAGAAATTGAAATCTTGCCTTCCCCTCAGCCAAGTATTTTGCTCCCAAGCATAGTGACAGCATAAGGAAGGGAAAGGGTGCCAACAAGAGGAGAAAAAGAAATGTCTGACTTGAAATCAGCTTTCAGCACTTGGAAAACTGTATCCCTAGTCAAAGAGAACAAAATAATTATATTAAAATTAGCTGAGTAGTAAAGCAGCTATCTCAACCATGAGAATGATCCCTCTTCAAAAGAACTCATCTATGGAATTTTATCTGTCCATAGAGTACTAGATGATATATACTACCAATCACATAACAGCAACAGCATTCATTATAGCCTTTTTAAAAAATTATTTCAATATTTAAATTAGTATTAGCTATGTAAAGAGCTTGAAGCTTCTGGATGCCATTAATAAGTTTTATTTTTCATGAGGATTGATTATGATTTTAAATTTCGTAAAGAATCTTTCATTTTCAAGCTTATCTTAAATCAGAGATTACTTAACTGGTTTACCTGTGAACTCTCTGAAAATAGTTTATTCAGCCATCACTGAAAGTAATTGCAAAGAATCTGGTTTTGTTTTGATTTTTTTTATTATTATTATTTTTAGTTTAACAAGAAGGAGAGACTGAGTACCTTCTTGAAGTATGAAATACATTTGCATCTTGGCAATACAGCTGTAACCAACACCTATAAATAATGATCTACCACAATTCAATCTAATGCAAGAGCTGACATGCTAGAGAGAGTTGCTGTTGTGGTTTTCAGGCTCGAAAAATGTTTATAAAGTCCTAGAAAATGTTAAGTTGGTGGTTACAGATGCTTTAATAATCCTTAAGCCATTATTAGTTGTTCCCTGAGTCTGGTACTGAGAATATTTGAAAGAGTTTAATGTGATAATATAAAGAATTTACTGGGGAAAATATATATAGAATTAACTGGAAAAGCCATCAATGCCAGATATTTTGCTAAAGTGAAATTTAGAACACAATAATGCTAAACATGGTTAAAAGGCACAACATTTCATGATGCCTTGTTTGCAACATGAGTTTCTGTAGAGGAGAGAGGAAGAACTCCCTAATTTCTTCAATTCTGATCTCTGCTGCTGTGGCCTGTTTGAGAAGGTTACTGTGCCTTGGACTGTGCCTTTGGATTTTTCCAGTCTATAGTGGTATAATGCACAGATGATCTTTCAGAAGATCCCCATTGATGTATGTTATCCTCACATACCTTGCATTTCTCAAAATTAGGCAAATGATGTTTATACTCATTTCAGTATGTAACCTGTGTGTTAAAGTGCTGCCTTAAACCCCTCATAATGCTCAGTGTGAATGTCTGCAAAAAGACACAACACTGTCCTGTAGAACTGTCTATAACCTGTCCATGGTTTCAAGTGAAGAACTTCATTCAAGTCACTATTACTATTGTTTTTCCATGTGCCTCTTAAAGCAGTAACAGAAAAGAAGGTGGTGTTCATGTGATTACTGGATGTATCCGTATGATGTCTATTGGCTTTGTAACAAGCCATCATTTTAAGATTCACAGATTGAGTGTAACTACAGTGTAGTGCCAGAGTTTCCTGAACAGAGGAGCTTCTCTTCAGATGTCTCCTGTTTTACCCTCTCTGTGTTGGAGTGTTATTCCAGAGGAGTATAAGGATAATGGGAGTTACTCTCTTCCATGCTCCTCCCTTGCAGATGCAGAGATCAAGTGCAGGTAGTGATAGCCTTCTTTCAATAGTTAATTCCCTGAAATAAACTCAAAAGAAACCAGTAGGAAGTGCCATGTTTGACAGCTTTAAAATTAACACAATAATACCTACCCCTGTAGAATGATGAACATTTTATTCATCATATTATTGTGAGAAGTAGTGTTCTGCATAGACGTGCATCACACGTGCTGTGAAGGTGAATTGTCAGAATTCCTGAATTTCATCTCACCAAGTTCTCTTTGACAATGTTTTTTTGGTTGGTTTTTTTTTTTTTTTTTTTAATTTTTTTTTCTGATGGACTTAGATTTGACTNTTTTGTTTTTTTTTTTTTTTTTTTTTTTTTTTTTTTTTTTTTTCGGGTTTGGTTTGGTTTGGTTTTTTGTTTTGGTTTGGGGTTTTTTTTGGGGGGGTTGTTTGGTTTCTTTTTATTTGGGGGTTTTGTTTGTTTGTTTGTTTGGATTTTTTGGTTTGTTTTTTTTTTTCAGTGAAAATAAAATACAGGTATTCATTTTGTAAAAATAATATCTGTTAAAAGTGAAAACCAGTAAGATATAATTTCTCACCTTTTATGAGTCTGTTGATAATCAGTATTTCCTTTTACACATGTGGCTATACTGTTTCCTGGTTTTTCTGAAATTTTTGAGGGGGTTTATAATGTATTCAAAAGTCTTTGTTTTTTTAACGATGTACACAAGAAATTAACCATGAACAAAATTAAAGGAATACCAAGCAGTTCATATGTAACATCAGTAAGGAAAAGGTGAGATTGTAAATAAAATTATTTCCTAAAGATAAGGAGTTCATCTGGCTGATATACTTCAAAGTCATTGCTGTGTGACATGATAACATTTCCTCAGCTGAAAGCACTTGTGTTCATTCTGGTTGAGTCTATTTCTTGAGCTGATTCATTTGTCATTTCAGTCTCCATTCCTCAGCAGATGAGTTTTCTTTCATGTTTTTTTGTGTTTTGTAATTGATGCCTCAGATGTTTTTGCAAAGATCGAGTTCACTCATTTCTAGGATGTCTCTTATGGCCTTTTATCAAGTGTTTATTTTACTATTTTTCACTCACCATTGAAATTATTATTAACTTGATTTTTCTACTAGCATTTTGCCTACTATTGAGCTTACTTGTAAGATCTTGTGCCCTGACAGGCCTTGTGTTTTAAAGATACTGCAAGTAATTATTATTTGCTTAATAATTTTCTTTCATATCTGCAAGCAGTAAGACACTTTAGACTATATTGGGAAGAGTTGAATAGGAAAAGAATATGTGAGAATAGGCAACAGTTCAGTCATTAATGCCTTGGAATATACAAAAGCCAGGTGTAAGTCATTAATCTGCTCAGGTTCCTGAAGCCCAGAGAACAGACATCTGTGCTGGGAGCTTTGAACGCTTCACATTTATTCTCATGCAGAGTAGCAACATTCTGAAAATGGTAAGAAGACATGTGATGTAAGAAAACTGTTTTCCATCCAGTTCTAGCAATGTAGTATGAATGTGAGTTGTTGGAGTAGTCTAAAGTAAGAAAGACTGACCCCAGGAATGCTCAGCTTGAATTATTTAAACTTTTGTTCAAAGTTATTGTATCAGCTGATAAAAACCTGAATAGAAGTCCAGTCTTCCATAGTTTGAATGATGCACAGAGCAGAGGTCTGCTGCCATTACTTGTATGAAACAAAAAGTAACAGAGACTTCCCCAGCTATGGGAAAGATAGTCCCCACCACTTACAGGTGATTCAACAATGAACTATGTCCTACTGAGTTCTGCATACTTCTCCAGAGGTTAACTTAAGATATTAATTTTGAATTAGAACTGTCAATCAGACATATGTACAGTATATATTCAGGATTTATTTACTACAGCAAAAATGTGGGTATTGAAAGCTTTGTTATTACAGAAATGCAAAGATAAAAAGAAAACAGCTCTTACAAAAATGTGAACTTATTCAAATAAGAATTTGAATCAAAAAGCAAAGGAGTATGAGAAATTACATTACAAATATATACTCTTATAGAGAATAAGACATTGCTTAGTATCCCTTGTAAAACTTTGATAGAAAAAAGGCATAATACATCATTGAGGTTCCCATATTCTATAAGGCTGAGCAAAATTCAAAGTTGTAAATTTTTTTTGAAATTGTAATTTTACTTGAAAATTAACAAGACAGTCTTCATCTGTATAAGGAAATTATGACACACCTGCTTTGTCTAGGAGTTAGTGATCACTTTGCATTCACGAGCAAAGTTCTATCCAGATCCATGTCTTTTGTTTTGTCTGCTGTGCTCTTTCAGGATTGATAAGGACCTTTGGATCCTTATCTTTCTGATAAGATCTACCCATGATAAAACTTTGATCTACACATATTTTGTACTGTAGTAGAAATAACTAAGGCTAAACTAAACTTGTTAAAATTTAAAGCAGAATAAGTGCACATAAAGTTTATCCCTTGATTAACGTACAAGTTCTGAGCATTTTTTACAACTGTTTTCAGAATTAATATATGAATGGTCCATTTGTAATGCTTTTGTTTCTCTCATTTCATACAAATACTTTTTTAACAGTTAAACCAAGGAAAAGTTTTTGTGAAGCATTTCCATTTCAGCAATTAACAGGCATTTGGACTAGGACTAGGGTTTATCATTTACTAATAGTACATAATGTATGAAAAGAGAGCAGACTATGAGAGCATATACTAAGAAATAGGAGGGGTTTCTCCGTTTTCTCAGATAATTTTCTTACACAAAAGGTGCAAATTTGAAGTAATAAAAAGTGTTGTAATGCCTCATGACACACCTGTGGACTGAATGCAGTAGGTTAGGTTAGTTTAAAACAAGATATTAGTTGACTTGCTTAGTGATATTGGATTGCTGTGAAAAACTTTAAAATCACTGAAAGATGGAAGAAAGGAAATAGAACGTGTTATGAAATACAGGTTGAAAGTCACATTTATTTACCATGCTCTGTATCTCTGTTTTAAAAAATGAAGATAGTTTTGCTTTTGCCAAAAAAAGTGCCGATCAGTTGAACAAAGTTTCTGAGTGTTTTGTGGTATACTACAGTGATGTTTCCAGGTAGGAGAGATGAAAAATGCATCTACAGAGACAGATACTTGTTTAAAAAAGTATGAAAGGAGACCCAGTGAGAGGACTAGAATCAAAAAATATTGTTCTCCTTTCTGCAAGTTAAAATGGTGCTAAATCCTAACTCTCCCTGCAAATCTTTAAGTTGTTCTATCTTTATATCCTTATGACTAAAAGAACACAGGGTTCTTTCCTAGAGAACTGCAAATAATTTAGTACCATTTTTGTTATGAGAAAGAAGACCCAGTTTTGCTGAGAAAACTAGAGTGTCTGTACTGGGTATGTTAAAAACATAAGGATAAACACATGACACTTGTGTGAAAATGCCATAATTGAGTATGTCAAGTTTTAGCTCAAATGGAACTGTGTGAACTTGAAGAGATACAGAACTATTCCAGTTTCCCCTCAAAATTCTGCTGGATCTGATGCTACATAATAATGATCTGTTTGTCTATATTATCCTAAATTCAATTTTATGAGACAGTTGTAATCCTAGTGACTACCATAATACCCCATTTAGATACTTAGTCACATGAAAATGTCTCAATATAGTCACAAATAACATGAATATTGAAATTATATGCTGGTCAGTCTGCTGTTAGAAGGCAGCTTGCTCAAGCAGTAGAATGTCTTATTTTTTCCAGTTCCTAAGGTGCCTTTAATGAAAACCTAAAAACAGATAGTAACTTGAAATTGTAATTGATTGTTTTCTATGCATATTCTGCTTCCAGTGACCTGAAATTACTTATTTCAGACCAAGGAGCACCATGATCCAAACCTAGTGGCAGTTATTGCTGAGAAATTTCCTTTTTACCAATGCCTTTGTTAACATAGGATGAGGAGGTAATCACAAATGAACTTTAAGCCTTTTAAAATTGCAGCAATAGAAGTCTGAATCTCTTTGTAACAATAGACATCAACAACGAGAGGTTAAGGGTGGTATATTTCTCTTTTAGGCTTTTTTTCCATTTGGCACTGATATTTTCTGACCTTTAGTAGGTGGAGACACCTAACAGTACATCCTGTCTACATAAAAACTAATCAGTATTTTAACAGGAAAAGTCAAACATCCTTGAAACAGTTATAAAATATGTGTACTGTGTGTGCTACCATCATGATATGCACACAGGACTTCTGTGTTTATTCAGATTTTTATTTTAAAACTACTGAAAGTAATCCAGGTTATAGGACAAGCAGGGACGTGAGGGGAAATTACTAGAATCATAGAACGGTTTGGGTTGGAAGGGCTCTTAAAGATCCCTTAAACTTCCCACCTCCCTGATGTGGGCAGGGACACCTTCCCCTACACCAGGTTGCTCCCAGCCCCCTCCAACCTGGCCTTGAATGCTTCCAGGGATGAGGAATCTACAGTTTCTCTGGGCAACTTGTTCCACTGTGCCACTGCCCTCATAGTAAATAATTTCTTCCTAACGTCTAATCTAAACATGCTCTCTTTTAGTTTAAAGCCATTACTCCTTATCCTGTCCTCTCCAGCTCTCTTGTAGCCCCCTTTAGGTACTGGAAAGTGGTTCTGAGGTCTCCCTGGAGCCTTCTCGTCTTCAGGCTGAACAACCCCAACTGCCTCAGCCTGTCCTTAATAGGAGAGGTGCTCCAGCCCTTTGATCATCTTAGCAGACCTCCTTTGGACTTGTTCAAACAGGTTCTTGTCTTTGTGTCAGGACCCCCAAGCTGGACACAGTACTCCAGGTGGGGTCTCACAGGAATGAAGCAGGAGGGGGGAGAATCACCTTCCTGCAGCTGCTGGTCATGCTTCTTTTGGTGCTGCCTAGGTATGGTTGGCCTTCTGGGCTACAGATGGACACGTTCAGCCACTTGTTTGAGTCTGTGCATTTTAAGTTTCCACTTAAAGATGTGCTTTAAGCTTTTAAGTGCTCTGCCTCTCTTTTTTGCCTGGCTCTTGCTTCATAGCTCTGCTGCCTCTCGTATCTTTGGTACCAACTGTCACCTCCAGTTCCTCAAGGTACCAAAAGTGGGCTCTTTTCTAAGAAAAAGGTAGCAAAAGTGGGGGATGGATCAGGCATTTAAGGCAGTTTGTTTTTTTTCTGTAACATGGCTGACTAGAACACTATGCAAACAGTTTATGATGCACCTTTGAACCTGAAAATACAAGAGGAAATGAACCATCCATCTGTAAACAGCTTGTGGTAGTTTTCTGGTAATCATGAACTAAAAGCACTGAAATGAAACATTTTGATTTTTTAAAAACATTTATGTTAATTTTTGTTTCTTTTCTTCTCAAATTACTGTATGGATTTAAGACTTGGAAATAATCAAGCAAAGCAAATCCAAGTGTTCAGCTCTTCTAATATGCAGCATTTTCTGAGAGGTTCTCAGTGTGATTTTGAGTAGGAACCTCCTGTAGAAATGCTCTAAGATTCCCTTGCTATCACAGGACAGAGTGCTCAAACAAATTGATTAAATGATTCCCTGCATGCTAATCCTTTCAGCTTAATCATCATGTGTGCTTACTCCATATTTGCATGGCTTTGAATATGGCATGCAACTACATTTGCCTTGGTATTATTTCATCCCTGACCACATACATTTCCAATCTACATACAATTTTGAAATTGTAAAAAATACCATCTTTTGCTGGTTAGGAGGAGGAAGTCAGGTGAGAAGGGATATAGTTTTTGTTTTGGACTACCTTTGTTTACTCTGTCTCAGTGCAAACAAATCCATTTGTGAGAACTGCTCACTTTATCTATAGCAGGTAGGAGATGAAGCTGCTTAACTGAGACAGATGGTGTTCATAGTTTTGTATAATAATAGTATATCTGTCATCTTTGCTTTCTAAGAGTTATGTCCTAGAAAAAGATTGTGTTTGATTCAGGCCAAGAGCTTTTAACTATTAGGACAGAAGATTGCACTGCTGCTTCCTTTGGCACTCAAGTTTGTAGAGAAATTTAAAAAACCCACTGCATACAGCACTTAGCATTCTAATCCAAAAGGAGAGACTGGAAAACTTTACTGAAACATGACATGGAAATTGATTAATATTTTAAAATACAATTTTTCTTTTAAAAAATCTGCTTGTCCCTTTTGTACCGGTTTTGACAGTACTTGTTATTATCTTATCTGCTGAATAAAAAAATTAATCAAGATATTGAAATAAATGATCAACCAGTATCAGTTTATGAGACTGAAAGAGGCACTGGCCAAAGCTAGTTCTGTCAATACTCATTTTCTTTGGAAAATGTGTTTGGTAGAGTCTGGTTATATAAATATATAGTTATGAAGTTCCTTTTGATAATATGGACTTTGAAATGTTATGGACACTACAGTTCTCCATGATAGGCATAAGCATAATCATGTGAATGGTAGTTGAGGTAAACAGTTATTATGTTTGAATGGGATTTCAAAGCTACGTGCCTTTGGCTTGAAATCTGCAACAATACGAGGACTGATTAGTAATTGTTCTATCATAGTTTCCTTCAAGAATTAAAAAAAACAAGGTAATTTTGGGATTTACTTAACAAAGATGACTTCTGAATAGCTAATCTNGTACCTGAACTGATTACAAGTTCAGCTGCTGGCTACCCTCAGACTCCCAGTGCCTACACATTAGTAAACCTGTTGCTGGAACTTACCTTATCACAGAAACTACCTGCAATTAGTCCTACCCATCTACCTACAGTTGATCATGCCATGCTTTAAAAAGAGCTCTGCAGAGGTATGAATTCACACTTGAGTAAGGAGATTTGCTGAATGGGGTGCTAAGGTCATGGAGTTTAATCATTTTTTTTATTGAAGTGATTAAAATGTCTATTCCATGCTTCTTTGACTGTGATTATACTAGTAAGTTTTTCTTGTAGGTAATTTCAAGTTCTCTTCCTTGCTCTCAGGTATATCTGCCATTGTCTTTTGCATTTACTTGTGTTAACTGTGTTTTCATTTTCTGCCCCATGTTAAGAAACGTTTTCTGGTGACAAAATCAAGAGGCTGGAACTACGTGGCATTTGTTTCTGTCTGGTTCTTTGTGCGTGCTATGAAACTTTAGTTACAGGATTTCCATATGCTATTTATTTGTCATAAACACAATCAGTAGAGGTGACTAAATATATCAGAGAAGACCTAAGAACTGAGGAAGTGCTGCAGGTCCTCCTCTGTCAGCCTTATACTAATGCTGTTGAACATCTCTTGTCCTAAGAAGCCTTATTGCTCTGGCAGAGATTTTCTGGAGGTGAGAACAGAAAAGGCTCATCCAGCGGAGGGAGCTATGTTCCTTGAGTAGCCATCCGTCAAGGAAACAACTTGATACTTTCTGGAATACTGACAAAAGCATATGTTAAGAGGCAGGGGCTGGACTACATTTAGAGGCCTTGTTTATGTCCTAGAAGGAACAATATGTTGGAAGCACAAGTCTAGAATTTGGCTACAGAGGAGAAGTTGGGCAGGGTATTTGGTTCGAAACTAGTAGTAGTGAAGGCAGAAAAGACCCCAAAGCTTAGGCCAGGATGTGTTTGCACACAACAGTTCAAGGATTGCTGTAGAAAATGCCTCCAGGGGAAAATGAAGGGTTGACTTTTGTATCAAGCAGAAGAGTTGTTTGCTGGAAATATAATCAACTTCTTATCTTTTGGTAGACTTGATAATATATGGTATATATGTAGTGTTTTTCTAAACCTAACATGACTGATATTTGGAATGTTCTAAAACTCCTACCTGTTACGTGTTTTTAGGTATCCTTGCCAAAATCTGCAGTGTACTTAGTCAGAAAAATAATCAGCATATATGAAGCTAATAGAATTGGACAGCTAGTAAACACTGGAAATTTTGCTTCCAGGATGAGATTTTGGCAACACTCATAACCTCTCAAAGACACTACATTTTTGCTTTTTTTGACTAATTGTTATTGCTCGTCATAGACTTACTAAAGCAGGTCTGTGTGATGTTTGGTAATTTGCACTATATAAAATAGCATTAGTTTTCAAGAATGTGAAGCATTGACTCAGTACAACTGGAAATCTGTGTATTTGTCTGTACTCCGCAGCATGTGGCATACTACACATACCTTTACACAGTCAGATTATGAGTTTCTTGCATGTTCTTTGAAATTTGTTTCTCTTGTCTCTGTTATCTTGATTCTGGAATCCATCTGTATTGTATGGACTTCTCCTCGAAAACACGTTTCATGTTTTTCTGCATGAAAGACAGGACTGCAGATTTTCTAAGGTTTTTTCCCCCTCCTTCTCCCTTCTTTTCTGCCTCTCCCTAACCACTTTGGCCATTGTAGTTTATAGTTTCTTTAGGTTTCTGTAAACTTTTTAAGAAACATACATATGTTCTTCCATGTTTTACTCAAGTACAAGATTTTGTCAATCAAGATTTTGCTCACCATTCTCCTGTCTCACTTTCTCACCTCTCTGTAGTAAGTCATCTAAAGTAATAAAAGTAGGGGTGTTCAATTCAAGTGTTTTATAATATCTACACGCTTTTTCTTTCCAGTTGCAGTTAGAGACAGATAACTGGTGTGATATGTGAATTTAATTAAACTGAGTTTTGGACAAAATGAGTTTTCTGTAAAACATCTGGGAGACATAATTACATGTCAGAAAATAGTTTTAAGTAAATTTCTTGCAAGTCTTCACTAGCTGTCAGGATTCATCATAAATTTGAAGACTGTCTGTAAGAGTACAACCTAGGAAATAATATGAAATGCAATAAGAAAAATAAAAGGAGTCAGATGAGGAAAAACATGTTTCCAAGTGGAAGTACAATCAAAATGACTTTTGATTTGTTGACTCTCTACTCCCCAGTTCTCTATGGGACAGTGTCTGTATTTTTTGCCACTTTTATACAGTTCATAACTATCAATCCACTACAGGTATGGTGATTTGACATCCAGAGAGCTATGGTGGCAGCTGAAAAATGTGTTTAGGAAAACAGGTAGAATGCCATTAAAATCTGTCTAACATTTTCTGTTAGTTCTGCCTTATGCCTATATTACATACTTTTCTAAATGCGTAAGATAATTGAAGCTTATAAACCATATTTTAAAAAACAGAAGTATTTTAGACTGACTGAAGAGCTTACTCAGTTAAAACTGATAACGTTCACAACTGTCATTCATTTCATCAAAGGTAATTTAGTACAAGTGATAGTTTATTCAAATCCTGTTGCAGTTGTTGATGTATTTTTGCAGTGAAAAAATGGAGAAGGAAGGTATTAATAAGAATTCAGAAGAAAAATTTCTCTTGTTTGGATTGCTGCACCAAAAATCTTTAGCTTAAGAATTTGAAAAGTGCATTTCAAGGAAAGATGTTCTTATAATTCCTCTTTTTCAAAAATTTTTGTTAAAAATAATAGGGGGGGGGAAATTAAAGTAACTAGACTTGAAGTAGCTTTTCCTTCATTCCCTTTCCTTCACTTGCTGTCACTCCTGCATTCTCTCGCTCATACACGCTCTCCCCCTCTCTCTCTCTCCCTATTTCTTTCATTCTGATGAAAAGTCTTCATGATTGAAAGTCTTCCTAAATCCAACACATGAACCATTATTAGCATAAGGCTCTCCAGTTCAGAATAAGAACTGGTTTGCATTTATTGTGCTGTCATGTTTTCACAAGGCCTCAAAGGCTTCTTAACAGGTTCAGAGGAAAAACTCCATTTCGTTAATGTAAGAGTCACTGTAGAGATTTCTTTTCTTGCCTGTGAGTTTTGGTTTATAATGTAGCTATTGCATTCATTTTCCTGCTTGGAGGAATTGAATATTTGGATGATCCTGACAGATGTACAAAATGCAGATCAAATTACTTAAGTTCTCAGTGGGTGAAAGAGGCAGGGTAGAGGTCTAAATTTTTAATGTGAAAATTCTTATTAAACAGGTTTCATTAAAGACACTCTAGAAAATGTTTCTAGAGAATGGATAAGTTCTTCCTTGTAATATTAAATGATTATATTGGTCTGCTTTAATGGTCCTGGCATTACAAGGACCTGCAGTCAGAGTTTTCTAGAAAGGACTGTGTTAACAGCATGTTTACAGTTTGAACAATTTTCTTCCCTATTTGAGTGAAATATCCAATATATTTCACCTAGGGTGTTCTTCCATAATCACACACTGATTTGTTGTTCTGATGTTCTCAGTCAGTGCAATTGCTTATAATTTCTTTATATCTTAATATTACATTTTTAACATATGCCTGTGAAACAGTTAATGTGTTGACCGTCCGAAAAAACCCTGTATTTTCAGCTTTGAAATCACTTATAACCTGTTACAGTTTCCTAATGTAAAAAACATCATATAGAACCTCTAAACTCTACTGCCTTCTTGGAACTAACATATAGTGATTGTGATTTTGGTAAATGCACAACTTCTTCTGCACTGCATGCAGAAATGGACATGATCTCAATCTACGTACACCAAAGTATACCCACAGTTCCTGTTGATTACTAAGCAAGATATTCTCCCGCTGATAAACTAGCTGTTTCACCCAAGGGCCTGCCATGCAAATGGTAAGCTGATGATAATTTGTGAATGTGGCAGGTGTGAGTTTAACGTGCCAGACCTTGGTTATAGTTTTAAATATATCTAAATAAAGCATAAAAATATTAGCAACATATCTGAACCTGCAAGTGGAATGTGGGATAATATTTAGAATTTCTCACTGACTGCAGAAAGATACTTTCTCATTATATAATTTTCTGCTTCTTCTGTTGTTGTTACAGACTGGCATAGAACCTGGAAGTGAACGCACTTCTATAGCGTTGCATGGGTGCAATATGTGTGCCAGGCATTAACAGGGAGTGATCTTATGGCAATTTATCTGAGTTTATCTCATGGACTTCCAAAAGTACCCTGCCAGTAAATGCATTGTGAAGATCTTTCTGTATTTTTTCACCTTTCCTATCTGTACCTGTTTCCTTTTTAATTTCCACCTGTAGCTGATTTCTTATACTAAGAATTTATTTATTTTTTATTAGTGCTGGTAAATACAGTGCAATGTTATTTATTTACTTATTTATTTATTTTAGTTTGGAAGAGAATGAGGGAAGTAACAAACTTTAGTAAGCCTAAATCCTATAGAATCCTAATGAGAATCTGTATTCAGAGTACTTGAATGCCACCTCTCTCTAGTTCAGCTTCTATAATATGAATTGGATAAGTAAACCTTGTATTTCTGCAGAATCTTTTTGGGTTATAGCAATGTGTTTGCAAGTGGTGAGCTGGTTGAATAATCCAATTTTGTGGGTCAGTAGCAGTGTATTTCTCCCTGATAGGCGAATGAATGACGGCATCAATAGCACATGAAGTGCCAAAAGGCAAAGCAGAATGGCATGGGCTGCTGCTGTTGTAGCTCAGGGCAAGTTTAAATGTCTGTTAGATAGCACACTTCCTTTAAGAAAATGACCTATTAATACTCACAGATAGGAAGCTCAAGCAGTCTCAATTGACAACAGCTTTATTGCAGCAGTTTGTTTCTGGTTTTACCTAAGGGATGGAGACATCTTTGTTTTCCAGCTCTCTGACTCCAACATTTTCTGGTGTGACGGCTTTAAGAAAAATACTTTTTATTTTATTATTAAATATTTAAAACCTATAAAATGGAAAACATCACTGGAAAAGTCTGATTTTGTTTTCTGACAACTGATTGCTCCTAACATCCATATTAATTACATCTTTAAATTTCATAAATTTTCATAACTGCTTACAGGATAAAATTGCCATTGGGGATTATACAGAAGTTAGAAGTCCTCTGAAGTGCTTCATTTTATCTCTGTGGTATTTTAAACACTTGGGAAAATAGTTGTCATATTGGCTTAGATGCTATTCACTTGCTGAAATTGCTTAAATTTTGAGTTTTGGATCCACTTCAACTTTTGTTTACTTTTATAATGCTCACTGGGAATTAAACTCTTCCTCCCTAAAGTAATATAGGACAGTGTTTTTTCTCAGAAAGAGAAATTCACAACTACCCTTTTGGCCCCCTTACTAATCGTGTTTACTTAACTCTCAACATAGTTGAAAATGGACTTTAGTGGTATTTCCAGACTTTATCTAGTAAATTCTTATCTAACTGAAGCTGCCAAGTCAGCCCCTGAAGGCAGAGCTCTGTGCATTCGGCTTCCACTAAAGCACATAAACATGATGCTGGTTATCAGCAAACACCATAGAAATGTGCAAAAATGCTCAGTGTACGTAAATAAGCATCCTTTCAGCATCCATAGTCATTGGGATCACATAATGAGGCTCCTCCTTGCTTTATCAAAGTCACAGGAGAATTTGATGCTGTGCCACAGCAGAGGTTCTGTACATTCTACATACAGAACGCCTGACTCAAAATAAAATGTTTGGGGTTGGGGGCAAAAAAAAAAAGCCTTATGAATGTCCAGAATTACAAATGTCCAGCCTGAGTGTTGCTGTAATATAGGTAAATACTATGTTCTTTTTTTTTTTTTATTTCCCCCTTCCATGTGTTAGTGTGCTCAGGAGATTAAGAATTGCTAATTGAATTAAAGACAGTGGGGCACAGATGTGTAAGTCACTGAGAAAGGACTCTGAAGTTCTGATGCTGATGTGTGCACTTTTTTCTCTCTCTCCAGTTTACTTTTCCTATGTGAATTCTTGTCCATTGCAATAGAAAGACAAGGGACACATGAGAATTTGACTTTTTCTGTCACTAATTCACAGGGCGTCATAGTTGACTGTAGTTGCACTAATGTGTTTTTTATTGAAGAAAGCTACAGATATGACTTTTTTAATTTTATGTTCTCCAAATATACTTTATAATTTCATTACAACAAAAAGTGCTAAATACTATTCTCACAATACTCCCAGACTGAGGAAAAGTGGACAGAAAAAACCTTCCACTCTTGGTAAATGTTGAAACAGACAAAACAACTGATTAGAGATGCTGCTGAATTATCATCAGTTTATTAAGTTATTCCACAGTATTGTCATAGCTAAGGTAAATATTTAAATCCTAATTATTCTGTGTTTTATTAAAGAAAACCTATAAAACAGTGAACAGTCCAGATTTTACTTCCACTCGGAATATTACATGTCTATCTCCCATGGCATTTATATACAAGCATTTTTCTTGTTCGAATTTCTATGTTGTTTACCGTCACATTTGTTGTAGGCAATGTCTGGCAGCGGATTCCATTTTTTGTCAGGATCCTCTTACAGTGGGACTATTAACACCTCATTTAAGACTCTCTGATGTAAGGTGTGGAGTGAAGACAGTTGTGAAGAAATGTAGGACCATTATAGGACAGTGGTTTTATTCTCCATACGCTCTGATTTCTAAGAAGTTATCACCATGCAAATGAAATGGTAGGATGAATTCAGGAGGAAAAAAATCATCTGTGAATTTCAGGAAAGCATTTCAGTTTAACCTAAGTGAGGGATAGAAGTTACCCAACACAGGGTAATAGTCTGTACTGATTGGTACTCTGTTAGTATTTAAAAGAAGACATTGAAGGAGTCTCGAAATAACCTTGTTGTTTGTTGTTCTGATACCAGAATGGAAAGTGAGTTAATAATAGCAAGTCACTGACAAAAAACTGTGAAAGACAGAATTCAGTCATCTTTGTTTAGGTATCTACCTGCTCTCCATAAACTTGTCAAATTGAAACTCAGAAGGTTTGAAATTTTGGATTTAAGATATGCTTTTGAATATGAGTGTGGAAACTTAAAATACAGATTCATAAGTGTTTTGCTTGGTAACTGACTGTGCAATCTGCAAGAAATTCTTTGGGATATACAGTTCATGAACAGGACAAAGAAAAGGGGTTTAGTTTGCTTTTCAAGAAGGCTAAATGTACAAATGGATGAGCTACTCAGGCTTTGATGTAGCTGGCTTTTTGTATGAGGTTTGTTCTGCCAGTTCTGAGCAGGACAGAGCAGGCATGTCAAATCCTTTTCTAAATAAGCCTCTCTGATTTTTTCCAGAGAACCAGCCTTACTAAAGCAAGGCAAAGTTAACCCTTATTTAAGAAAAATATAATGTTATGTAACTTCAGAGAAAGAAGGAGATTGTAGTTCACTGGAATGATGCTTCTAACAACAGACATAGATTTAGGCCATTAAATAAAGCCACTGTTTCCAAAATGAGGTAAGAAGAATTCAGAACGAACTAACAAAGTTTCGAGTCACTAGAACAAATGGGAATTTCACAAAACGTCCTTTAGCTTTTCGGAACAAGTGTTGAAAATAATCATTCAACAATTCATTACATTTTACAGATGAAGTAAAATTTGAGGTACATAAATGTTTCTTTATGTTGTTTTACTACAACAAGTTCTTTAATACTGGTATTTTAATGGTATTTTA
The DNA here is from genome assembly GCA_013400415.1 of Scytalopus superciliaris. Taxonomy (NCBI): domain Eukaryota; kingdom Metazoa; phylum Chordata; class Aves; order Passeriformes; family Rhinocryptidae; genus Scytalopus; species Scytalopus superciliaris. The sequence goes on along the minus strand of VXBX01003164.1, from coordinate 51,704 downwards.
AAAACAAATTAGAAAATATTTGCCTCTTTGTAATAAATATTGTCCTTTATGATAAACAAAAATCAGGACAAAGGAACAGCTTTGAAAGATAAAATCTAATTCTTCTAAAAAGGCATGCACATGGTAAGAACCCCCACTGAAGTCACATCTAAATCCCATTTTATACTCAAAGAAAGAGCAAGCTCTGGATTGCCAAGCCTGATCAGGCGGTATTTGGACTGAAACATTTAGAATCAGTGCTGTGGATACTGATACTCTGTAAAGCTTTCAAATAGAGGTTAATATGTAATAACAGATGAGTCCTGGTACAATTCTAGTGTCTTGTGAAATCAAGGACTGGGGATTTGGACAACATAAATGTAACTTATGAAGGGAAATATTAAGGATAGGAAATAGCTGTTTATACTGAAATTGTTGCATACCACTTGTGTATTTCGTGTTTACTCATCCATGGAATGTCTTGGGAAAAACATTGGGAAACTCTATTGACTTTTTGCCAAGAGAAAATGCAGTACAGCGTTATTTAAGGACAGAATAACAATTTTAAGAGTTCAGATTTCAGAGGGTAACTTTATCAGCTTGGATGTTGGTTGTTTGTTGTTGACCTGGTTGAAAATACACACAAATTCTGTGAGTTGTCCATACCCATTTGTTCTTATTTGTATGGGAATCTCTATACTATCAAACAATGTAACCAGTTCTAGTTACTGATTTTTGTACCATCTAGTATTCTCCATAAGTTAAAATCTGTTTCTTGATATGGTCAAAAGATTTCTCATAAGCTATCAGAAAGCAGTTGGTTTTCAGCCCAAGTATTTTATGCCTTTAATTTGTGGTTTGAAGGAAAGTTGCTCACTTCAGGAAAAGTGAATGAGAGAGAAATAGTCTCCCTAAAATGAGAAAGAGGTATTATAAACATAAAACACTGGGGCTTCTACCTCTGATATAAATGCCAAAACAATTCTGAGTAGACAAAAGTATTTTTGTAAGTTTGTTTTAGTAATCAATGTCAAACTTTACANCCTTTACATTTGCAGTTACTTTACTCTGATTTTCTTTTACTTTACTGGAATACCTACTTAATACCCTATGTGTAGATTCTTGGAAACAGATTTTAAAACCCAGTAATATTGTAGCTTATTTGAGCCAGAAATTCAAATGGATTTTGTTCTTGTTTTATACCAATAGATTTTCTTTTTCCTTTTTGGTTTTTTCCTTGTTGGAAGGGGATGGACTTTTATAAGACACATTGAAATGAACTATATGTATTAACCTGAAAAGAAGGAGAAAGGGTTTTTCAGATACTAACAATTTCATCTCTTCTTAATGTTTGCATTTCCATAGTAATTATCCATCTGTAAGTTCCCAAAAGATACTTCAGTCTTGTGCTAGTTGGAGTAGAATCCAGTTATACTTCCTAGCAGTGATCAGAGCAACGATACTATACACTTCTTCTAGAACGTTGAAATAATAGGGTTACCAGATCCTTTCTTTTATGAACAAAAATTATCTAAAATGTAATTTGATTAGGTCTATGGTTATGATAGTGGGTAGGAGTTTGTGTATGTGTGTTTGGATTCCTATGATCATCTTTTTTAAAGATTCCTTTACTTAGAACTATTTTGCAATACTCCAGAGGAAATCTCAACCTTGCCTATTTAGAAATTGTGTATGATGGCCATTGCAGTAAGCATAAGAGATGCTAAATGTCAGGTCACTTTTGATTTTGTGGTATTTACATGGAAAATACTTTTGCTGTCATTTTGGTCTGTTAAGTGTTTTTTGGTTGTTGCTCTGGTTTTTCCCTTGACAGTTGGTGATGAATATGCATCCCTCAAGCTGGTGTCATGTTTATTGATGGAATAAATATGGCATATTACTACTTCAAGGGTATTAGGATGTTGTGTGCTTCTAATTTTTCACAGATTCAAACTTACTAACATGTGACCTTTCTGTCTTGGCTTTGATTGCCAAGAACTGTGTCTATAACTATTTTCTCAACATTGTTGTCTTTGAAGAGCAAATCTGGAGAACCCACTATCTCTTCACTGGAGTCAGTGTCAATTTGTGTATACACCTGATGGATCAGAGACCTACCAAACTAAGGCCCAGCCATCCTTGTTCCATTAAACTATCAAAAATGGCTATAGTTTGGATATATTTTTCCTCCTTTGTTCCAGTCCAGGAAAACACTGGTTCCAGATTGAGAGACTGTCAATTTCTAGATTAGCTGCATGTGTTAGTTTCATCCTGTATGTAGGAGGAACTTGAGCATCACTCAGAAGCCTGACACTTCTTTTGACATTTTGCATGAGGTTTTTGCAGCTCACTTCACTCGATCAGTTAAGTGTTGTCATTTGTTTATCTTCAGTATGCCTTGAGTGTGAGTCTCACTGATGCTGCTGGTTTCATATGGTCATTTAGAGGTCAGTCTTCAAATAGAGTTCACACAGTCTGTTAGAAGTCAGATTTTAAACATCTAATCTAAGCTTGCTGGAACTGGAGTCAACTTTTTTTTTTGTGTGTGTGTGTATATATATATAAGTTATTTATGACAAAATAAGGCTGCCAAAGCAGCACAGAAAATGTAAAACTGATAGTGCATTTGCAATTTCTCCAGTGAACATACATTAAGTTGTATTTCTTGGCAGTGCATAGTTGCAAGGTCATGTTTATATGTGACTATTCTTAAACAAAACAAAAAATCTATAGCTCTAAATGCAAACTACATTTGATATAATCTTGTTTTACTAATCTGCTTGAAGATGTTTCAGGTAGAGTAAAGATGACTCTCTAAAACTGGTTTGTTCAGCTCAGTCAGAGACAGCCTGCCAAAGCAAGGCAGGTTACTCTAAATCACTGTAAACATGCTCTGGGAAGGAGGAAAGACAGTAGTTGTTTCTTGACCAATTAATTACACACTTTCGGTTACTATTTTTAGTGGGTGGTTGTAATAACCAAATGACCCACAAATATTCCATGGAAACCTTAGAAAAGTATTCCATGTGAAGAATGTTTTTACTGTACGCTGTACAGCTTTATTCTTTCATAAGATTTTTAATGCTAAGAATCATTTCAGAGCAAGTCATACTAAGAGCAAGTGAAGGAGGTGCTTTTAAACTAGCTGTAGCAAACCTGCTTTTTTGAGGTGGATGGGAATCTGAAATACTTCCAGTCTTCTGTAGCTATCTTGCTTTATTTCATAGGGGGTTTTTATGGTTTCTCAGTAATAGATAATATTAGTGATATGCACTCCAGGAGGCATCTTCTGCTTTGGCCTACTTTCAACATGCCAGTACTGAGAGATGTGAAGATTAGTTTAGGCTGTAGTCTCATGTATGCACTTTCACCAAGCATAAGTCAAAGCTGCCATCACCCTATTCCAGCTTCCCCTCAGCCAGGCTGGCTCCATGGAGTTTCTTCCCTTGGAGCAGACAAAGAATCTGCCCAGGATGCCATGCCAGGTGAAAAACAGTAAATGCAGCAGATGCCTGAATAAATGCTTATGCTGGGACTGGGGTGGCAGCACTGAGTGAGGTCTGAATGGCAATAAGGACAACCTTAAACATCTCTGTGTGAAGCTGTAGCTTCAAAACTTCCCCTATTCCAGTAATGATGATCTCCTGCTCAGTAACTCTATTGGAAGAAATGTTTTTGTTGCTCTGGGTTTTTCTGTTTTGTTATTTTTCATTTTTGTTTCACAACAGTGCAGTATAAATGGGTTTCAGTTTAACAGTAAGGAGTTTTGGCCCAGGATCTTTATTCATGAGTTTATCTGCTCCTTATGTTGCTGGGTTTTATTTCTCATTGAGGATTTACAGTCCCTTGAGGTTTAGTAACTGAAAAGACAAAGCTGCTGTAAGGAGTATCCTAGCAAATCAGACTCCAAAGAAACACCTGCAATTGATTTATACTCTGTTAGTGAGTTTCACCCCATGCTTCAGAAAAGTATGAGGGAATGCTTGCTTATTTGAAAAGATGGAGAGTTGTAGAAACTTCCATAAGAACAGAGTAGTGGAATAGCACTGTTCCTTTCCACTTATTTTGTTGTCCTGTGTTCCTTTTCTTGCCCATCCCCTGTCCTGTCCCACTCCCCTCAATTCTTGTCTCTTCAAACATAGTAGCCTCTCCTGAAATTCCTTCCATTTTTCCACTGCTTTCTCAAAGGCAGACAAGGCCCCTAACTAGGAAAATTAGCAAATGCAGGTCCTCTTCAGGGTAAGCTTATCTTTCCTTCTGTTGTACAGTGATAGTACTAATGCGAATCTGGCATGATGTGTTTTCAATAGGAGTTATTGATTTCAAAATTTCTGTAATGCAACTGTGAATTTTGTTTCATAGGCCAACTAGTAACTGATCTAGGAGAGAAAAAAAATAAAAATAAATTTTATATCTCTGAGGTGACAGAAATAAATTATCATTTAATAGAAATATTATTCATGTTACATGACAATCAAGTTGCACAAACAATTGCATTAGCAGAGAGGTGGGAAACTGTAGCAGTGGTGCCTAGAGGGGCAATGAAGAGACTGAGTAAGAGGGGAAAACTCAAATTCCTAAAATTACTGGTGGAAAATGTTTCTGTTCCATTTACTTAAAAAAGGTTTCCATTCTTTGTCCCCAGCCACATGTTCATCTCCATATAGGTTGTGTCAAGACCAACTGCACGTGTCTGAGACACAGAAACCTCTTTACAATGTAATGAAAACATTCTCTTCTGTGAACATCATAATAATTCATATAGATTTATGATGATGTTGGAGCCATAGAGGCACTTGACAAAATTATATAAGACATCAGACTGTAAGGTAAAAATTACATCTAACAGTACAAACTGAGGTAAAACAGTTGAAGCAGTCAAAAAGTGTGGCAAATGTTACTTTTCTCACAAGTTGATAATTTGCATTTTGTATTTATAATTTACTTCTGATATTACAGTTCTTTTTCTACAATTTATATTTGCAGTAGAGTGTTTTTCTCAAAATTAGAGAAAAGTAAACTAGATCAGATAGGAATGACACAGTAATGCCAGCTCTTGTCTAAAGCCTGGTGCATGTGCAAAAATGTTTGGATCTTTTTTTCTTAGCTGTCAGAATTCCATCACCAAGGGAGTTTTTAATGTCAGACACCGGTATGCAATATTGTAAGCTTTTGAGGCCAGTGTTGCAAATGGGTCTATATCTGTGTTTTTCTGATCATAGCTCTGTTTTTGAAAACAAAGTACTAAACTTAAAAAAAAGAAATTACATGCACAATTGCATGTAGTGTTTACATTAGCACTTAGTCTAGACATGCATAAAAATGGTTGTAGGGTATCTGTGTCTGGATATTCATAGGTGGCTGCAGTACGGACCCATGTGCCCTGATACAAACCATATACTGCAGCTGGTTTTTCTCATCTTAAAGACATGACTCTAGTTGTTTACACAAAGCAAAAAAATATAAAACTCTAAATATGCTTCTACAATGGCTTTATTTTGCTGTAGTGGCAATGTGAAAAAGGATTTTCGTGGGCAGATTAAAAACACTGGGTGCTCCAGACAGAACAATCGAGCATTTCAGAATGAATTATACTAACTTGTTGAACCAGACTCTTCTCCCTGTGGGCATGTATTTGTTTGCATATATTTATCAGTCTGCTTGAAAATAGAATGAGAAACAATCATGCATTGCCTTTTAGAGAAGAATCTGAATGGAACTTTTTTTTTATTGTATTAAGGAAGAAAAGCATCCTAGGGAAGATAGCAGACACTTACTGTAAACTAGAACGAGGCTCTAAAGGCGCTTCTTCCCACTGATTTTCACACAGTGGGAGTTCTTAGTTCATCTTTCCTTTAGATAATTCCAAGCCCTGGTTTAACAGTGAAGCATATTGTAATTCCCTGGCTCCTAATTTAAACTCCCTAAGGGAGGTAATTCAGGAAGCCCATACTTGTTTGTAGTTTCTTGACTGTCAGCCTATTTTACTTCTTTACTTTAGCTTGTGACCACCCATGAAGTACTTTACACTTAATCTGATTGCTAGGACTTTAGCAACAAGTTCAAATGCTTCCAGAATTAAAAGTTATTAAAATAATAGGTCGCTTACTACATTTAGTATTTTAGTAGCCAACTTCTCATGAAAGAACTTACTCGTTTGTCAAAGTTAGGACCTCATGACCTCAAAATCAGGTTTGGTCTGATATTAACTGTGGTACTTCACAGAGTACAGGTCTAGCCAGCGAGCACACAGAGCAATTACAGCTATGGATAAACTGCTGGAAATTTTTTCCTTTGTGGTCAGCCCTTTGTCCAGCAAAAACTGGTCCAGCATTTGACATAAAGCAAATGCTTACTAGTCACTGTGTAAGATGTTGCTTGTGAAGGAGTACTGGTTGTTCACACTGCTCAATGTACACAAAGAAAGCTATATTGGAAGTCTGGTCGCACATCATCTCCGATGTGGTTAGTAATGGGGGAAGCTCTCATGGTGTTGTTTCAGATTATTGGTCTGCAGAGCCAGGAGCACTTCAGTGTCCAGGTGCCCCATCAAACCACGTTATGATTTTATCTCATTAAAAGACTCAGGGTGCACCATTCCCCCTACTCAGATTTTATTTCCACCTCCATTTTCTTGGCTTTTCTTTTTCTATCCTTGCAAATTATTGCCATTGGTTATTTGCTAATTTCTAGGCTAGGTTGCTTATAGCTCCCACTATTAGAACTCTGAACTGAAAAACAAAATATCATCACAGATAACTTTAGCACAACTTATGCATCTCCTTTAGGTCAAAAGCCAAAATGATTGCTGAAAATAATGAATATGTTATCTGCATTTTCCACAATGAGAACAATGTCATGCTGTATGCTCTTTCAAATATATACACAGGACTTAGGAGTATACCCTCTTCATTTGAAGCTCTCTTCCTATTATATGAAAAATGTATTGTGCAACTAGAATGACAGTTCCAGTATTTTTGCTTATTTATTCTTACTTTCTAATTAATCTGACATAACTTACACATTTTAAGTTAAACTGATGCCTATCTTGATTTATTGTGAGCGTCTGCTTATATCTTCAAAACATAAAGATGTAAAGCAAGGCTGTTTGCTTTCTGTGGCTATCAAAATATGTTGGCAGGAGTTTGAAAGTCTTGGGAAGGATCTGACCAATCTGTTTTCAGTGAAAGCAGCAATACAATAATTCATTTTCACCAACTACCTAGTAGATTGTAAAAGCTGGTAGAAGTTTTTAATAAGGAATGATGCCAAACTACTGATTGGTGAAATCGGGTAAATAGGGGACTAGGGAATAACACAGTTTTTAACAACCTCTACACTTTGATTTATTAACATTTTAAGAACTAATCTGCAAATTCACATTACACAGAACCTGTAGATTTTTATTACAAATGGCAGTTGTAACCATAATGTGCCATGATGATTTCCCACTCTGTGCTTTGGCTGTTCGGCTTTGGGGCAACAGCAGTCTCATTAATATAACCTGTGTAATGTTTAATTTATTTTCACATACTTTAATTTTTCATTTTCCTCAAACTTGTTCTCTATCCTAGGGATCAAGAAATGGTTCAGACTGAAAATTATTAATCCAGGCCCATTTTCAGCCATATATAATAATTACTAAAGCTCCTTCAGTTCTTTTGCATTGTTAAAAAATAAAACCCAACAAACAGTTTGGAAAAATGTACCTCAGCCACAAGGTGGGAGGAGAGGAGGGTTTTAGCTTACATCAAACAGACAAATGAAAGTTAAGGGCTGAAGCTCCCAAAGGAAAACGCTAAAGAAGACAAGTGTTTGACAGTGTTCTGCAGAATATCAAGGCTGACATCACATCAATCTATGTTCTGGACCAAGTATGAAGCAATATCCCTGAAATTTATTTGTGGTCGGAGTTACTCTAATAAACTGGCCGGCATCTTAGTTAGTTTTAGTATATCCTGAAGGGTTTGTTGCCAAGTAGTTGGAACGGCTTAGGAAAGTTCTTGAAAGCCTTTCAGGATCGCTTCCCTTCCCCCCTTCCCCTGCAGTGAGACATAACCTGTCTCGTGGAAATTTAGCCAGACAGACTGCCTCACATATCTCTTGGTCCAGTGACTAGAAGCTGAGGTAACTGCAGCTTAGATTTAAGGCAAATGCACACAAATTAGTTTAGTTCCATGACTAAGTAATATTTTTTCAGATGACAGCAACACTTTCAAACACAATTGTATGCTTTAATTCATTAGTGTATTCAATGAAGATGAATTACAGACACCAGACGTTCAATAGTGACTCTTTCTAGATGGAACCTCCTGTTGCCTTATGCAGCTGGCATTGCCTGACCTTTCAACAGGATTGCAGAACAGAGCTGGTGATGCTGGGTGGGTAGAATGGCAAGCAGGTACGTTGGGAGGCTTCTCTCTGACAGTATAGTCAGCAGTGCACTCCCAAGGCCAATGTCATTGTAAGTGAAGAAAGTTTTGCTCAAGTAAGTGGGGTAGTATCTGTCTCCCAAGTGTTATATGTGTGCTGTTGTAATCTTGATGTGCTCCATTGGTTCCACAAGCTCTTCTGACTTCTCACCAACATCAACATTCATGTAAGCATCTAAAAGAGATTACCTACCTCTCCAGTTTTGATTTGTGAATTCAATGTACAATTAGTAACCTCTAGTGTTCACTTAAGTAAATCATTCTACACCACATTATCTGGGACTGCAAGATCCAATGGAGCTTGTGTGCCATTGCTATCAGCTTTTTTTAACTTTGCAATGTAGGATCAGAAGGAATTTGTATCAGTACCAAGGAAAAAAGGGTAATAAAAGCATATTCTTATTCAGAAATTAGCTGGTATTCTCAATTAGTGGAGTTCCTCCCAGTGAAATACCTGTGATCTGCTACTCAATTGACTTGCTATCCTTTGAGTTACGTAGGTTCTTGTAAAAAGTACTTTATATGTTCCATTATGCATTGTTTGTGCAGTGTTTTTCAGTATGAAGTTTTAGAGTTGCTTATTCTCTTCATCAGCATTGTCAGATATCACACATGTCTTAAGGAGATCCATGGCAGAATTTAGGCTCTTCATGTTGTTTTCAGTGTGCAGTTTGCTGTCTGGCTTATGTTGCACCAAGGGCCATTCTTTACTACAAAAAAAAAATAAATTAACATTTTAGAAAAGGGTTTATTGAAATATAAACCTGTACAAGATATGACTGCAGTGGTACATAAGGAAACTTTCTTGAAGAATGGCTCACTAGCAGTACTTCATGGTAGTATTTATTGTGTTGATTCTGACATGACTCCCTGCAGAATAAAAATCTTGACGTTGATGAATGTCTTGAATATTTTCCAGGAATTCTTTAAAACTGCAAAATACCTGAAAATTTAACAAGAATATCAATTAGAAGAAAAGTAAGGGGGAAAAACAACTTGGAATTTCCCATTTTATTTTGTGCAGGTTTTTTTCTGTCCAATTCTTGGATTTTGTCATGCATATGTTACATTATCTTGTGATTTATTGATCTTCATTAGCAAGTCTGTTTGGAATGATTTGAAAGGTAACATCATTAAAGTCATCAGAAATATTATGCCAGAATTTCAGAGCAGAACAGTCTGTTTTCTGTAGTATGACTATGTCTAATGCCACTTCTTAAAGTTATTTGCTTTGTAAAGCACTTTCATACTTGGAGAATATTTTTCAAAGTTACACCATCAGTATAGATCCACAGAATTCTTTCTTTGCATTTCCAGCTGCTCTGTAATAAATTCCATCTGTGTTTTAGCTATATTTGTATTGATTTTTCAGCTATGCTAGCTTATATTTGTCCTCTGCCTTGCTGACCCCGAAGTCAACCAAAGTGGTGGGCATACAGCCAATTTCAGATGGCATTTGGTTAGTTTACTCCCTTTTAAAGTAGTTTAGGAAATGTAACTCAAATATTTCTCTTATTTGACAAGCCTGTTTAACTTTCACAGTTTCACCCCCTTTACTCTGAATTTCCTCCTCCTCAGCATTTTCCACTTCCAGAGAAAGGGCTCAGAAATGTACCTCACTTTTAGCTATTTTTACTTGTAGTTTTCCTTCTAAATTTCTAGGGGTTTTCTCTAGCTATGGATCTTATTTCCTAATCCTGGGTTTATGTATAATTTTATTTTCTACTACTTTGCATTTGTCTTTTAAGACATAGTTCTATAATCCCAGCATGTATCCTAAATTTACAACTTTAAAGGGAATTAGGGTGTGCAAGGAATGCAAGATCGGTCATTTGGAAAATGATCTGGCAGAATGAGCATTTGTCTTAAACAACTTCTATGACTCTTGGAAATTTACTTCACTTCTTCTCTGGTAATATATATTCCATTAGCATTTTTTGGTCTGAAGCCAATTGATTCCCCTGGGCTTTCTTGAAGTGAGGGTTGTGGGGATTGCTTTGTGCACACAGTGTTTCAGAATGTAGCTAGAGTGTAGATAACAACACCTGGTGTTTATCCAAGCTATGCAGCTACTGGCTGGGAAAAAAACAAGAAGGCCAAGGGAACCGTGATAAGCTCAGGATGAGAAAACAGAAATAATGAGATCGGCAATTAGCAAGACACAGTGAGTTGACTGTTAACCAATTATGATCTGAATAAGGGCGGATGGACTGTGGCTGCAGCCAATTGCTTTGCATATAGAAACGTGTGTATGGTAGTAAAAAAGGTATATATATCAGTAGAAGTTTCGAATAAAGTTGGGTTTGAATATGCATCACATTGATGTGTGAAGTTCATTCCCGCTCGTGGGGTTAAGCCCCGGCAGAGAGTTGCTTTTTTTTTTTTGTTTCCTTCTATTTGGTTTGGGTTCTTTTTTTTCCTTTTTATTCACATTGATGCATCTTTTATTTATTCATCTTTTATCTTTTATCATTGTGATGTTGGGTTTTGGTAGCTTTTATTTTCCTAGACCAGTGACTAAAATTGCAGCTCCTTGTTTCAAAAGCCTAGACCTTTACTAATATGTTGTTTTATTGCAGACTCTATGGAATGCTGTCCAGGCAATATCTGATTAAGCATGGAAAGATTAGTGATTGGACTTATCAGACTTATTTCATTTTTTGAGAATCACAGCCCAGACCGTGTATCAAACCATATACTATTGATAACATTGTTCTGCTGGCAGTATTATTTAGGGCAGTTTTTTTCTCATAGCTTATTGGGAAATTAAAAAAAGGAAAAAAAAGAAACAAAATTACTGCATTACCTTTTACATACACGAGGGAATGTTTCCTCACTTCACTGTGTGTTGTATTCTTTGGAATGTGTACTTAAGTAAAGGAAGCTATACAGTATTTCTTAGAAGAACAAGCCAGGAAATAGTGATGCAAATAAATCAGTTAAACAGGCATGTTTTTTTGCAGGTCCTAATAAAGCATGAGCTAGTCTAGTTACCTAGCGGACTCTATCCTAAAAAAAAAAAAAAAAAAAAAAAAATCCTGGGTTTTGTAGGGTGGGCTGACAAGGAACTAAAGATCCTGAAAACTTAAGACAGAAGATTTAAGGAAGAGAAAGTAATTTATTATATTAATGAGATTCTGACTTTCTTGTGTACCAGTGGAAAAGGCCTGTCAGCAATAAGGGGCAATTGTGAGCAGAAAATAGTTCAGAAACCCATAATCCTGCTCAGCTTTCCTCCTTTAGTCACTGAAAAGACAAGACTTATTTTGGTGTGGTTTCTGTTTCTGGAGCAGTTTAAACATGTTTTGGTTTTTCGTTGTTGTTGTTGCTTTCAAGTACAATCTTTTATAAGTACTGTGACTTAAATCAGACTTTGTTTTGCAAAAACAAATATATATTGCAAAAAAGTCCTGAATTAGTCACAGGCAATGCCTATTATAATCTGAGTAGCAGAATGAGAATAATCAAACTGAGGAATTTCCCTCTCCAATTCTACAACCTTTCTAAGATCTAAAGGCCTTAGGAGTCACTCCCTTTGGAATACGCTTTATGGGATCCTGAGAAAAGATAGTACAGTCAGTCAAGCAGCCATGATTGGGACATCTTTTGACAGAAATTTGTCCATGTTTATCCATGGCTTGTTCTAAATTGATTCCAATTGTCCCATTTTCAGTTGTGCTACATCTGGACTGCCATTCAGTTATTTTACAGCAACACTCCCTGCTAATTCCCCACTAACAATGATTACATATACTCAGTGAAGATCTAAAATATGCTTATTGGCTTATAATAAAATGCAAACAAAAAAGATTTATAGCTTTCTATACCATAGTTTAATCCTACATTTTTCCAACCAAAATAAATTTCCTACATGGTTTGCCTGATTGATGCCATTTTATCTTCAGTACTTTCTCAGGTAACCTTTCCCTTCTGATTTTGTAATTCTCGTGCACTCACCTTCTGCTCACACATAGGTTAGGTTCTTATTTGGGTGTTGTTGCTGCTTGAAATCTTGAAGCCTCTTGAGACAAACTTGAATATTGAGTCTTTCTCCCCCAGGTGTCTTGTACTATTCCTGGGATTGAAATATGATCTTTTTCCTATTTTTCTTCATAGCAGCATTTCCATGTGGTTCTTTACTAGACAAGGACTGCTGAAGTCAAACCTGCTGTCACCATTAGTTTTCTTTCGAATCTTCTGGCATGGTCATCTGTTTTATGGTATAAGAAAGCAGGCATAGCAATGACACATCAGCTGGGAGTTCTTTCTCTGTGAGGCTAGGAGAGTGCTGGGGGCCTGTCACACAGAGGTAAAGACCTCCTTCAAAGTGTTTGCTCAGCTACCTATAAATGAATATGGCTAAATCTTTTTCCATGATCACTTTCTTCCCCCACCCCGCCTCCCAGTGTTACTTATGTAGATGAATTCTGCAGAGTGGTTATTTTGCAGACACTGTATGATTGAACAAGCGATTTTGGTTATTTTATTTTTTTAAAATACAAAACATTCTTAAAATATTTCTGCAATAGAAAATAAGATTTATATTTATTATTATTTATGGAATTACAGTAAGTCTAATGAGAGACTCTCATTACAACTATAGACAACTGTTAGTTGGAATGCCTTTTATAGGTCTATAAAATCTTCAGTGAAAAAGATACTTATAGTTGTCTATAACCTTGAATAGGTCATCATAAAGGGAGTTTAGTTTAGAAACTTCTGTGCAAAAGAAATGGATCCAGTTTAGAGACTGTGGTGTTTTCCTTGGCCCAGATACTCTGATAGTGGTCTTGATGGTATAACAATCTTGTTATAAAGTATTTTCTGCAAATGCTGATTTCAGTATTTAAGACAACTTATTTTTCCAAACTCTGCTAGCATAAACATTCTACAACAGAATTTTAAATACTGAGCAGTTTCAGCTAACACATTGGAATACCTTGGAGAGAATTAGATACTCCCTGCTTTTCTCCTAAGAAGGTGAAGGTGGGAGAGATGTTAAAGAATGGCAGAGTGTAAAGTTGTAAAAGGAACTCAGTAGTTCTTTCAGAACAGTTGCCTCACAAACTGAACAGACCATGCAGCAAAATAGTGTTCCATTATATAAGACACCTGTGGGGATTTCTCATTATGCCAGACCCAGAGAAAGATTTACTTTGTATAAGACAAAGAAATAATCCAAGAATATGTTTGGCAATGAGTATACTGTGGAACTGCCTCATTCCCCCCCACTCCACCACTCATTGAATCCTAATGTTTGGGGTCTTTTTGGTTTTTTTTTCCCTCCCAAAAAAGAATCTGCAAGTTCAAGATAAAATGCTGTAAGCCAGCATATGTTAGTGTAGTGTATATTAATCATAAGGCTGTGTTTTAATAAAAGGTACTATATATCTCCAAATATTAACTACACATGTTATATAGTATTATAGCAGCAGCCTTGCTCCAAAAATGTTATGTTTTAGTTTAATCAAACTAGTAGAATTTTGAGGGAAAACACAGAATTGGCAGTCACTCTCTGTTGGCACCTACCTATTGCTGGGGAAAGAGGAGGCCAAACTTGTTCTTAAAAGTCTCATTTTGGTCAGTGAGTCACTATCAGTTAATTGAAAGAAACTGTCTGCAGTGCAGAATATACAGGTTTTGTGATATGGAGAAAATCGTGAGGTTTATGGGTTTAGGGACTATTTTTTTGTTTGTTTGGCCGTGGTTTGTTTTTTGGAGTTTTTTTAATATTTTGATCATGCTATATGTAAGAAATGGTGTTGCACTACTTTTAAAATAAATCCTCTGGATAAGTGCAGTTATTGAGCTGCAAGATAAATTTGCTTCAAGGAATTTGAAAGATTCTCCAGTTGTCCTTCCTAGTCAGACAACTGCCGTACTGTTTATATCAGTAGAATGTGAATATGTAAATGATTATTCACCAGCATAGCTGTGATACCATGAATTAAAATTCATGTCCAAGAACAACTTTGCCACAGTTGCACTTGCTCTCACTTGTAGAAGTCCATGAAACTTCTGGCATCCCCAGACTCTGGCCTGCAGTCCTGCTCCCTTGGCATCTTTTATCAAAGGAACTTTTACCTTTAAAAGTTTGGGTTGAGATCCAAAATTCCCGAGCATGAAGCACTCCTCAATCCAAGCTCACATCCCAGTCTGTCATGCTTCTGAAATACAGCTGCTGTGTGTTGTTTAGCTTTGCCAAAGGCCTCTCTCCTGGTCTAACTGAAACAGTTAAAAGGAAAATATCAAAGGCTGTTAGCACCTCTGTGTCACCAGTTAACAGATGGTACCTGTCTACTCCATCCACATTATTTTAATCTGCTATAACTTTAAAGCCTGGTTACAACTTCAAGTAGGATCTTAAAAACTAATAAAACCATGTGAAAGCAAAATGTCATTCAAAGAACTCACATAAGACCAAAAAAAGCCCACCAAAATTGTCTTTTTTTTTTTTTTTTTT
>VXBX01003164.1:0-36822 GCA_013400415.1 Scytalopus superciliaris | reverse complement strand
CCCCCCCAAAATTTTTTTTTTTTTTTTTTTTTTTTTTTGTCTTTTCAATCATGGGAACATTATACTTACAAAGTTTTTGTATCTAATGAAAACCCATACAGTTAAATAGAATTTCAAGGATTTTAAGAAAGTCTATATATCTACTTATTTATTGACTTTTCAGAATATTTTGTTACATGCCACCTCATGTTACCTGTTCAATTTTGGTTTTAAAGACCTTTACAGTTTCATTTTTATTTAATTTTCACTTTTAACAATCAAAAATAGTCTCTTAGAGAAGGAAAAAATGTAGAATGCTTCTGAATCTTTGGGATATCTGCAAGTTGATATTTCTATCCTACCACAGAAGAGTGGACATTTTACTGCATGTTTTAACTGAGTTTAAAGTGAAAACCACTTTTTTTTTTAATAGAATTGCATAGGGAGAAGGATAATGCTCTAATCAAAATTCAAGATGAAACAGCAGACATCGTCTTTAAATGTATGGCACATCTTTTTACCAGTTCTGGTTGAGGTAATGAAAAAAAAAGAAAAAAAAAAGAAAAATATTGCCCAGTGTTCAATGGAATTTAAATAGCAAAAAAAGTAGTGATAACTGTAAAGTAATTTAGAGTAAGAGGTCATATACATCATAGGGAGGCATCAAAACCTGCAGGCTTATATCATACCTCACAGATATTACAAAACTGTTCCAATTATCATGGCTGAATGAAATGTAGCATTTTAATGTTCAGGCTTACTGCAATATAACCAAATTTGTCTTAACCATAGTTTCTTTCTCTGAATGAAGTTTTATGGTACTACATCCCTTTGCACTTTGCTTTCATCTCAGCTGAATAGCTGACGTATGCAAAACTTGATGCTTCCCGAAAATACCAGTAAGAAGTCCAGAAGGAGATGTATGGTGCAAACTCTCTCCAGGATTTCAGTGGAATTTAAGTATATAGGACTGGGACAAAACAAAAGTTAAAATTCATTTGGAGAAGTTTGTTTATCCACTTCTACTGATACATATCTCAGAAAATTGCATGAAAATGAGTTTATAGTCAGGTACAAGAAGTTACTTTTATAGTCTCCCATGATTTCCTTTAATCTCTGCTATCTCACTCTACAGTATCTCATCAGTTTGCCCTATCATCATCTTGAAGAAACACTGGGAATGAAGGCGAGATAAACTCCTTACTTTCAATTCTTTCAATGCCTTGTATCTGTGATTCAGAGCAGGATTTCTAGGAAAGTCCTGCTAAACCACTAACAGTCCAGAGTTCTAGAATAGACCATTCTACATGTATGGTCCATGGATTTCTGACACACTGGAAAAACATCTGGCTGAAATTATGTCATACTGAGCATGTGCAAAGCTGAATTTTTGGTAGGAAGGGGTTTTGCTTGTTTATTTTTAAATAAAAGAGCCATGATCTAGCCAAATAAAGGCATAGTTTAGTGTAGACAAGAAGTCTTATTTCTGGCACTGGTAAGATCATCTGCCAAACAGATTAATTCTCTAGAGAAGTGCTCTCATGCTAGAATGTCCTTAAGATGTAATAAGGAATTCCCCTTTAATTAGTTTCAACTTCTGTACTATGATTTCAAAGGCACCTGATTCCCACAAAAATAAACTTTTCAAATTGATGAGAAGCTGATTGCAGGGTTCTTCTAGCAATGTACTGTGGACATCTTTCATAAAAGATGATGGTATACTTTGAAGAACATATTACTGCTTACCAACAGACTGTCTGAATGCTTTCTCCACAAAACCATGGAAAAAGCCTTGGTGGATTTCATACCAACACATTTGGCATAGCTCAGGGTTGTGCTGGTTTAATGTCTCTGGTTGCCATACAGAGGAAAATCACTGATGCAAGAAGTTTTGGTCTGTAAACAACTGCTTTTGATGCAGTTTACAATGTTGGAGTAGTTTGTGATCCACTAAGTAAGGAGAAACTAATCAACAGTGTTTCTGTGTATTTTAGAACAATTGCATTCCTTTTCCTAAGCCAAAACATAGCCATCACCATTATATAAATGTAAATCTTTCTTGAGTAGTCTGGTTCTCTTCTTTCATTTCCTGTAGCATGTTAGCTGCAGCCTATTTCAGACTGTTTTCTCTTAAGATCCCAGAAAATGTAAACACAGCATAAAAATCTTGTCCACAAATCTTCACACAAAGTTATTCTGACTCCCACTAGGAGTACATTACCCATAAAAACATTTATTGCAAATTACTATTAATTTTTTTTTTTTTTGAGGGGGGTGGTTGGAGTTTTTTGTTTGTTTTTTTAATAATAAGTTTTATTGTCTAGGAAAAAGAACCTGGTTTCTAAAAGATGATATTAAGACTTTAACATGTTGTGTTTTGACAGTCCCAGTGTTCATGATGCATGTCTTTTTTAATACATTATAGTGTATTTTGGTTGCTCAAAAGTTCTGTTCAGCTCCTGAGCATCCAACAAACATGACTCTACAGAGGAAGATGATCTCACTAGTACAGTCCACCAGGAGAGTTAATATAAAAATTATTTTGTGTTGCTGAGTTAATTTTGTTGCAGTGCTGCTCTATTCCCTGTTTAGGATTTTTTGATCTGTGGATCTTCTATTTTGCTCAGCAGACTGAGATGAGTCAAACTATGGAATTATACTGTTTTCTGCTTATAGTAAGGTTCAATTTGTCATTTCTGAGTTGTGCCACAGAAAAGGAGCTAGGGGTCCTGGTCAGTGGTGAGTTGAATCTGAGTGAGCAGTGCCCTGGCAGCCAGGAGGGCCAACCCTGTCCTGGCGGGCATCAGGCACAACATCACCAGCCGGGCAAGGGAGGGGATTGTCCCGCTCTGCTCTGCACTGGGGCGGCCTCACCTTGGATACTGTGGGCAGTTTTGGGAACTGCCATATAGGACAGATATTAAGCTCTTAGTGTCCCAAGGAGGGCAATGAAGATGATGAAGGACCTTGAGGGGAAGCCGTGTGAGGAGTGGCTGAGGGCACTTGGTCTGTTCAGCCTGGAGAAGTGGAGACTGAGGGGAGACCTCACTGCAGTTACAACTTCCTTGGGAGGGAAAGAGGAGGAGCAAGCACTGATCTCTACTCTGTGGTGACCAGTGACAGGACCCAAGGGAATGGCCTGAAGTTGTGTCAGGGGAGGTTTAAGTTGGATATTAGAAAGAGGTTCTTCACCCAGAGGGTGACTGAGCACTGGAAGAGGCTCCCCAGGGCAGTGGTCACAGCACCAAGCCTGACAGAGTTCAAGAAGTGTTTGGATGATACTCTCAGGCACGTGGTGTGACTCTTGGGGATGGTCCTGTGCAGGGCTAAGGGTTGGACTTCAATGATCCTTGTGAGTCCCTTCCAGCTCAGCATGTTCTGTGATTCTGTAAAGTGTATTTTAATGGCCAGCTTAACCGCTCAGATTAATTTTAACCTGGGAAATAACATTCTTTGCCTGTGTCTGTGTCTCTACCTATGGATACCTTTACATTTGGATGTGTACCTTCCATACCTTCCCATGAAAGTTCTGAGAGAAATTTGCAGCAAGCAGTATTGTCTTGTTTTCAATATGGATGTGTTTCTTTCAAGAGTATCTGAAATGTTTATAAAAAAGAAGAATGTATTAAACCTATTAATTTTCCCTGCCCGTGTCAGGGTGTTTGGATCTAAATGATCTTTAGGATCACTTCCAACCCGAACTATTCTCTGATTCTATGACTTTATATATTGGCCAAATCAATCTGTCAGGATACTTTGAAATAGTATGTGTAGCTATTAAACTGAAGACAGCAAATACACCACTTCTTAGTTTTCAGAGAGTTTCAGGGTCTTTTGACCAGTGAGTCCAGTATCTGAAAAATTAGTAGATAATAGAGAAATAATAGTATGATCTAGAATGAAGAAATTAGACTAATAAATAATGAACATAAACGTGACATTTTGGGGGCAAAATGTAAATGAAAGCACCTCACAGATTTACTCAAACCATTTAAAGGAATTGACAAGAACCATGTGGACGAATGAAGTCTTGCTGATACAGGCCAATGAATTTCCAAATGTTTGTAACAAAGTCCATTTTGAAAGGCTTCTGAAGAAACGAAGTAATCAGGGGAATCAAAATATGTCTTCTTGCCCAAATAAAAGTAAGTGCTTAAAAAAAGTAACCAAAAATAGAAATAAATTGTCAGTTCTCCAAAGAGCAGGAGATAACCAGTTGAATTCCACACAGAACTGTGCTGAGTGTGGCACTTAGGTTCATCTTATGTGCCTCTAGTTTCAGATCACTTATGTTTTAAAACCCAAACCCAACCAAATACTCCTTCCTCTAAACAAGGGAAAAAAATCAAAAAGGGACATTCAGGGTTTGGGTCTTTAGGTACAACAGATCTGTTTTATCAATTAAGTCAATGCATATTCCAATGCTATGGCAGGAGATTTTTTTGAAGATCTGTATTAATATACATTGTTGTCAGTATGTATATTTATACATTCAGAATATGTTAAGATAGATTTCTTACAAGTTAAGAAATGTAACTGTGTTACCGAATATGCTTTGCAATATCACTGTTTTAATGCTTATGTTACAATGCCATTAATTTTTATTACAAGGCGGAATGCTCATACAGAAAATAATTTTAATTTAACTGATAAAATAATAAGGGGTTTTTTTATGTTTTCATAATTGTTATTTTAATAATAGTAAAGGATTTTCTAATTTATGAGTATGGCGTTTCTCAGCAGTAGGTTGAAACAGTTGTTGCCAGTGCTCTTACCTTGATATGTGGTTGTGCACTGGTACCTAATACCTTCATATTCAGATGCTGAAACTACTGAGGCCCATTGGGTTAATGATGTGATCTTTCCTGGCACGCTTCTGTCCCACTGCTTCTGCAGAGCCTTCTATTTTTTTGACTACATAAAATTGCTGTAACGTTGATGTATGGACAGCATGAGCACGCTCTGGCAGAGGTGAAGGAGGGACAGCATATGGTGTGCTTCAAGCCTGTGAGAAAGAGCCTGACACGGCTCAGTCCAGTTACAGGTGTCAATTTACTGTGTGCAGTGGAATAGTTGGAATGAGCAGGTTCACTGGGGGAGGTGAAGGCAGCACAAACTGGCAGGTACCGAAATGAGATGGCGGCATGGGGAAAAGATATGCTTTACTTGCTGAAACACTGCCACTGGGGTCAATGGCAGCAATTCAGCTATCTGGAGTATTTAGGGACAGAAAACCTGTACATTGAAACCTGTTTGACCAGGCAGAGTGGACTGGAACTGTCATTGAAAGTCAGTTGAGTAGTAACTTCCAGACCTCTGGGAGATCACCCTTTCTGCAAGGGTAGAAGCCTAAGCTTTTATATGCATTTATCTAAGCTTTTACATGGCTTTCTTGAGAGCATTTCCAGTTCCTCATGCAGCAGAAGGGGCAGTGTGGCACAACAGCAGAAGAGCAAATGTAGAACAGCACCTCAAAGTTTAAAGGATATTGTCCTCCTAACCTGAACATATCTCTTATAATGTCATTTGTTCCACTCAGATGAAGTGATGTCAGGTGACAGAGCCTGCACAGTAAATGGCTTGCAGAATCAGCAGTGAGTTATTTGTCAGTAACCTGAACACCTGCTGGAGATGATGGAATAGTTCTGAAATAAACTGATACTACAGCAGCCTTTAGCAGTAGAGAGGATGAGCTCTGTGAGATATCATATTTTGTTTTAAATTATGATGTGACAATCGTGTGTCCCTGTGACCTTTGTCTAATTTATTATCAAAGTATTTTTTGATTTTAATTTGAAAATTTTCTATGTCAATTATTATTACATTAATCTTGAAAAAGATAACTCAAAACCAGGAGATCTTTCTGGACAAAAATTCTACTAAATTGTTCTTATATGCTTCTTATTTTGCTTAAGTTGTTTGGTTTGTTTGGTTTTTTCCTGAGGTAAATTTTAGAATGCTGATTTATATATGTAATGTAAATATGATATGATCAATATATATATTTTTCTACTATTTTATTAAGTTGTTTCCTTACGTTTTTCTAGTTTGACAGTTTCTCAAGAGCAGACAAACTTGTTTAGGCCTCTGTTCAGGGCAAGAATGCAATATAAAAATACCAGAGTCAGTTTTCTGTTGAGCTGAAAATACAATTGGCTTGGGTGCAGCTGAAGGAGCCTTACAGGAAGGTGGTTATAACTGCACCTTTGTACTCTCCCTAATTATTTTTTTCATGCCCTTATGCCCAGAAGCAGTCACTATTGCCATGTACATCAATGACCTAAAGCATTGCTCTCTTTGTTCCAATCTACTACTTATTTTCTGCTTCATCCAAACATCTATGGGACCTTTCAATAATGGAAGGACTTTTAGCATTACTTAAGGACTTGTTTTTGTAACCTAACACTGAGGAGCCTTATTGAGAAATATAGGATTACTTCCAGACTCCCAAAGAGAATTAGAAAATTTGAAGTTTAGCTACACCTTCTTCTTTAATTTTTCAAAATGCTGTTTCTTGCCATGCTGCATAAAAGAGGACTATATCACAACAATTTTTTACTAATTTTAAATCATTAATTCATTAACGGTACTCATTTTAAGAAGTCACAGCTCCATAAACTCTGTTAGCTAGTGAGATCTCTGTGTATCAACTTTGTTTCAGCTGTCACTGTGGACATATTTGATATATATTCTCCAGAATTGTTGTCATTTTCTCATTGAAATTGAAACAAAAAAAATCACTTCCTGCAGGATTCCTTAGCATTTGTTTCTTAAAAATGGCTATTACATGAATCCACTTTGAGAACACTAAATCTAAAAGATGTGAACAAAGAAAATAACAGTTACCATCAGGGCTGGTTTGGCTTGCTGTATTTATTTATTTGTTTGTTTTAGTGCTTTTCCTTGCTTGCTGTGATTCTTACATGTACAGTTACAGTGTAAATTCGTCCTCATTAAGTACCTAATGTGCCACTAAAACTAAGTATCAAGCAACAGTGGTAACAGTAGGAACAGTAGCAAATTTCACTGACTTCCAGCAGATAAACTGCTCTTTATAAACGCTACTTTTAAAAGTTTCGGGATATTTTGAGAGTAAAACTCGCTTGCTTTCATCAGGTAGCATAAGAGAACAGTCACTTTTCAAAAAAATCCCCAAGGGACACGCTGTAACCTGCTCTGAAGAACAATGGCAAACACGACAGGAATCTTGTGGGGTTTTCGCGCGGGAGCTTCATGGTTTTCCTTTGCCTTGTTGCCGGTGGGCAGCTCGGGCGGCGTNGCTCAGCCAGACAAAGAACAGTCCCGGCAGCCAAATAAGGACATTGGAGCGGGAGTATTTCAGAATAGGAGCAGCGGGAGCTGCGGCGGGAGCCGCCTGTGTGCGCACGGAGCTGCTCGCTGCTGGGACCCGCCGAGCCGCAAAGGCAGCGCGCCGGGGCTCGGGGCTTCTCCGTGTCCTTCTGTGATCTGCTGCCAGCAAAGCTGAAGAACTCAAGCTGTGTTTGTCATATTTTCTCATGTTTCTGAAAGCGCTCTATAGATTTTTGTTTATAAAGGAGGGGTCTTTGGCAGGCCCGCGGGTTAGCAGACTGAAAATAAATGAGTCATCCTCTGCCAGGGGGAAAGAATCCCATTGCAGATAATTCCAGGCGTTATAAAAAGACACTATGAGTTTTTGTCTGCTGTAGTGTTCTAATGAAAACTTAGAATTTCATCTAGAAAGGGTACACATGCACTCTGACAGGCGGAGGTGTCTGTGCAGTTGAGAGCAGTAGTAAGTGAAAGAGAGAAAAGAAAGAAAATGTGTACTAAGAAAACCCCAAACTGTCCTGACAATTCAGATAGAAAAGCATTTCGTAACAATACGAAATATGGGAAAATATTATGGTATATCAGAAATGCAAGTAAGGTACCGTTTAAAACATAGGTGTAGAATTCATACCCTGTGATCCTAATCCACAGTGTCTTGGGACATTATTTTTTGTACTTATATGGGCTGAAGCTAAGAAGTCTTATTCCTGGTGGGAAAAGACAGGGAATACTATTCACTTTTTTACTCCAGATCCACTCAGAGCAGAAAGAATCAACACAACAGAAACATTCAGAAGATAAAGGAGCAGCTATGATCTCTGCTGTGTGAAAGCTAGAACAGAGAAAACTAAATAGCTCTGGGCACAAATTTCAGCAGTAACGTTTGGCATACTGGCCTGGTTTGCTCTGGTTTCAAAACATTACCAACAGAATGTCTGCTAAATTCACAGCCTTTATAGCAAACAATTACATGCGCTATGAGCTTGAGGTCCTGATGAAAGGAAGGAAGTAATGCCTTGATCTTGAAATTGTGACAGGATCAGCTCATAAACAGCTACTGAAAAACATTTAAAATATTGTGGGGAAGACTGACTCAGAAGAAGCAGCTTCTTTATCTTTCCTGACAGGCCTCACAATTACAGCAGCTGTAAGTTACTGAAGTATAGCTAATTGAAAGATACAACACACTCACTATTACTGTATCAGGAGTATTAAAGAAGAGAATGTAGTGTTGAGGTTTGAGTTCAGACCTGGGAAGGACTTACAGGTGGCATTCAAATTGCTGTAATCTTACATTTATATAAGCCTTCTAACAATTTTAGTATCTGAAGTTTTAGGTAGACCTATCATAAATCCATAGTAATGCTTGTAAATGTGATTTTCACTATCACAGCTGAAGAGTGTTACATCAGTTTTACTATGAA
This sequence comes from Scytalopus superciliaris, assembly GCA_013400415.1. Lineage (NCBI taxonomy): Eukaryota > Metazoa > Chordata > Aves > Passeriformes > Rhinocryptidae > Scytalopus > Scytalopus superciliaris. The sequence goes on along the minus strand of VXBX01003164.1, from coordinate 28,108 downwards.
GTAAAGTCTGAGGAGTGAATTGTTTTCCAGGTTATATTTTGTTCTATTTAAAGAAAATCTCATGGATTACTGATGGTCTGAACAGTCCAAGCAGGTGGGTACTTTAAGGAGGTCATTGGGATACTTGACTTCCCTATATGCTTGTTGTTTCACTGTCGCTGGTCTGGTTCCTTGTTAGAAAGTGCCTAAATTGTAGACCCATGGTTTTTCTCCATGCTGTCATAGGAGTTACCCAGTAACTCAAATCAGTATCATTTAAACAATTTTTTTACCCTGAAGACCTTTGCCATTTTGGTCCAAAAGGAGAAATAGTGGTATAACAAAGAAGACTTAAGCATGAGTCACATCATCATCACCATGTGTATACACACACAGATGCACATATGCATCTATTTCCATTAAAATGGTAATTGCTGTCATAAAATGCTCAGTAATAGAAACTTCTTATTTTTGTTTTCCTCTAGGTATTGGGAAAAGACCCTTTGTTGTTGTTGTTGAATCATGTTTTCATAGATCAGAGACTTTGCAGTATGATTTGCTATCAAGTGTTAGCTCTAGCTTTGTTTTCCTTTCTGTAAAATACTTTAATGGTGTGTGTATAAGCAGAATTGAAAGTGATGGGAAATGTTTGCTTAAGTGATCTTTCTTGCAGCAAACATGTGATGCTTTATTTTCCAGAAGTGCTAAGAAAACAAAAGCCACAAACAGCTTGGTACTTCTTATTCAGACATTGTGAATTTCACCAACAGGAAATAATACCAAACAAAGCAATTTACAGTTACAGCCTCAGTGTCTGCCAACATAAGCCAAGTTAGGTAGAACAGATGTAATACCAGATTCAAGAGACTCTGGAAATAGTGCTAAATGGTACATGTTTGGCAATTGCCATTTCAGAGATACAGTTACTCACTTTTGCTTGTAGGAAATCCTACCTTTGTATTCTGGCCTTCTAAAGAAATCTCAAACTGTCATGCATTCCAAGAAAATCAGTGTCCTTTTCCTGGCTTAGTAATCCCTATTCAAAGCTTTAAATGTTGTCACGTACAGTATGGGAGGGGATGCAATTTTATGGAGGTGCCTTTTTTTGATTTTTAATAAAAATTTGAAAATCCACAATGGTTGGCATGTCAAAGCTTATTTTGCTCAGCTAGTGTAAATGAGATGCATTTCCCTTATGTAAGAAAAACAGGGAGATTGCTGAATAGGGCTCCATAGATCATTGAGTTCACTCAGTTGCGTATGAATCAATTTGGAAGCTTGTAAGCTCTTTACATTCCCTCTTCTAATCAGTCTTCAGGGTCTGTGTTACTGACATTTCCATCTGAGCTTAATGATTTTTGAACTGTAATATGATGCAAAGCTCCATTGTGGCTAGCTGAATACTATTTGGGTTGTTTTACGGGCATGCCTATATCCTTGAATTATTTTCCAGTTTTAAGACCAAAAGAATCTCATGTCATGTGTCTCCCCCATGTAGAAAACACCATTTGTATGTCAATGATAACTTCTTTCTAGACCTGTTAGTGGTTTTTTTTTTCTTTTTAAAAACATCCTGTTTTGATTTAAATAAAAATAATAATAAATTTTAAAGACCTGATCTGAACTAGTATAATCAGAATTGCACACTCCAGTGTAGCTTTAAATGTCTTTGTTAAGTCACCAGCTAAGATGCTAAAATTTTGCATATCATAATGAAGAAAAAAACAAGGAGGCAAATAGAAGAAAAGCAATAGAAGTGTGTAGTTACTTGTACTATAGTAGCACCTGGAAACCAGTTGTTGTGAATGTACCTACACAATATTAAAGTACACTTTCTTCACTGAAGATACAATGCGGGGAAAAGGTTGCATTTAAATGATACAAATTATTCTGTAGTAGTTTAAGAACTGGACAGGCTCTCTCATGAAGTCCAGTGAGTTGTTTTATCTGCATTTGTTCTCACTCAGAATGCTGAGGATGTAATTACTTTGTGTAAGATTTTCTCTCTGCATTTTCAGCTTTTCTTTCCTGAAGTCATCCTTTTTAGTTTTTGCACTTTAAACAATATTAATTTCATTTTATTTACAGAGTGGTATGAAAAGTAAATCTTAATTTTGTGAAAATTCTCAAAGTTAGAATGAATACTAGTAAAAAAAGCGCCTGGGAGTCTGCTGGTTGTCTGCTTTACTGACATCTACCATTATCTCCATTGGTTCACAGAAATTAACTGTTGTGGTATTTTACTGCATTTTTCCAAAAGCTGTTTGTAATAATTATAATTACATTTAAAATATTTCATTTAAATATTAGGACTTAATTGGAATTGTATGCAATTGTCTTTTTGTGTGTCAATTAGTTCTCTCATTTTAGTTTGCCATTCATGCTGTACATGTAGTTGGAAACTTTTTAAACTAGAAACAAATGTTCCTGGGGCTGGAATGATAAGCAAAGTTGTTTACAAGAAAGAATCACAGGTCATATTAAGTTTTAAGTTAAACATATGGTTTTGTTTCTTTTCTCTTTGGATCTTTATCTCACATTGTGCCTCATGTTTAGTTCCCAGTAAGCTCAGCTTTATTTTTCCTTTCCATGCCCAATTATGCTTGTGGAGTCACAGGGAAGTGAGTGTCTTGAACTAAGCTGGTGCACACAAGCTGTCTGTGCTTTCATCTTCCATCCCCATGAAGTGAACATGCATGTATGCATAGACATAAAATACTTATGTGCAAAATATGTAAGAGCTGTGACAGACGAAAATGTCAGAGAACACCTCAATGCATGTCTGTTAAGCTGGTATAATCAAATACAAAGGAGAAGGTGCAGCTAAGAGATGTGAAATCCAGGTACTGTTCTTCTCTCGTTGACTTTTCCTGCTGTACATCAGTCTGCTCTTTGTTGTGTTTGTTACATTATTTGCAGCTACTAGTGCCTGAACTGTGTTTTGCTTGTTAGATAAAATACTATTCTCAACAAGCATACCTACCCAAAATCATAGAGAGACCTGACCAGTCAGGAGTGATACTCTTTTTATCCTTGTACTATCTTAATACTGTGTGTATGAGCTACCATGCTTCTTCCCCATAGTCACATACCAGAATTGGAAACAGAGTGCTAGTGTAGTGCCAGTCTTCTCGCTGCCAGGATCTGGCATGTCACTCTCTGCTCTACCAATGGGGAGATGCTTAATTTTCCCCTCCCTTTTTTCTAGTTGGCATCATTCCTCTGTTTTCCCTGTTACATTCTGGAGTGATTGAGTGATGTGGAGTGAGTTCTGAATCCTAAAGAGAACTGGGTGGTGAAAAGGGATGAAGGGGTTTGAGTAAGCAAGAAGATTTTCAGTGCCATCTTGTTCTGCATTGTCCACTGTCAAATGAATTTTCTCAGGTACAGGTCTTGCTCATCTTGGAGGTTCATACCAGTAGGACAAAAATAGGTATGGTGATGCTCTTGTGTAAACCCAACAGATTCCAGAATCAGCTACCTTCAAATGATGCATTAATATGTAGTAATAATTAATCTATTGAAAGTGTTTGACACTCTGGAAGGTTTTGCATAATTAGACCACAAAACAGCAGGATTTTTATATCATATAGTAAATGTTTTCTGATCTCTGATGCTATTCTTTGCCAGGTGATGATGATGATGCAGGAGACTATTTGTAAAACATGACTGCAGTGCAATAGCACAATTATGTTTTTTTCTGAAAAGAATTTTAAATATAGCTTAACCTGAAAACCTGGGGACTTTGTAGTGATCAGTAGTGGCACAAGTGCTATTTTAAAAGAACTGAAAAACATTAAAAGGCTTAGAAGAATAACTTGAGAATCACTTCTGCAGTTCTACATTAAACGTGTAGCAATCCCACCCGCTCTGTCATGCAGGCAAAAAATGATGTGGAAATCATAGAAACGTTTCGAGCACAGAAAAGGTGATGTAAATTCTCGTGGCAACACTTTTGTGCAGCTGTATGGCAATATGGAAGAGCCTAGGATGTTTCCGCTACGCTCTAGGCAGCTGCAGCGGCTGCTTCTCCTCCAGTAAAACTTTCTCAAGCTTTTCTGCAGGCTATGGATGCCGGGTTCCTGTAGGGAAAAAAGGGAACTTCCAGTCTGGGACCCGAGCCTTTTTTGGCAAGAAGCGTATCACGAAGTCCCAGCTCTTGCTGCTCGGAGGGGAGAGTAAGTAAGTTTTCGGCTGCGGCAGCGGGGAGAAACCGTCCCGATGGCGACTGTCGGCGGGAAGCAGGAGTTCCCCCGCCGTTCCCGGCAGGCTGGCACCGCCTCCCGGCCCCCTCGGGGCGCCGGGCCGAGCGGGACTCTTAACGTGAAGCTGCCGGAGTGGGACGCGCCGGCGGCGGCCGCGGGTGAGTCACGGCGCGCTGCCCCTGCCCGTGTCCGTGTCCGCGCCGCCGGCCCGCCCTATATAGCGGGGTACCTGCGCCCCGCTCCGCTCCCGCCAGCCTGGGCTCGGCTATGTGAGCACTGCCCGCGCAGCCCGGCCGAGGTAAGATGGCAGGAGCCTTGCATGGGTTCCTGCGTGACGTGTCTTCTTCGGATGAGGCGAACGCACGGCTGAAGCGGGGATGGGAGGGGAGAGGTCTGTAGTCGGACCAGGCAGACCGACTTTCTTTCGAATACTTCTTGTTTTGCCCGACTCTTTCTTGTGCTTTTAGTTCGCCACATCGTCCGTAGTCGCGTTCGAGTCCGGCTGATGCACTTTATTTGCCGCCCCTCGGTGTTTCCAAGCGCAGAAGGGATGCTGTTGTGGCGGCAGCTGCTCTGTGCATCTCACTAGCTCAAGGCTTGGTAGATCAGTCCTTAGTAAATACGATAGAGCAGTAAAATATGAATGCTTTCGCAGCCTTCTTGGCAGAAGACTTTCTGTAGGAACCCGGTGATAGTCCTGGATGTATTGCTTGGTATTGGGCAGGAGACTTGATCTTTTAGAAAACTTACTGTGACTTCTTAGCAAAATTAAACCAAGGAAAATATTGTTCGCTTGGCTTTTGGGGGAGCTTTTTTATGGTTTGGGGGGTTTTTTTGAGTTGCTTTGACGTTTTTTGCTTTTGTGTTTTTGTTCTGTATGTCTACAAGGAAGACCTATTTGGTGATTTAGGGCTGATGTACTCTTGTAGATACATTCTTTTTGTCTAATGTTTATCACTGAGTGTTGAAAGGAATTTGGTGTTACTTAGTAACTTTGTAACTTATAACAGTACCAGTTTTGGAGATTTTTTTTTTTTCCTTTTCCAAGTCTTCAGCCATTCGTTTAAACTTTAGTACTGAAGGAAAAAAAAATAAATAAAAGGAAAGTTTCCTGGCAGCAGGCACATAATTAGAAAGAAGGCTGGGAAAAGTAAGACTGGCCTTCCTTATAATGATGTGTTTACAGAAACTTGGAAAGCAAAGATATGCATTGGCTATCAAAGAAAAACCAACGTCTGCTGTTGGAACATTTGGGTCAGCTTTATATTAAGGAATATGGCACTGCAGAGCATGCATCTAAAAATAGGAGTGGACACAGTCAATGTTTCATTAGGCTTTGAGGTCAAGAAACTGTTTTTCCACAGTGTTNGGGGGAGGCGGGAGAACCAAACAAAAAAACACCAGAAAAGGTTAAATGGCTCTCAACATGTCCTTTGATTGTATCTAAACCACTTCACTATGAAAAAGGGGGCAAATACTTGTGAGAATAGGATTCTGAGAGAGATTGTGTTGCATCCTGCTTTTGGTTGGGGAACAAAACTTGAAAGAACTGTCTGTGAAATAGTGTTCTGGTACTAATTTTCCTGGCCAAGAGGAGAAACCCTGTGGGAAAAGGTGGGGGCAAAGGGATAAAAGTTTGAATAAAAGAAACTACAAAGATAGGGTAGGAGGTGTACAGATGTTCCTGTAACTTTTGAAACACTGAATATGCAGATAGGATTTTGTTGGAATTAGGAGTGTCTCATTTGGATAAAAACATTTCTCTCATCTTTGAGATAGTAGAAATCTGATAATCGCAAAGTCAGAATTTGCCAACTTATCATACACTGCAATCTGACAAAGAAATTTTCCTAAAATTGGAATGGTGGATGTGTGGTAAAGGTTTGTTAGCAGTTGGCAGATCTATGGCACATAACCTTAGCATTTGTTTCTTGAGAGTCAAGAACTTTTTTTTTTCAGTGAAAAACTGGTCTGAAAATCTGAAGTATGTTTTAACTCACAATTAAAGAGCACTGATTTTTTTTTCAATTTCTCTCCTTGTTTTTTTTGTTTTTTTTTTGTTTGTTTGTTTTGGTTTTTTTTGGTAAGAGCAGAACGGTTATTTACGTATTGTCCTAGCCAAGCTCAGCTTGCTGGACACTCATGCACCTATTATTGTGGGCCTATTATTTTTGACTTGCATGTGTCTACTGTTTCCTCTTTGCAAAGACTGTGTGATGATTGTAACATATAAAACTTTGCAAAGTATTATCCTAAAGTAATTGCTTATTTGTGCAACTACAATTATTGTAAAGTAACTATTGAGAGCTGTGGTTCCAGGTAATGGAAAGCAACTCAGTCTTCTCTGCTTTGCACGCAAGAATTTTTTGAGCTTATGTGATGGTGTGGAGGGCACAGTAGTCTCGCTGCTCCACAAACAGGACCGTGATGGCAGTTCTGTCATCCACTTTGTGGTCTGTGTGACTGCAGCAGCCATTTCTAATAGCTGTGTTACAACAGCATGCCTCCTTTTTCATGAGGACAGAGTGGTAAATCTGATGAGTAATGTTCAGCTGTTGGGCTTTAGGCATTGTAAGACCAAGGGAGTGGTCTGGATGGAATTGATCTGTGGGAATGTTGCTAAGCCCACTCACATGGAGAATTTCTTATTTCTCTCCTCTACAGAATTTCTTTCTATTACTCTGTTTCAGAATGATCTGCAAGAGACTTACTGAGTTTACCTAGTTCTCAACTGGGCAGAGTAAACTGATCTTACTTGTAAAATCATGTATTTGATGGGAAATTACTGTAGTCCTCAAACAGTAACTTAATTTCTCATCCAGTTCTGCTTAAACTAGCTGCTTTGCAATTATAGTCATGCCAAAATTAATTGGATCCTGGGAGCAGGGTAGACTGTCAGTTAGTGCAATGTCATGTATGTCGGTTTCCTCTGTCTGTATAGCATCATTTCTGGTTGATTATGAATATTTGTAGACACTAAACCTGAAAGATAAAGACCTTTGGTTTTAAGAAGCTGAGTTTCTAGTATGAAAATGTGTAGCTAAGGGAAGTGCATAGGGGGCAGTGTGAAGAAACTGTCAGAAAGAAGAAAATAAGCACATGCGCCATTAAGTTGCATAATTTCCATATGAACTGTGTTCTGTTATTGTCATGTGTCTTTTCATTTGCTGTTTACTTCCCAAGAAAGGAGTCTTCAAGTATTTGGTGGCATACTAGACATTTACTGACCTGTGAAGAGTTGGTGGTCCTAAGATTTTGTTTTCCCAATAAAAATTTCTGGGTTATATAGAACATGTTAATTGATGATAGTCCCATATATTCTTGATAATATAAGTCATCTGGAAATACTTCATTCTGGGAATATTATTTCATCAAAATATGCCTATGGAATTTTTTATTCATGAATCACCTTCCATCTTGGAAATATTCCAGCTTTCTTAATAGATAGCATTTTGGTGCTAGATTAAGTAATAAAGTTCCCTTTGGAGTGAAGCTCCCACTCAGTAACAGCAATATTGAGCAATGAATTCATTTGGAAGAATTCAGAAGAATACATACAGAGTTATTACTAAAGGAATTATAATATGCCCAGAGGACTCATTTTAACCTCTTACTCTGCAGAAAGTGAAGAGTCTTGTGACCACAGAACTTCCTGGAGCATTACAGATCATTTCACCTTTTGGTATTCATATAATTAAAAATATAATTATTACATAAGGAGAATCAATAATTAAGGCAGTTCTTTTTACGTATCTACTTTCTGAATTAGCACACAAATAGAAAATTTAAGAAATGTTTTCCCTCCACACTGCTGTCTAGACACTTAATGTGATCCTTTTCCCACCTGCTTGAGACATTGTAGCCTTTGCCAAGGCAGGAAGTTTGTATTTCCTTTATTGAAGCAGAAAGTGATTGTAATTAGTGTATTGTATATGGCACTCCCCAGTGCTTCCCCTTCCACAAAGGGAAGGACTTTAAGATAAACAGATTTTATTTTTACATACACAAATAAATACATTTCACTCAGTTTTTTGATGGGCTTTTTCTGGCTTATGCACCTGCATGAGGTGAGTCAAGAAACAACTGAATCTGCTTTCTCTAGTTTTCATAGTGTGCATGTCTCTCCAGTGAAAATTTGAGTAAGAAATCTTTGATTACCTCAGATTATATTAAGCCATCCTTTAGTAACCATTATTCAGAGTTCCTTACAGACCTTTTCAGGACATTCTTCTGAGCCTGGGAAATTGTGTTCCTTAACACCACCAAAATATGTTCCTCTTGAAATTCCTTCTTGAAATGAACTCAGGATTTTGTTTGTTACCGGTTTCAGAAGATGGTGTACACTATATGTGCTGGTCTGTAACACAGGATAAAAATCCCCAATTCTTCTAATAAGTCTCTTTGAGAAACAAATCTTATATGACAGTTCACTATCATGTATTTCAAGCAGAAAGTGGCAATGTGGATTGAGTTTATACGTCAGCCTTAAAAATATGGAAGAGTTACACTTAGTTGAAGAGTTGAATTTGGGCATCAGAAGCTGCAATACTGCGTTGCCAAAGTATCCAAGTTTTGGTAATGTTCCTAAGATGGCACATCTTAATTGTACTTTTGGTATTGTGTAAAGTAAAGGTTTTTTAGTAAAAGACTATATTTGCAGACACGTTATGTCAGCCAGCAGAAATGTACAGCAGAAGATTTTTTTTGGTTTTCATTGGCAATATGGTTGCATTTTTTTTCCAGGCTAAAATGCAAAAATAGATTAACACACCAAAAAAACTGTTTAAGCAATGTTAACTTTTTTACTAACCAAATAACCCCGTCAAATTCACACTAAAGTCTGATACTCATCTTGTGTACTACTGTATCCATTAAAACCACACATTACCTGAGCTGCCCATGTAAATAATGGGGAAACAGAGGGTATGGTATTTATGACGTTCTATTTAACTCTTTGCTTTTATGATCTCAAGTGGATTTGTTTCAGTCTTTGCATTTACAAGAAAATGTCCAAACTTTGTTCTAAAACATGTGGCCAAGAATGCCAATGGCATCGTGGCCTGTATCACGAATGGTGTAGCCAGCAGGACCGGGGAAGTGATCATCCCCTTGTATTTGGCACTGCTAAGGCTGCACCTTGAGTACTGCATTCAGTTTTGGGCCATTCACTTTAAAAAGGACATTGAGGTTCTGGAGCATGTCCAGCGAAGGGCAGCAGGGCTCATGTAAAGACTAAAGAACAGGTCTTACAAGGAACAGCCAAGAGAGCTGGGGTTGTTTAGTCTCAAGAGCGGCTCAGAGCGGATCTCATCACTCTCAACAATACCTGTGGTGAGGGGGGAGCTGTTCTCTTCTATCAGCTTGCAGTGAGAGGACAACAGGAAATGGCCTTAAGTTGAGGCAGGAGAGATTCAGATTAGATATTAGAAAAAAATTTTCACCTTTGGGGTGGCCAGGCATTGGAATAATTTGCCCAGGGAGGTGATGGAGTCACCATCCCTGGTGGTATCTGGATCTGGTGCAGGGGATTATGGTTTAGTGCTTTAGGGTTTACAGTGGTGGTGCTGGGTTGGACTTGATGTTCTTACATGTCTCTTCCAACCTTGATAATTCTATGGTTCTATAAAAGCATTGAATTTAGATGCAGATTCAGTCAGCTAGATTTAATTTTCAAATTGCAGTTCAAAACTAATTCCTCTCCTGTGACAAATGCACTTCAGAGAGCAAGAAATACATACATGCAGTATCTGATAGGAGAAACTTCATTAAGAGGTCCGGCCTGGGTTCTAGTGAATAGAAGAGTACAGAATATTTAGACTTTTTGTACTTCTTCAGCTATAGATTAATTTACAAAGTATGACCCCAGTTCTCCAGCCACACTGAGTACAGCAATCTGGTTTAAATCAAGACTCACATGTGTTACAGCAAATTTTCTCAGGAGAGCCAACCTGCTGGTTTTAGGCCAACCTTTGAGCTGGGCTTGCTCCTACCCATTTTTGCACCTTACTCACAACTTGGAAGACTTCTTAAAAAAGCATCATTATATTCTTTCTGTAGTTGGATTTTGAAGGGGTTTTTTTATTTTTTTTTTACTCTATGGCCGAATTCATTCTTCTGAGTAGACTGAATCACAGTATGAAAGTACTCATTGGGCACATAACTGTTTCTTTAAGTTTAGTTTCAGGCACCGTGTGTGTGTACATGCAGATGTGTGTAAAATGTTTCTAACATCAAAGAACAGATTATGCAGAATTTTTTTATTAGAGGAGATAATGCAAGTCTGTTTCTGTGTACATATGAATCTAATGGTGTGTGAATATATACCTGTGTGTGTGTGTGTGTCCTTATACAGCATAGAGTAAAAATCTGTATCTGACACTTGAGGGTCATTTGTTTAAAGCAGCTATTACAGTCCAAAACACTTTTAGTAGCCAGCTTTGGCTAGCAAGGGGATTCACCAAGGCAACATAGAAAGTTTTGCACAAATGAAAGGAGTGTTTCCCTGCACAGAAACCCAGTGGTGCTGCATTTCTTCCAGTCCAACTTACTGTGCTTATTTTGGCTCTGGAATATAACTCCTTTCTTCTCAGTGTTGGAAGGCTTCAGGAGGGCAACTTGACTTATGGTTGTATTTTGATTTGACCAAAGATCTAGTGACATTTTTTAGTAGAAATGAGGATTTGAAAATCTCAGAGATGGTCATAATATTTTGTGGATAGGATACTTTCATGTACTTTCAGGTACTTTCTGTGATTGTGTGTGATCTGTGTTTCCTGTCAAAACTTTTCAGGAATTAAAGGAAGGCATGAGTTACTCAGTATTGCATTACTGATGGTGAATCTGTTGCAAGATGATGCCATTTATTTCTGTGCAAATCTGAGGTGCCAGAATTATGTAAAGAATATTTAAAGGGATTATTGATATCCACACCTCCAGATGTGTCGGTGCATATCTGCAAATGTCTTTCAGACATTTTCATTAAAAGACTGTATGGGCTTCAGAAGTGTTCATCAGTATTGCTCGGATGACAAGCCACCAGACTCCGCAATTTTTCTCCATAAAACAGATTATTTTCAGTGAACAGACTTTTCCACAACAGAAGTGTTTCCTTGTCTGATATGGCCAAACTCTATTCTTTTTCTGTTTCTAAAGCTACCTGATAATTTTCATATATCCATGATAATTCTCACATGCACAGGTTCGACATCCTTGCTGAATCATGTTTATTCTTTCACATAAAACATTTGTAGGCTATTTTCAGGCAGTAAGTAGATTGCCATACTGTTTGGCTATGCTTTAGGAGAAAGTCTTGGTTTCCTATAAATCTTTGTAGTTTTCCTATTTTTGTAAAAATCTGGAGATCTGTATGTAACTAAAAAAGTGAGACATCTTTTCTCTCAGTTTCTGCAAGCATATGAAATCCCATTTATAAGGTGGGACTACAGAAGTCAAACTGTATTGAAAGTATATTATGTTGTCTTATGAGTCTCTAAAATGTTACATGTGGTTTCCATTCTTTTATCTTGACTGACTTTTAGAGGTTCTGCTAGAGATACTGCAGTTTTTAATTGTTTAACATTTTCTTAAGTGGTTCATCAGGAATTTCTGGAAAACAATTGCTTCCATTTTCTGCTTTGTGTTAAAATACCAAAGCCTTTTTGTTTGGTTGGTTTTGAGGGGGTTTTGTTTGTTTGTTTGTTTGTTTTAAAATAAAAAAAAATTACTATCAGTTGTATTTCAGGAACATTTGTGCTCATAGAACACAGAACTTTCAAGGGGGGAAAAAAAAGCAAAGGTTAGAGGGTGCTTTCATATACATGCAACTGAATTAGATGAGTGTTGCATACACACAGATGGAGAAAAAAAAGGAGTGTCTATTAAGATAAAATCAAAATGATAGGTCAATATTTTCTCAGAGAATTAACTTCTAGCTGTTGACTCTGAGGTTACATCTATGGTTGTCTCTGGCCCATAAATCACAGCAACTCTAAGTGTTTGTTAGATTTTAGAAATAAAAATTATACACTGATTCTAAAACTCTGGGTTCCCATGTCCCACATCCTTTGAAAATTTAGTGGTCTGGCTGATGGTTAGGTATAAAAAAACAATTAATACAAACAATGACATTTATCTGAATCACGTGAAATACCCAGAAAAAGGAACGGAAGGCTCAGAAATCAGGATCTCTGCCATGTTTCTCTTGCACTCCCACCAACTATATGTCTGTCATCATCAACCAGCTGCAAGCAACATGTCAGCCTTCTCTGCAGTCCTAGCTGGAACATACTGCACCAATCTAGTCTTGATGTCAAAGGCACATCATGTGGTAGGACCAGTGCATGGTGGAACCCTTCCCAGGATGGTGAAGCTCAGCACTGACCACACACATCACAGTTAGCCCAAGATCAAGGACTTGGTTTCGACTCTGAGGAATCTTTTAAGGAGGGAAGCCTGCTTTCTGGAGCACAAGCTGACATTTAAAAGGAGCAGGTGTTTTGTGTCTCTCTAAGCTTCAGCGTATCCAGCTGGTCTGTGATACCTCACTGGAAGTTTTCTTCAACAAATGGTCACAGGGATTCTGCAGGTTCTGCAAGAAGTATTGAGAAATTTAGAAACACACATAGAAGTTGTGGATGTTCTGTTTGTTACAGACTACAGTAATTGATATGGGTAATTGATCAGGTGAGCACAAATGTTAAAAATTAGTTTCAGGTTCTTTTGCCATTTGGATCTTGAGATTTTGCCCTTCCTGCACTTCTTACAAGCATCTGATTATAATCTCTGGGCATGACTCTTTGTGTGGTGAAATGTTTGGTTCAGAAAAAGTATTGATATCTTTAACACTAGATTTAGCATGTTGTCTTACAAAAAGGCAATAAAATACTTCTGTTTTCATCCTCTTGTGGCTGCAGTTAGTTCCTCCTTCAAGCTGCCAGACAAGGCTATTGCATCCTCATTTTGAACACTCTTTGAAACTGTTTTGTAATCTTGTAAAGTTAACATTCCTGTTGGGTACGAACTTTGGACTTTTTTTGTGGTACACTGTAACTAGAAAAGAGGAGTGACTTAGGGACAGTCAGTTATAATGAATTACAAAAGAAGTCTGCTGACCATCGAGGCTAATTGTGGGTTTGCAGCTAAAACACAGCACTCACATTATGTCCTTTTTTGGATTACAAACAATGCTTTAAGCATTACTGACCACAAATGCAAGAGACAGGCCCTGTTTACCGAGTGAATTCTTGTAAGAGTACTGAATTAGAGAAACTGTTTGCAATGCTAATATTTGAAGGAACATGCTCATTGATAAAGAGCAGAGCAGAATAGAACTGGAATGCTTTTAAGCAGGAAGCTGATCTGCAGTAGATGAAAGTTGGGGGAGGTCAGTGAATTTGTACAAATATACAGAGCTCTGAGATGCCCAATATTTTTACTAAGTAACCTCTCCATTTTCTAAAAAGGTTTATTATGTCTGCCATAATTTCCCGTACTGACAGAGGAACGTTGGTTATGCAGAGTAATAGAGGATTGAATAATCGGAGTGAAACTGGGATGTTTGGGAGAGATTTTTAAATCATGTGAATAGCACCTTTCTAATCAGTGAAAATGCCAGGGCTTCATATAAAGAGTGATACAAGACAGAAGCTGCTTATTTGAGAGATTGAAATGTTCACGAATTCATAATTAAATGATATTTAATACTCCTCTGTGTTAGGAAAGTTCTCTCTGTCATCACTGATGGTCTTTGTGATAGAGGCAGAATCACGGAAATTTGCTGTCAAGCTTCCCGAGTTACTGAGGTTAATCTCGGTGGTTGGTTGTTTAGATTATTCTCAAATGCTTCCTCTATTTAATTACCTCAGATTCCTCAAAAGTTTTGTTATAAGTTGTTCACTGAAATTGAAAATGTCTTTGTCAAGAGTCACTTAAAAAGAAGGAAGCTACTAATATGATTAGTTTCTCGATTAATTGCCCTGCATTTTGGAAACATTAAGGTTTGCTAAAATCACTGACCACTGGTGAAGTTTGTAGAATAATTTAAGTATCAGCAACATGATGCATTAAGGACAGAAAAGAGGTGGTGAAATAGTTTTTTAGAAGATGGGAGACATATGAAAAATCTATTTCCCTAATTGAGAAGCAATTTAGTGTTTCCTTGGATGCTCTTGAGTGTACCTATTCAGGTCTAAATTAATTGTTTGTCCTGTGAATTGCTGACTGTGCCTGTGTGGCCATATATCCTTGTTATCTGTTATCAGGTCTTTCAGTGCACAGATTCCTGTCCTATGAATAGAGCACATTGAAGTGTAGATTGGCATCCTGTGTGGACAAGGACATGATAGTTTATCATGTTTTTGGTTTAATGGAACCATTTCAGTACCTTTTTTTCTGAAAATATTAATAATTTTGCTATTATAATAGTAGATATTGTTCAGTACTTTTCAGTAATTGTCTTTCTAATCAAATTCTCATTGAGATGCCAGTTCTTGAGATTTATCTGTGGCGTGTTGGGATTTTCTGTTGCCCGGTAAAGTCAGGATTATGTTTACTGTTGTCAGTGAATTTACACACAGGCCTAAAAACTGAAGGATATGTAAGGAATCAGAAATAATAGTGTTGTATGTCATATTCAGGCTATGTAAAGTCAGGCTATGGCTGGGAATAACACAGAATTATAAAAGCCTTTAGGAAGTGTCAAGTTTAATTAGTTGTGCTTCATTAAACTTTACTGTTTCTGTTCCATAATAAGTATGTACATCAAAGTAATTTGGAGTACCTGTTGTGGTAGGAGTATCTTTTCTGGTATAATTCTGCCTTTGTAGTTCCACCAGCCCAACTCTTCCTTTAGCTCTAGCTTCAGTTTCCTAGGCTGAATATTATTTATTCCTTTGACATTCAAGCAATCAAGTCTTAAGCTACGTCCTCATTTCTAGGTCAGTACTGTAAGATTGTTGCACAAATACCTCCATTAAAGATTTCATTAATTTTAGGCAGTTGAATTAAAAATGAGTATTTGAATTGAAACTTGAAGATCTTATTTGGTCACTGCCATTCAGAAGTAGTATGGATATAGAAGTTCCTTATTATCCTCCACAATTGCCAACTACAGATACAGTTTCCCAAACCCTGCCTTGGAAGGGACTTCCTCACCAGCAATGTGAGCTGTAGAAGGTCCAGCTTTCAGATGCTTGTTCCTGGACAAGCACCACCCTTCTGTTGCACCAGCAGAACCCTTTGGGTGGCTGCTCTTTAATCTGAAGCAGTGAACAGATCCCAGACTTAAAAAACCCAAACAAACAAAAAACCCCAACCCCCAAAATAAAACCACAAAAAACCCAACCAACAAACAAAACCGCAAATCCACCCAGTTCTAGTGTTATTTTCAACTTTTAATTCACTTGCCATTTCTGCTGTAAGAGTCCTAAACTGTTGTGTCATCACAACTGGATGTGGAAGAACAGGGTAGGGCACACAGAAATGTTCAGGGATGTCTTAGTGAGTAAGGGGGACAGAGAATCCCTGGTATCATAAGACCACATGGTTCCTAAATAAGAGCATTCGCAGTGATGTTCAGTGTACTCTAGGTTACATTTATTTTCTGCATACCTCTACTTGATTAGTATTTTCTTTACTGAGAGTTACTAATGTAAACATGGCAACATTTACTGTAGATTTTTACAGGTTGTATGCTGCACAGCTGCAACTAAAAGCAGTAGGAGCCACTCAGTGAACTTCTCTCAAACTTTTCTGCAAAAGGCAGAGGACAAAATGACCTACCCTGACTTTTTGTACTGTGGTAAATACATTTTTGTGTTTGTGTGTGTCTGTGTGACAGTGCCTAAATAAATTATGTTCTCAATAAAATTCCATGCCAGCAAATACGGCATGCAGACTTGAAGCAAGAACTGGATTGTTGTTTAGCAATTGCACATTAGAAATACAATGTTTACGTTAATTACAGCGTGAACGTAAATTTTTCCGGCCTCTTTTATTCTTCATGGACTATGTGATTGCTTTTTGTCTCTCAATATATGACACAATCAAGACTAGCAATCTCAGTAATAGATGTGAAAAATTGAGTGCAAGGACTATCTTTTTCTCAGCGGAACCTTGCAGGTCCAGTGTTTTTTGCTGCACATATATTTTATTTTTATTGTGCACAGTCAAGGAGTCCTATTGTTTTTTGTGAAAGCTCAACCTATAGGGGTGGCAACATCTGTCTTTTACTAAATAAATATTGTATAACATTTTACAATAATTAAGTAATTTCTTCAAAATAATGTCGTGCTAAAGATAGGGGATCATACTGATGGTACTACAAAATAGAGGGTTTGTCTTTTACAGGAACAAAAAGAGTAGGCAGGAAATGAAACTGTGGAAGATGCTTGTGTCTCTGTCCCACTTACTTGTAGTGGATTATACCTCTCCTTTTCATTTGTTGCTTTCTAGGGTTTCTAGAGGAACTCCTGAGTCTATAGAAGTAACATCATAGGAATTAGAACTTCATCCTTTCCTTTTCACTGGAGTCATGTGCATTTTACCCGTATCTTCCCTGAGAGATTATGCAACTCCCTTGTTCTGTAGCTGGTGACATTTTAGAGGCGCTTTTTGCTAGAGGTTCTCTTTTCAATGCTGTACTGGGAGACCCAGTTCTCTGTTCCAGTCCTTTGCAGCTAACTGCTAGCCTTATATGATGATCCTCCCTGAAGACTTTGTGGACACTTCTGAGTGTTTAAAGCAAGATGTTAAGTTGCAGAGAGGTTTCCTATTAAGGAAAAGTGATGTAATGTCAGTGGAACACGGCCAACTTCTCTCTACTCATTTTATTTATACTAGCTGCATACCAAAGAAAATGCCCCATAAAACATGAGTGCTCCTTGCTATATTTAGCCAAGTTAATTTACTAATACCAGGAGATTATGTTTATATGCAATGGAAATAATTGTAAAAAAATTTAGGGGCATCTTACTGAAATAAAACAGGTTGAACTTGGAAAAAGTAAATGTAGGTTTGCTCCTGTTGCATAGAAAGGCTCTAGGGTATCTTTTAACATTTATACTTGTAAGATACATATATCTGTGCTGCAAACATTGTTTAATGTTTTAATTGAACTATTTTACTGATTATGTAAGGAATATAAAGCACAATTACATTAATTACGTTAATCTGAGTCTTTTTAGTCTAAGCAGTGCAGATGTCCTCACATTTAACCTATGTGACTAAAGCCACTATGGTCTGATCTTTTGGTCTTCATACAGAATACAGTGGGACACTGTGCTGTTTTTGGTGATGCTTAAAATCACTTTGGCATCTCTTTTGTTGATTACCTTCTCTGAATTTCCTTAGGGCTACTTTTTAAATGAGTCTCCTTTTCAATGAGGAGATTTCTTTTGCCTGGCTTATGTTCAACTCTTTGTTCTACAGCTGATGGTGTTGATAAATAATCACAGGATTTCTTCCTGACTCTAACAATGTTACTTCATAATGCTGTTAAACAATTTGACCTTTTCTATTAATTCTACTCCTACATGGTGACACTAGCTGGGTGTGGTGGTGTTGGAACTATGGGTCCTCCCTGATACTAATTCACCCTAAAAGAATATTCCCCGTCAAGAGCAGCTTAGTACTTTTGTTAACTGCTGATAAATAAGAGCTGTCATACTAGCTAACTGCATAATTTATCTGAGAAAAAAATGGTATTTTAAAATTAATAAATTAACTGCTAAGTCTAGTGTGACTGTGAAGCCATGTGATGTATTATGAGTTCTTCAGTTGTCTCATGAGCTACCAAGTTGTGGGCGGGGGAAAGAATTCTGGGTAGTGTTATTTTTATCTGCATTACTGAGGATGCGGTGAAAATTTTATATATTTTCTGCTCAAATCTGAGTTGCCTGCCTTCATTTTGAAGCCTGTGGTTTATTTGGATGACTTCTAAAGACACTTATTTTAGAGAGTCTTCATACTTTCTGACATTTAGCATCTAATTTACACACTCTGAACTGCACTCTGGAGGTTTCACTGACTCTCTAGGGGGCTGTACTGCTAGTTGTGTAAGTGAGATGCCAAAGAGGAGATGATGAGAACATTTCCCCATGTATCTCCTTTTGACTAGAAGAATTAGAGCAACATGACATCAAACTGAAGTGCTGTAAGGCCAGAAGAAAAAGGCAAATGATCTTTTAGTCCTATCACAAATCAAGTATTACTGTTTTACACATCTGGAACTTGTTTTGGAAATATAAAGCTTTGTAATATATAGAAGATTTCAAAATGATTGCAAGATTCTGTTGCTATTTCCAAGTATGTAGATCTTTTCTCATTCATTCTGAGTGAATCATTGGGGAAGTAGATCATGCTGAGAAAAATCATGAGAAAAAATTTTGAGTCAACTAAGCGTCGAAAAACATTTCCTGCAATTATGAAGTATGTGAAGTATGGGCCTTTTGCCTTACAGATTCCTCTTAATTTCAAATATCAGTTTTTAAACATTAGACAAATTTAAACAAAACAAAAAATCTTGGATCATGAGATGCCATTTCTAGTATTAGGCTCTTGAGGGCAAATGTTCTCCCTAGTGTAGAAGATCAGACATAACTAATCTGTGAAGTATTGCCTGGACAGTGTACAGCAAGAATTATGTGCTATCAGTTCTTGCTTAGCAAAGTTTGTTGCCCCATTTTTGAAACTAGGGCCTGATGGATTACTGATTATTTAAGTAACTTTAATATCGAAGTCTTGAAATTAATTTGGAAAACTGCAGTCTCTGAAGATTTATGAAATGACCGAAAAATGGACAGCTTCAGACAACACTGCCTTTAGGGCATGAGAATGTAATTAATTTGGTAAGTCTAAGTGCATGGGCTCTTTAGAGTCTTGGCATGAGAAAGCAGATGACTGTAGGGGGATGAAATTATTTTCCTCCAAACAAAAATACTAAGCAGCAAAGTCTTTCTGCAAGTCTGGGTGCTCACTTTCCCTGATATATGGCACAACTAGTTGGACAACTTAAATATCTTTGCTTTATTTTGTACCTCTATGACAAAAAACTTTAAATGCTCTCTGCTGTCTTTAGCTTTTTGACTTTCATTTAATTATATTCGTTTCTCTGCAGTAAATTATTATCATACTTTGTGTGAATTGTCTAATCAATTAGCTGACCTCAAATCATCCAAATGTTTTTGTTATTGTGCAAATTTTTTCTCAGTGCTGTGTTCGATGTTTCTCCTTAAAACAGAATAGGAATAGGAGGATCTTTCAAATGAGAAACAGTATCAATGTACTGGGTAAATTTTATTTGTGAGTACAGAGTAGTTTAACTAAAAGTAAGTTTAAGTAAAAGTTTAAGTAAAACTGGCCCAGAGACACAAGGGTCATGCAGGTTCTAAAACCTAGAATAGCTATCCTTGTGTTCACGGTAGAAAACTGCAGTAGAGGAGAGTGTTTTAGGCCAGATCTTTCCGGAGAATGAAGCAAGCTTTTCTAGAGAAGGTGACATATAAAATCATGAATTTTGGTGTCCACACACCCTAGGTAGGTCTTTTGAAGCTCACAAGGAGTGGTGAAGAGTTGACAGTAGCCTAGCCAGGAGACAGATGAGGAGAAAGCAGTTAGAGAGGGACTACAGTGAGAAGAAAAGTTGAAGGCAGACCAGCATTATACCATGATCTGAGTGTTACCAAGAGGAACAGAGGAGCATGTGGAAATTCATGGTTCATACAGGAAGAACTGATCCACACTGATGCTCACTCTAGTGCTACCAATTTTGGTATTGTCAATATCCCTCTGTCTTTGAAGTAACCTGCAAGTCCAACATTATATTTTTGATATGGAACTATTGGTTGTTTATTAAAGCACAACCTGTTTTTTCTTTTTTCTATCTCAGCTGTTCATGAGGTAAAGGATAGGATAGCTTGGAGTCCAAGCTGTTGTGATGCTTGAAGAGAAGGTTTTATACACAGTTAGTCTTGACTTTAGTGTGAAAGATGTGAATTGCTACTTTTGCATTTTATTAGCACTTCCAGTAATGGAAACAAATCATGGATTATTTTTTTTTTAAGTTCAATTTACTAACAGTGATTTACCAATAGTTTTCAAATGTAATCTAAGTACTCTAGTTATGTTAAGAAAGCAATTTGTATATAGAATCATATAATAGTTTGGATTGGAGGGGCCCTTAAGAACATCTAGTTCCAGCCACTCTGTCATGGGCAGGAATGAAGTGCACAGTACTAACAATTCAATGTAAAAACCTTTTTCAATAGGAACAATAAAGACAGAACAAACTGCTGTTGGTCAAGATAAACTAAATTGGCTTTACTGTAGGAAAAGGTCATCCATTCTGGAATGTTCATTTTAACATAAATCTAATCTTAATAAATATGGGAATATATAACTTGGGACCCTTAAATCAGAAAAGTGTTGTTTCTAATATTCTTTCTCCAAGAGTGTTCAGCTCCGGGCTAAGAAGGTGCTTGAATGACCAAAATAATGAGTCAATAAAGAGAGAATCTTCCTTCATAGTTGTCAGACAAAATGGGTTTAAATCCTGAGAAATATGCTTTTCTTTGTAACTAGCTTTTTACAAATACTCTGTGATCAAACTGAAGGCAAAAAGGACACATTTGTTTTGTCTGGGAGGTTTTTACTGCAGGGCAGATGGGAGGAGTGGAATTAACTTATTTCTGGAGGCCAGCTGCAGGCAGTCAAATAGTAAAATCTGTACTACAACACAAAAACAGTAAAATTGTTGGCTAGAATGGGTCAACACATTGTATCTGAATATGTAAATGTTGAATAATACCCCATTTTTAATATATATTACACATCAGTATGTTGTACTTTGAAAGTGTGAAGAAATCCTATAAAGAAAATCCTATACATCAAATAAATTAATTTTCAGCATTTGTTTAGAAAGACATGTGTTTGACTTTCCAGAAACTGACACACAAAATATAAAGCCAGAACCTCCAGTGGTATACGTACTTATTTTTCAAAGCCACCTAGTTTGTATGGTTTAGCTAAATGCCTCATGGCAGTTTATACATTTATACATCTACTCTGTGTGTATCACCTGCATTAGCAAGCAGTACACAGAAACAAGTGTGGCTCTGTAGAGTGAAAAAACATGCTGAGAGCATGATATGTACACTATGCATTTCAGGGTCACTGACTTTGGGGTCTTGTTTTTTCACTTTGGACTAGCTCTAGTCTGTTACCATGAGCTGAAGCCCATTAGTGGCTCAAGTTGCCAGTTTCACCTGGTAGTTCATGTTCTTGAGAGGCTTCTCATGGATGCAAACTGAAGAACAAGCAGGTGCCAAACATTTGGAAATTTGCTTGAAAGGTACATTTCTTATCCAAGCCAAATGTGTCCAGATGTGTCCTTACTGTCCTCTTAGCAGAAGTGCCAATCTGTGAGGTTCCTTTGGTTTTGGCCAGTCACCATGTTGGTCACTGTTTCATTTGGGAAAAATGAAGCATGGTGCTTCCTCTTGTTTTCTCTGGGTAAGCAAGCTTACTGCTTTCACTGAGAGCTAAGCAAGACTCAGAACTATTCTAGAGAAGGGACAAGTTATTCAAACTCACTGGTACAGCATTTGTCCACAGCAAGTGTTTATCATTACATGTTTACCTGTATAATTCCTTCTTTTTTATATGATTATATATCACTTAAGGTTCAGCCTATTTCAGGGAAGCAGTTCTTGCTATATGTCTCCCATACTCAAGGTTGCTTGATATAGTAAAAACAAATAGTACTTGAAGTGAATCATGTTTGTGGAATGTATTTTCACTCAAGAGTACAAAATAAATTATTTGCTCTGCCATTTATACATAAGGTATTCCATTTAAGCTTTTCAGAACAACGTGCTGTACATTTAGCTAGCAGGTTTTTTTAAAATTTAAATTCTTCCTGTTAAATCACTACATCTACTTACCAAGGAAATTCTATTTAAAATTATGTGTTGCCATCACAACAAGCTAATTCAGGTTGTATGTCTTTGTCCAAACTTGTGTTATTTCAGTATACAATGTTTCTCTTTGTGTTGACAGGGAATGTCATTTGTTCTGGTCAGGTCTGTTCAATCTGTTTAGGAGCACAGTATATTCTGACTATTTAAAAGGATATTTTGACTGTAGTGTAGATAGACTTTGCCTTTACTTAATAATTCTGCTGATAGGTTTGGGGTTTTTTTATTTTAACCAAGCAATGGGGAAATTACAGTCATGTATGCAGGAGTAAGACTGCAGGTCTACTTTGTCCTTAGGGTTTGCTTAAGTCATCTTCATTATAGTTACATTTATCATGCCCTTGTAATAAGCAGTAGGTCTTCGTATCTGAGGGTGCTTTAGCAACATTTTGAGTATTGTCATTTTTCTTGTCTCTTTTATACTTTGGGGAAGATGCCTTTTAAAAATAGACAAAACCTCCAACCCCCAGACTCACACTTCTGAAGTACGTCTGGCTGGATAAACAGTGACGGTGCCCTATAAACTATTTTATTTTCAAAATTCGTCCAGCATGATGAATGGAGATCTACATCTTAAGAGATTGCTCTTGATTAAAAATAGGTTACAAAAGTGTTCATTAGGCAGCTATCACTGAAACTGATGTGAGTTGCTGATAAGAAAAAATACAATAAAAAGACATGCTATCAGTCTACATGCACAGATAAAATTATGTCTCCTGTTATAGCCAAGTCTATAAAATAGTGTTCTATTAGGTCTTCTAAGTGCAAAGCTGGCATAAGGTACACCTGCCACACTGTCAAAAGTTTTCATTTCACTAAGACTTTCTGTTGCTGCTGTTTTGCTGGTGCATGTTGGAGTTTTCAGTCTGCTCTGTGAGGAGTGTAGCACACAGAGTCTGTGGGCATGAATAGATGGAGCATTTGCCAACCCTGCAGAAATATTTATGTGCAATGCTGCAACACGTGCAAACACCGAGGACACTTCAGCTATTTTTTTATATTCCGTTTCTTTGCAACAAAGTGAGTATTTCACTTAACCAGAGCTTTGTCTATCAGCTAGCCTGTTTGAGGAAGAAAACTGAAGCAGTTTCGCCATACCTGAAAAAACGTAACTGCAGCTGGAGCCAAGCAGCTGTGTAATATGGAGGGATAATTACTTTTTCCCTGTTTCAGGTGTCAGAGAACAACAGCAGGGAAACAGTGAAAGGTTGTTCTTTCTGCAGTTAATGCATGAGATGAGCTTCACCAGTGCTTTTTGAAAAGGCTGGGAAGGCATCTGGGAGGAAAAATTCTCACAACAGATCTACAATGTCTCTGGCTGATACCGATCCCTAATATGGCAGTAACTTCACATACACTGGGAAGTTTGCAGCGTGCAGAGTGGCTTCACAATTACTTGTCCTTTCAAGCATTTTTCTTTTCACTGACATAAGTTTCATTATGATTACCAACCTGGGTTGCATGGCAGGGATATAGTGTCCTGTGCTGGATCAAGCCAAAGATATAATTGTGTTAGGATTACATTGGTTGAATAAATGTCACAAAAGTAGTGAGCAATGCTGTAGTATTCTTTTCAGTTTCCAATGTTCCTGAGAACCAGGCTGAAAGATTATTACTATCTTGAGCTGTTGCTCTTACCTCCTGATGATTTTCCTCCTTTGTAAAAGTTAGTGTATGTTATTGGAGAGGGTTATTTTTGTGTATACAGAAGGACTTCAGCAAGAATGGTATAGCACTAAACCTTTATGGCATTCATGTGGGGCTGACACCTAAAGTAAGGTCATCATATTGTTGTACTGGGAGAATCTCAGAAGTACATAATTGTTTCCTATAAATACCAGTTCTTATGTATTTATTTACTTTTCTGTGGTTCCTTTTCATATGGTAGTTTAAGAATAGAATACCTCCAGTGAGTTTCAGTAACACAGACTATTGATGTGTCAGCTGGTAATATCCCAGCTTTACATAGGGCAGTGACCTGCTCAAATGTCAGAAGTGTTTGGGAATACCGAACAGCTGATATAAGTGCCTAGAATTTAGCCTCTAAAGCTACCTTAATTTCTTGGAGTATTTTTAAAACATAGTCAAAATTTTAATTTTNAAATTTAAAATAAAAATGTAAATATATTTAATTTTTATTAAAAAACTATGCATGTATTGTTCCGGTGGCAGCACTGAGAAAATGTATTGTACTACATCTTTTTCTTCTGTTCACTTATGGTTTTAGGCTAGGGCAGTTTTTCATACTTTAATAAATTATTTTTTCTTCCTATATTTTCTTTGAATATGTACCAATCAGCACAGAACCTTCCTTGTGATATAGCATAGTCAGAGGCAGAAGACCTATTTTTCTGTTTGCAGGCCATACATTCCTGCTTTCCAAGTAATGATTACCTATACTTAGGTCCAATTCAGCTGGAAATTGGAACTTGTGTTGTTATTAATGCCTTGTTAGAATTTACCTCTTAATAACATTACACTTTTTGCTTCCTGTGTCAGTAAAACTTGTTACCTGTGTAATTTTTAAACTGTTCTATCCATCACTGGATATGCAGCGCTGGTTATGCAACACTACTGAATTACCAACCCAGACAGATTTTTGACTACCAGACCTATTATTATGATCTAACCCTATCAGAGATACGAAGTTTAGCCTTTTTGCTAAAGCTGTGTTGTATCTTTATGACTTTTGGGAACAATAAATGAGCACAAGAGCACAATTTCCTCTCTTTCTGTACCCAAGTTAAATGTGTTATCTCACTGGTGCATGTTTTGAAAAATGTCCCTGCAGTGGTATTGAGGGCTGAAAAATAGTTCCTGTCTCTAAAAGAACTGCTTGTGTTTGCTGAATACTGGCATTATCTCTACTGTTGGTTTCCTTAGTGCAGAAATTACCTTGATGCCTTTGACAGATAATCAAACCATAGTGGAAAATGGGCGCAGGTACAACTGCCGCATTTTAGGATAGATGCAAAAGTTTTTAACAGCCAAATCACAGCAGGATTTCCTTACAAGAGAGTTCACAAACAATGCAGATGGTTTTGCATGCAGTGTGCATGAAGTTTCTCACATGAAAAGTTTAGTTTCATATTGTGCTCCTAATACAGTCCCTGGCTTAGCTCTTGCACCATACTGCTTTTCCTGACAGTGTGTGAGGTTACAGTGAAACTAGTTATAAATGCTCCTGTATATTAACCTGAAATATGGAAAATGTTATTTGCTGTGATTCTGCATTTTCAATTTGTTTGAAGGGAAAGTAATAGAAATATTAGAAGCTTGCAGCTGGAGATTGTTCCTAGTTACAGCTCTCCAGTTATGCAGTGTGAGGTTTAAATTGCAGTGACAATGTGCACCCTCCCTGTAATCTGTTAGTATAGACAAAATATATATCTGAATATTTCTGGGGTAGAACCCAAAGTGATACTGGTTTTGTGTGTTGTTGTCGTCATTCCCTCCCTTCTGTCCCCTCCATATCTCCCTTCCTGCCATTTTTATTTTAGCTGATAATTCCAGTCTTACATAAATGTGAACCCTTGCACCATTTAAAACAGTCCATGTTTTTTTCTTCACAATACAAGGGATTGTTCAGCACCAGGAAACCTAATGCTTAAGTAAAGGTATTTGTATTGCTACAGCCTGAAGGCTGTCTATGTGTTGGATACATCACAGTTTTTATTAAAAGGAGCAACAGTTCTCCCTTTAGTTCACCTTCTTGCCTTGACATACCTGTACATTTTTAACATTTCTAAAAATGAGCAAGTGTTCCTTCAGTGGACAGTTTAGTTGAAATTACTTTTGAATTCTGAATCATTATTTTCTGTATAGCTGCTAATTGACTCACTGTTAGATTAATTTAGGGTTGAGGGGTTTTTTTTGCTTTAACAACTCTCAGTCATTGATAAAACTGGTGGAAAACCTTAAATTATATTAGGAATTTTGTCATGAGTAGAATTCCAGATATTCGTGATTCCTATCAGATTTTGACTAAGTTGGTATGTTCATTTTAGTTTCTTAAATAGCAACTGTCAGAAGTAGTTTAGAAAATTACTAATTTTCAACAGTACTGTTTATATCAGTAAAATACAAATGTTGTGGTTGTAGAAAGCAAATTAAATAGTGTCTTTAAGAACTGCCTTAGTGGCTACCTGGCAAGTCTGCCCTGCCAGATGCCTAGGACCCATAGATGCAGAAGAGCTGTGACTTATCTAGTGATGGAGGCTCAGCACCTCCAAAGCTCCCACTGCTTCCAGTTCTCCATTCCTTCTCTGCCTACTGGCTATCCAGTTGGGCTGCCAAGGAGCTGGAGAGATATATGTGATACATTTCATTTTTAATAAATTAATAGATTTTGAACAAAATTTTCATCCTGGATTTTATTGTACAAATACCTAAGTATAGATATATCTAAATGTAATATTTAAAGAATGCATCTCTACATAGATACTTATTGACATGGGAGCCAGTGAGAAGAGCCCTTGCCTTTTAACACACAGGTGACTGCTTCCCTTTTGGTAGAGCCTCTGGCATGATTCTGAAGCAATAGCATTGAGTTAGACACTAGATCTTCATTGAAAGGCAGATTTTGTGGAGGCAAGGAGTTGTTACCCCAAAATAAAAATACAGACATTTTCTGGAATTGGTTTTGAATCTCCATTTAGAAAACTAGCTCAAGATTTTCAAGTTGTGATTAATTCTCATTATTTTTTATTTAATATATTCCTGTACCTTCATTTCAGAGGTATATTTTGTATATTGCTGTAAAACTGCACCATCTGTTTCTTAAAGGGCAGGCTGCTGGTGGGATTGTGATGGAGCCAGTTTGCTTTTTCTCAGGAATTACTTGAGACAGAAGTGAGCTCATTATTCTTCCATACCTGAGATAAATAAGACTTTCTTTCTTTTTCCATTTTCCATTTGCTCCTTTTCTTTTGTTAAGATCAGGAGGGACGGAATCAGAAATTTCAGAAAGTTACAATAAAACCCACTTAATCTTGGTTCTTTACTTATGGTCATTTATTTAAATTTACTTTGTATATTTTGTTGTAAAACACTGACTAAATTTCAATGCCCTTGCATACTTTATGGTAGACACTACCTCGATAGGGTTCATTTTGTGTATGAAGATTCCTTCAAGGCTTGAATAGCATGTCCCTACCTTCGAAGAACTTCCTCTTCCAAGAGAAGTAGTCTGGATAGAAAGGCTTCCATATGAACTTTGGTGTTTAAAAGGTACACAGAGTTGATGATTAAACTGCAAATAGTAGGGTGCTTCCCAGAAGAGGGATGTTGTTCCTCTAAACAATATTTTTTATGCTCTTCACAAACCCAGAGATGTAAGATAGAAGTAAAGCTGGTACATATCCTAATATTGGGAACATGTGAATGAGCCTAGCAGAGAACTGAAGTATGAAGGATTTATTGCATCCCTGAAAATGCCACCTGCTGTGCTGCCCTCTGCAATCCAGTAGCCATTTCCTATTGAGACTTTGAGAGAGGTACAACCATCTGCCTGTGTGTCCTTCTCGATTTCACTGTGTCCAGGCACTTGGAGTTACTGTTCTTGGTGGTGGTTGTTACCAGCTTAATTCTCAAAGTCAGGGACTGCTCTAGCAATTTCCAAAACATTGTGATGCAAAGAAGGTACCAGGAAGAAAAAGCATTAGGAAAGTGGGATAAAATGATAAAACAGCCTGTTATATTTTAAACCAAGGGCATACTGTATGAATTTTTGAGTAACTATTAAACTGTGCTGTATGTATGGGCACCTTCTCCACGGACACCCCCTTGTCGCGGGGGAGAAGCTTGCGTACCCTTATGAGGTTGCGAGCTATGCTGGCGGTGGTTTGTGCCTCCGGTAGGGTCTCCCATGCTAGTCAGGTCTCAACTGAAGGGTCAGACAAAGTGTGTCCACGGTCAGGATGGGCTTGAAGCTCCCGGGCAACCATCCTAGGAGAA
>VXBX01003161.1:324527-357141 GCA_013400415.1 Scytalopus superciliaris | reverse complement strand
TCAAGAAAACAGAAGGTTGACTCGCTGCTGTGTTGTCAGTCTATATTGAACTGAAACAAATTAAGGAGGTAATTCATAATACAATAGTATTCGCAGCAGTTGCACATGCTGTCCAGGCTATTTAAATATTCTATAAATAATTGCTCAGAAAGGCACAACTGACAATGTGCATAGACTGGATGATGAATCATCAGGTAGTTTAAGTAAAATTTTGCTTGATTAACTGTTTTGTTTTTAAACCACCTGCACTGTATTGTCTGATGTACCAGGACAGATCAAATTGTTCTCAGTCTTTTTCTGAAAACCAGCCAAGCTTACAAATGATAAGTTTTATTGTATTATGGAACTGATGCCAAACTGAAGAGCTGTGTACTGTGTGATTCCAATTATCTATTTTTTGGCCAAGGATTTAATATCGGCCATTGTTAAATATGAAACTAACCCAGATATATCAGACAGTAATAGCATTGTGTCATATGGAAGCAATTTTAGTTTTTGTCTCCGCATCTTCAAAATACATTTATTAGTCCTCTTGATATGCAGTTTCTCACTTGAATTTTATTTTGGTCAGCTGGCAACCAAACAGATTACAGCTAGAGTATTTTCAGATGGAGGCATAAATGAACAAAGCCCACTGATTTGAGTCAAAACATACCTGACTTCTGCCATTGTAAATGCCGCCAGTGCATGCACTTCTTTGTTTAGACCAGCAGATGAGATATTTACATGTCTAAAGATGCACAAAAGCATCTAATGGAGTTTATAGAAGCATCTAAATAAATAAGCAACTTATTCCCGTGGACTTTCATAGGAGTCAGAAACCTCTTACAATTAGTCACTTAAATAAAGCCTCCTATATTTCCCTTTAAAAGCTCTAAATACTTCTTAACAATATCCTTAATAATGTCAATCAGAAATCTCTTTTCAAAAGGTAAACATCAAAATTTAACACTCAAAGCAATAAAACGAAATGTAAACTAGGGTAAGAAAAATTTATTAGCTCTACCTTTTGAAAAAAATAATCTTAGGTAACAGAATAAGCTTCATCTCCAGGTTCTGCAATTGCAAGGTTGTTCCTCCTGGTGTATGTATAGTTTTAGATTACTACCTTTAAGAACATATTGCTATATAATGCTTATAGTATACCAAGGTTTTCCCTCATCTTCCTGTGATTGCAGTTTTTGACTCACTACTAAGGAAGAGTTACAAATTAATCATATAGAAGATAATTTTTTGTAGACATAGTATTGTGCCATTGCTGACACAAAACCAACACTAATAAACTTGCTAACCACTTGGTCTCACACATGCATTAGAAGGACCTAAGCTCATCTTTTTTAACTGTTCCTCTAATTGTTGGTGGGTTGATTTTTGGGTGGAGACAAGTGAGGAGGGAATTGCTTACTTCATCTTTCATGTGTTTATTGGATCCCAGATACTCCTCTGCCCCATTTTTCTCAGATAATTAATATTCATTCCTTTTTCAGCTGAATTCCAAGATTCAGTTAAGATCAGTCTTAGCATGCTGGGAACAGTGCAAATGCGCAGTCAAAAGAAAGAAAAACATTATAGCAATAAATGAGAGAATTTAAACATCTACTGACATTCTCATTGGAGAATCAGGACATAGCACTCAGTTACTTTCAGTAAATTGCCACATATGAGTAGAAGTCCCATTTCTGTTGGAAAATCTACTGTAACTCCTATCA
Source organism: Scytalopus superciliaris (assembly GCA_013400415.1). Taxonomy (NCBI): domain Eukaryota; kingdom Metazoa; phylum Chordata; class Aves; order Passeriformes; family Rhinocryptidae; genus Scytalopus; species Scytalopus superciliaris. The sequence continues at coordinate 355,432 of VXBX01003161.1, read as the reverse complement.
AGCAGAGACAGAAGAATAAAAATGTTACAACAGAGAATGTAAGCTATAAACTCTCATCCTAATGAAGGTATAAAGACAAAATAAAAAGAACAGCTGAGAAAAAAATGCACTTGTTCTTAACACTAGGAGACACTTAAGACTGTATTTTACACAGGAAGTAAACCGTGAGTCTTTCAATAAACACATACAGCTCTTTATTAAAGAAAAACAGTATTTCAAGAAATAATACTCATCAACACATTAAAATTCTGTTTCTGGAAGACTAGCAGAAAAGAATAATATTACATATTTTGCTGTATGCTATTTAGAATTGGTTTTGGTGTTCTATTCTTTTATATGCTCTACGAGCATGTAAAGCTATATTCAGTTCAAATGACGCATCCAAACAAGTCACCTCAGAGGCTATTTACAGCATGCATGCTAGCACATCAAATGGGACAAGCCTAGAACAAATAGATGCAAAGTCAAGCTCTGCTACTATTTCAGGCTGTCTCTTGTGGAGAATTTAGGTGTCAGTTATGAAGATCGTATAAATGTTTTATGTTTCGCACAATCACTATTGATTAATTATGACCTACATTAGCATTCAAAAAACCTCTGCAGTAAGACCCTCCAAGACCGTAGACAGTCATTTCAGGTGAATTACTGGTGTGATCCTACAGAATGTCAGTAAATAAGATCATCTCACCACAATAATTACTGAGGCAGTAGAAAAACAAACAAGGAAAATGAACAGCAGTGTCATGTTATATAATCACAATGTTGTGTTTGTGTAGAGCTTACTTGAAGAGTATCCATTTGAAAATACTGAACCCTTCTGATACGGCTATTCTAATATATACTATTCAACTTGTGAAAATAAGGATTTATAATATAAGGATTTATAATATAAGATACATCTGCTGTTTTGAATATACTAATAACCATCACTATTTTGGCACGGTTTTGTGAATTCTTTAAATACCCGTCCTCAGAACAAAACTATAATACTATGACAATTTAACATCTTAGGGCAGGATATTCCAACTTCACTTAAGTGGCAGAGGTATGGATGTCCAACAAGCTGTGCTAGAGAATAGGGCAGCGTGTTGCCACAAAAGCTTTTTGCAGCAGTTAATACTGGAAGCCTTCATAAAGGCATGACTGAAACTAGAGTAAGCTTTACTCTGACTAAGAAATTGCTAACAGTAATTAAAAATGACCCAATTATTTCTGGAAAAAAATAGCTCTTTAGAATTTAAAGTTCAAATATATAGATGGGAGGAGAAAAAGAGCAAAATGATGATGTATGAAAATGCAGTATCATTTGAGTTGAAAACAGGAAAATTGAATACCAGTTTTTATTATCGTTCAATCAAAGAACATAATAAAACAAACTATTGTAATTGTTTTTTAACAAGTTTTTCGATAAATAGCATCTATGTTTTAATTACACTGTTAAAGCTATGTGAAGAGAACTTATTGTTTGATACTGTTTCTTTACAACCATTCTCAATATTACTCATTAAACTAGCATGCCATTGAGATAAATGAGAATTCTGATCCTATTCCTTTAAATCACTGCGACATCTGGATAATTCCTTAGCACTGATTTAACTATTGATGTAGTTGAAAATACAGTGAGCTGAGCATCTTCATCCCTTTTACCATAACCTCTCTGTGGAATTATGAGAGTACAGACTTGCCTAAGAGTCCCATATAGACTCATATAGCTATGAACCTTTCTATTACCATAACAGGTTTCTTACTTGCTGTTATTTTTCCTCTGGGAACTTATTTGTTAGTGAAAGGCTTTCCCTCCATATAACTTAACTAACGCCTAAAACGACTGTTCATAAATACTTAGAATCATGAAAACAACAAATCCCTTACAGAGAACACATTATTCTGAGAAAAATAGGGCTATTTTTTTCTAATAACAGATGCTGTGACACAGGCTTCATTAGTTACTTTTTGTTACAAATAAAACTTGCAAAGAAAAAAATAGAACCCAAAATTTAGAAGGAATGGAACTACATTTCTTAGGTCCTCTCAACAATGAGAGGCCACTAAAATTTCAAAAAATCCAAATAGTGGCTCCTGACTCAACCGAGAGCCTTGACACAGAGTGTCTGCAAAGAACAGTAAGTATTAAAGCAGTCAGTAGTACTACCGACCTGGCTAAACCTTATTCAGCACACAGGCTGCACAAATGAGCTGTGTAACTCTGGCTGTGATCAAAACGGATTTTACAGTTACTATTTAAAATCTGTTTTCTGGGACTTGTACCCCCTTTCACTGTTATGTCCACCTGCTGTCTCTTGTCTTATGCCACTGGCATCTTTGGTCATTACACACACTGAACACCCTACATGATGGATCTACACCTCTTTATTAGTGTGAGAACAGTCCCATAGCCAAAGCTGCTGTGAGCTCCATGAGATTCTCCAACAAGGACAGGTGTTAAGCTTCTGTTTTAAAGTTTTCATCCACTTCTCAAAATGTAGGATGTTTGCCACTGTCTGTAAGCTTACACAATCAGTTTCATTAAAACGTACTGAACTGTTTTCTACCACTCAAGAAGACAGTGAAGTGTCTCACCTCAACTTGCAAAGAGAAGCTGTATGTCTAGCACAGCTCTGACTCTTGGAGTAACGAGCTGGTACTTCCAATGGGACAAAGAAGCACCATGAGGGATTCCTTACAGTACACAGGCCTAAGTTACACCACATTCTCAGCCACAAGGAGCCAGAGAAGCTTTATGAAAGCTTGGCCACCTCTGTTCTAAAACATATGCTCATATCCTTCTATCTTGTAGAAGATGTTATTCAACAGAAATTTGGCAAATACATGCACGCACACACGCTCACGCACAGAAGCTCTCAGCAACCCAAAAGACTCATGACACGTTCATGATCCTTTTCTTGGCCATGAAACAACATAAAGCAACATAATCAAACAACACTGTTCCCCAAAGTAACAGAAAATGATTAATTAAAAAAAAAAAGACAAAAGGAAGGACATCTCAAAACAAATCCTACAATCTCTCAAGATAAGCAGATCTGGACTTTGCTGTGTCCTATTAAATTAATACACTGAAGACTTTTCCACTATGATTACAGCATCTACTATCAAAACTCATGCAAAAGGAGCCAGGATGTTTTTTAGTACTGGATTATTAGAATTAAAAGTTTCTTTTGAAACACCAAGCTGAACCACATTAGTGGCCCAGCATCTGGTGAGTAACGCAACACATTACGGAGTACCTGAATTATTCATAAGCTTGAAAAACACTGTACTCATTCCAAAAGGTGAAAAATATCCCAACTAATAATTATATCATACAGACAAAGGAGGTCAACAAAGCTAGAAGTAGTTACCTAATGTCTGTGTTAGGTGAACAAATAAAAAGTAAGAAATAATTAAACTTTGACTTCTCACTTTTTTTTCCCTTTCAACCTTTTTCACTTAACCGAAACATGGCTAGAATCATTCCCTGTCACTTTGTGGTCTCAGCTGAACAAAGTATTACACTGCATTAGTACACTGTATTACTTTTTACTAGTCTTCTATTTCACTCTATCACTGAAGCTGTGGTCGCCTCCAATGAACATCTTTCTCCTCATGGCTCAAAAGCTTTTTCCTCTTCCTTATCTCCCCTTACTTTTCACATTGCTTTAGGTGGGAAATTTCAGTCACCCCTCTCCTCATAGCAGGGAACTCAGTTCTACCCCACTAAAACACCTACACCCCATGACTCTTGCTTCCTTGTATTGTCTGTGCTGGCCTAATGATGGCCTTCCCTATTCCTTTATTTCTTTTCCTCTCTTTTCCTCTTGTATTGATCTCTGCTCTTTCTATTGAACTTCTAAGTTTTCACTCTAGAATGCTTCATTTCTTCCTGGCTGATCTCACACCTTCAACTTGTCCTTGGGGAACAGTCTCCCAACTACCATCAAACTGATATTTTCCATTTCCATCTTTCAGTCTTCCAAGACTCTGCTTAATCTGAACACTAGCTTGACTTAAGACGGAAAAAAGAAGTTAATACGTTCTTTCAACAAAGATTGTAATATGAAGTTTAAAATCTACTCTTACATATTTATTTTTTTTTTCACAAAATTGGTTAGACTAAAACGTGAGCAAATAGATTATGCTGCTACTTTGAATAGCTGCTTAATTATGCATAAGGAGTGTATTATAAGTAAAAAGTTACTTCAAAGTTTTGTGTATGGATTTAAGATCTAGAGGGTCCTGCTGTTTGATTCAAATATAAGTTATTGCTACAAAACATTTGTTCTTTATAAACACCTCTATACATATACACGGGGTGGAATTAGCAATAAATACACTAGTCTTGTGTCCATGGTGGTTGGAGTAGATGATGACAAAACATGAAGATAAAAACTCTGTACATAAGTACAAATAGTAAAAGATTTTTCACCTATATGAATAAAATACAAACAAGAAAAATGAGAAAGGGATCACAATGGAGTGAATATGGTACAGAATTTAGGATTATGCTGAAAATAATGCATGCAGGGTTGAAGATGGGTAACAGGAGCAAAAATTATAAATCATCAGTTAATCACAAAACTCAGAGAGAAGAGAGGCTCAAGAAGATTAAACTGAAGGTGACAAGACAGCCTCCAGCCCAAAGTCTGAAAGAACAGGAAGACGGTATTTAAGGTAGCATGATCATTATCTTGTCCTATGGGCATAGAAATTAGTAGAACAGCATAGAGTAGCAAAGTAGGAGAGAGGAGAAAGCAATCAGAGCAACAGATGGTTGGAAAGCTTTTTAATAATATGTATTTTTTTAAAGAAAGTTTTCAGAGAAAAGTGTATTTAATTTAAAGACAAGCAGGTCAAGGGAGGATAAGCAGGTAGATCATACTACATCAATTCCGTAGCTTTCTTCAAAGTTTTGGAGTTTATTAGACATTGGAAATGTGGGAGACCTCACACATCCAAAGTTTAGAAAAACATTTTTCATATCAGGCCACATGGGAAATCATTAGTCAGTTGCCATAAAATTAATATCAGAAATATTAGGTCAATAAAGAACTAAAGAGAAAATGTTTCACAGACTATTCTGAGTTGGAAGAGACTCACAAGCATCACAGAATCCAGCTTTAAAGTGAATGGCCTATAAGGGATCAAACCCACAACCTTGGTGTTATTAGCACCATGTTCTAGCCAAATGAACTAACTTCACTGAAAATGAACAGCTTAGTGAGGGAAGGTTTCAGGCTAGAGGGAAGCTATTAAGAGAGTTCTTCAGTGATAAGTCTTGGGAGAAATCTCATTATTTTCATAATTATATTGGCCAAAGTATCCATGCTATATAAGTGAACTATCATGATAATTCATTTTTGGGAAGATAATCAATACCAAGGAGCACTGGGATATCCTTATGCAAAGAACTAGATGACTTTGAGAACATGAATAATACAAATGAAATAAAAATCTATCCTATAAATGGCAAGGCTATCCCCCTAAGGACTAATAAAAACATTTCTTACATAAGCCAGAATTTCATCAGTTGAAAATGACTGAGGTGGAAAAAGATCAGTCATAGAATTTAAGTATGAGTTGTTAGTGTTACATGGACAATGCAACTCTAAGCTGCACCAAACAAGATTTTTCAGGAGAGAAGGAGATACTGATATGGGGGAAATCTAATCATCAGTATCTCTAAATTGCCATAGAATCCTGTTCACTCATGTTAAAGAATGATAAGCTTAAATTGGAAGAGGTGCAGAAAAGAGGTGCCAACATGATCCGAGAAATGGAAAATCTATCTGACAAAAAGAGATTAAAAATGCTTAAGCATATCTGGTCTGGTGAAATGAAAGTCAAGGGAAAATATGCCAGGGAACTGAATAGTGAAAGAGAAGGAAAAATTTATCAGTCTAGGGGCCACAGCTGGCATAAGAACAAATAAATATAAGGTGGCCATGAATAAAGTTAGACTGAAAATTAAAAAAATATAAGTCTAAATATTAAAACAATGAGAATCTGTAACAGCCTCGGAATAAAGAAAAGGATGCAGTTCCCATCCCCTCCCCAGAATTACACGCAGTTGCACCATGCTTTACAAGCCCATGAGGAGCCAGAGTTGGCTGCAAAGGAGATCCCCATCCATCTTAAGTTTTTTAAATTCCTAAAATATCAACTAGCATTTTTCAGGAGCAGCTATGTATAAAGAAGAATAAATAGAAGACAACAGAAGATAAGTTTTCTGTTTACAGAATCATACAATGTTTTTCCATAGACTAAATGTGCTAATTAAAGCAATCTATTTAACTTTTTTCTAGAACTCACTACTTCATGCCCCTGAGATATTTGTGATCTTTCCACTTGAACTACATATTATTACTGAACCCTTAAGTGACATTTTCATATACTTGAATATCAACTCTGCATTATATAAAGCAAAATATATAGGAAAAAGATTACCCAGCACCAGTCATGAAGAATTCAATTTCTGAGATCACAAATTTATAACTTATCCCCTTCTCAATATATCTACATTCCTAATTGTTAAAAAACAAAATTTTGCAGGCATGGTAATTTTGCTTTGTTTTTTTACATAACTGTTCAGACACAGTATAAAAGATGCTGTCAGTTGATGCAGTCTGAATGAACAGAGGGGAAAAAGCAACTTCACAACACCACTGTGTATGTGCACCGCTCTCTTATTAACAGCCACTTTCCAGAACAGGCTCACACATGCGATTTATTCTTGAGGAGGTAAGAATTCACAAAAGTCAAGTATTTACTTTTTGTAAAGAAAGAGTCTAATCTAACTCTACACATGAACTCAGGCAGTTCAGTTATCATAGACCCTTGTGAAGGAACAGGAATGACTGAGGAGTAAGGAGGAATAGGGGGTCAGTGAGACCTTGGTAGTCCTTTCCTTTACAATAAGGTCAGGACTTTTTATTGGACCAAAAGAAGAGCCAAGAACTGTCTGGAAAAGCCATCACAGAAGTTGCTTGATAAGGAATTTCCAAAGTTAAATTAGTAATACAGCTGTTGATTGAACAGCATCTTGACTAACTGTCCCAGCTCAGCCCCTGGGCTGTGACAGCAGTGCATTTTTCCATCCTGTATGTTTGGTATTGATGCAGCCATATTGATGTAGCATTTACCAGTTTGCACTGCTTCACAGCACCAGGCACCTGACTGAAAGCGTTACAAACTTCTTCCAAAACTAGTTTGCAAATTCACATACTATCACTAAACATCTTTCTTTTAAATTAACTGTGCACTTCCCAGAGCAAGCCAATGTCTTAGCTTCAGTTGCCTATTGCAATAGTTACTTATTTTATTTGAACTTTAAGGAAATTCGTAAAAAAAGACATATATTAAAAAACAAATAGAGGCTGAGAAAATATACCATTACCAGTAGTGATAATTAGAGCCTGTTTCAACTCTAACATAATGTAAATAAGGAAAGGCAACCTTAATAGTAACATCAGAGATCCACTATTTGTACACAAATACAAAAGACAGAGTAAACAACTATGTACAAGCAACTTCATTCAGAAAATAATTATCTGTTTGACTACACACAAGTATACTGTCTCCAACATTGCCCTACAACAAACAGGTACTCACAGTTCTGCCACTACTATCAGCATGAGAGTTATTTCCCAATACTTCCTGACTGCACTCAAGTCACACAGCATTTATATGTGCTAAGGGATAAAAGAATACAGCCTTCAGTTCAACCTGCTCTAAATAAAACGTTTGCTCACCCTCCCTTGTCACAGAACTTGCAGAAACTCTTTGGCCTTGGCTTACAGAGACATCCATCCCAGAGAGCTTTGTGTGGGTCTAGGATAGGTGTGTTAATGAAAGACGTTCTGCTCTAGCAGGGCTCAAGGATATGAATTAGCAGCTACACTGTGGTCACTGCGCTGCTTGTGAAAGGAGAGCTTAAATGCTGTGTTTACACTCAGCTCGCTTCATTTCTCCTACCCAAGATATGATCTGCCCCACACCCACAGACATAAGTGGTGTCACGGGATGTGCTGCTGTGCTTCTGTACACCCTAAGTGCAAAACTTATCATCACTCCCCATTTCTCTGCTGCCCTTGGCCTTTTCTGCAGCAGTCTAGACAGAATCTGATAAATTATCGTTTTTGTGAGCTCATTTGAGAGCTGAAAAGTACAGATTGTATTTTAAAACATGGAGCCCTCCAGAATCCAGTTTCTGATAATTTATTTTTTTAGCATTTGCTCTGAATGCTATCTACCAGGTAATTCACATCTAATCACCAGCCATCTAGAATAGCTGGCTTGCAAGTGCAATATATGACTTTGATCCCAGATCTCTAAAAACATAGAATGATTTTAAAAAATCACCTCGATTTGTTTACACTACATTTCACACTACATTTAAATGAGTTGCTACTTGAAAAAAAAAATCATCTTTATCATGTAATTGTGAAACTTTTAAAATGTTTTAGAGCTTGTCTACTTTTATGTAGCTCTTGAGTATTGACTTTGATCAATGCTCAGCTGTTCCATTTATTAAAATCTGCCATTTCATCTGCAGGATTTATATGTGTTTAGTATTGCAGCTTCATCCAGATCTCTTAAATAAGTTGAAAAAAAAAAGGTGTTGGATAAATATAATCTTAGGTACAATATACTGCTCAGTCTTTTCCCAATAAATCCTTAGATCAGTATTGCTGAGAAAAATTACTAGAGAATTGCATTTACTTCTGCTCTCACTTTAGTGTTCTATCTTATTTCTGGCACTTTCTAATCAGCTAATTGGTTTTGACCTTGGGCTCTGCAAATGCAGGCCACACAGCATACACAAAGAGAGCAGCTGGTCCCACAGTGTCATTGTACATTGCTTCACCTCTTGAATGAGATTTATCTCCCTGATCCAGTCTGTCATATGATCTGAGGAAAAAAATAATTCCTGGAGGTTTTTTTTTACTAAGAAGAATGTGTAAATCATAAACACAGAACAGTTTTCACTAAGTGTGGAAATGCTGTGCATGTGTTGAGTATTCACATTTTTCTTAGGACAGTAGGAAACTAATTTGTTTCCTTCCTGGGCCTTTTAAATAGATGATGTTGTTATCTCAGGTGACATGTCAGCAGAAAGCTAACATGCAGCAGAAGCAGTACACAATACTAATGAAACACTCCAGAGGCAAATCTGGTACACACTGTCACTAATTCCAAGTTTATGGCAGGTCTTCTTATCAGTAAAGCCACCTTTTCCATTTTCTCTTTCTCTACTGGCTTTATCCATACTAAGCTCAAAGGAACAAGAAAGCTCTTGGACATGGCTTGCTGAATATTGGCATGATTAATACCTGCTCCCTGACAGCTGTTTGAATTGAGGTGTTCTCTCATTGTAAACAGCCTGGACTGTGCTCGTACTGAGGTCTGGCTTTTGAGGAAGGTCTTCTTGCATGCACAAGAGAGTGGCAGGAGAGAGGGGCTGCAAAACCATTCTCCATGCTTGCCCTACTTTCTACAATACCTGGTATGCCACAAAATAAGCCTGAGCAGTCATGGTCAGGATTAGAGCATTAGGGATTTTAAAGTAATGCTAATTCTGAACTAGCAATGGGTGCTGACAATTTTTTCCATATTAAGAAAAGCGCTGTTTAGTCAGCATCACAAGGCAGCTCCAGCTGAAACACAAATGAGGCCCCATTGATTATGCACAACGGCCAATAACTTAACGTTTTCGAAAAAAACCCTTCTTTGACTAATTACAGGCCTGTAAAGATTTCTTAGCAAATCTAAATTGTCTTTTTAATGTAGTCATCACAGCATCTCTATGACAAAGGCAAGTGTTGTTGCCATCTCCAGGAGAAAGTGACAGGACAAGATGATGGCATGAGGTGATCCAATAACGTAACATAGCAACTCCTACTTCTCATAAGCAAGGGTGCTTGTCTTCACACACCTCTCTGTTCAACCAGGATGTATCTTAGGCTACTTCTGTTGCCTAAAGGCATATCAGTGACCTGGGCAGATTAATGGGAAGGATCCCTATGATAAAAGCCACTGTTTTATCATCCTTATGCCCTCCTGTGCCCAGCAAATGCAAATGGGGTTGCCACTCACCACAAACTGGAGGCATCTGCCACCATGGTTTCCCTGAAATCTAGCTGGAACCAAAGAATACACAGGACAATGTCTGAGAAAAAAACCCGCAAGGATCAATCTTAGTAATTAATCTTAGTAATTAATTTGATGTGCACTGCTTACACCAGAAATTACAACAAACTTCTAAGCTGAACTAAAGTTGATCACCTCAAAGAGTATATTCATATGACTAAATGAAACATTTTTAAGGTACACGTGTATTAATTACAGCAGTTCACAGCCAAGGGTCCTAAAACATCATCTCAGCTATGCAATTACACACTTGATTTAATTTTTTCTCCCTCCACCCCACCCCAAAAAGTCTCTGACGGGTTGCAGCATCTGACTTTCTATGATACAAAGAAAGACTGATTTTCCGTGGCTCTGAGAAGTCAAATCTCTCTAGGGAGACAATTTTTCTTCCTATTGCATCTCCTTTTCCTCTCACCATGTCATGTGCACACTTCAGAAGCACAAGACACCTTCCTGTTTTGTGCTGAGTATCAGTTTTTGCTCAATTTCTAATCAGCCATTTGTTAAGGGAGCTGCAAAAGCACACAAAGGCAGCAGCTGTTCCCTCGCTGCTGTGAACGTGCAGCTCTCTGAGCAAATGCTGTTTGAGGCGCTGCCCAGAAGCAGCTGCTGGTGCTCACTGAGGCCTGCCCAACACACCAAACTAAATGCTTCTCCTCTGGAGTAACTCTCAACCTATGGCATGAACAACTGAATTACTATCAGCACCTTTTTTATATACTTCATGAAAATTCAAAACATTTTCCTAAGGTGTTACTTTATCAAGAGTATAATCTAAAGACATGGAGGTTCCTTTTAAAAAAATGTAACACATTTATTTTTTAAAACAGTCCACCTGTTTTGCAGCAGAGGTTACTCTACTATTTGGTAATTGTCATAATATAAATACCAAACAAAATGTAATTAAAAAAATGACATGCAATACCTAATGATATACCCACCAAGGCAAGCAAAAATAGAGTACATTCTAAACCACAAGTGAAAGGTACAGGAATGTATCAAGGAATGGACAAAACCCCCAGGATGATTCAAAACTAAGATGAAACATCTAGGCTGATACTCTTTCATCTCTTTACATCTTCTAACACTTCAACAGTTTTTAAATACGCAATATGTATTAAATCTGATTTCCTCAGTATTCTAAATTTAGTTTAAAAAAGGGGTGGGGAATGATAATCAGGTTTAGACGAAAGTGCTTAAACTTACATGGATATAAATAAAGATTCTAAATGAAAGTTGTTGTTGTGCTGCTTCTTTAAAGTAGCACCAGTTGAACGCACTAAGATACAAGACCCTACAAGACTTCAATAGAACTTTTAATACTTTAAGTAGTATTCCTAGGGGTTTTCAAATAAAACAATTTATTCCTTCCCAAGAAAGAAATCTGCATTTTTGTGCCTTGCTCCAGTGAAGACCCCTAGTGTCAGCAGAGCTCTCTGACAGACCAAGACATATACAGGTGAATTTGAGGTATCTTGGTTCAAACCTGTACTGCTCAGGAAGTGAAACACTGATGCAACTATTCAGCTCCCAAGGAAGACATAGGATCCTCCACTTAAAAAAAGAAACAATGTGGCAGATGAGATGAGTGCTGATATTAACAGCATTTTTTACTGGACACATACTATGTACCTGCATACCTTCATTTTTTGGCTCTGTGCTTCAACTGTGCTTAAAATTAATACTATGGTTTTGTTAACTAAAGAAACGTTTATATAGAGTATTTTTTACAGTGGAGTATCTCTAGATAAAAGATAGATAATCATGCTACTACTGTGAAAACTGCTCAAGAAATTACCTAATAATGGGCCAATGTACACAACAGTGAGTAAAACAAGCAGCTTTTAATGAGAATTTAAGCATTTCCACTGAATTTTCTGTAGGTTTTAACCTCATCATCAAGTAGAATTATTTGAACACTGTGTTGCCTTTTCCTAATTCAGCTTATTTGATAGTGGTAGATCAAAATGATACATATTAAATATACATATGTAGAAAACGATATACTGAATAATGGAATGTCTGAAATGCCAAATTAAATAAATTAAATAAAAATCGTATGCAGGACATGAATCCACATGCATTTTGAATTTAATGAAGTAAACTCACACAAAAATGTATGCAATTGCTACATACTCTTTGAAAAATGTACGTTATCTACACAGTTGCTGCTACTGATAATTACAGTGAAACATAAGTTAAAATAACCCATTTCACTGAGACAAGACAGACTTGAGATTGTTAAAGGGAGTATTTTGTATCTAGAAAAAAACATCAGTCATCTGTACAATTCTCTATCCCCAGACATCACAAATAGAAAGTGGTTATGTTAATTGCTAGTATTTAGCATTATGTTATGTATAGCAAACCTGTACTTAAATATCTATTTCTAGGGTAATTACATGTGAGAACACTGTAATTGTACATGTCTAGCACAGTATGGTCGATGTCCCAGATGACAATCTTCTCTACCATCCTCAGGTGGAGCCAGGATGGCAGACAGAGGAGCGCAGCCCAGTTCCTTGTGCTGGTCCCCTTTACAGGAACCCCTCACGCCAGTGCTCTGAGAGGCCCTGAGCAAGACAGCCAGAGAGGACCCCACTCAGAAAATGCCTTCCCTGCCTGGAAAGCTGTCCTGCCTCCCCTGGGAGGCCTCAGGTGATGCACTGGGAAGGAGTGTGGGGCATCTGGTGCAGCTGGCAGGACACCCTTTCCTCCCACCTCCCCAGTAAAGGGGACTCCCACCAGATGTCTGCAGTTCTGCTCCTTCCTCCACACCCTCCTGATCAGCACAAGGTCACAAGCTCTTCATCTTTAGGCAGGAAATATCCTTTTTATCTATGTACTAGAAAGACTTGAGTGGCTCTGTATGAGACTAAAATCACAATTTTTGCCATTTACACTAGCTGATACAATGAAGAGAATCAGCTCCCCAAAGCAAATGACACTGTGCCACCTTCAGCATGAGGAATATACATAAAATCTAAAATACATTCTATTTGAGTGAGAATATTAATAAAATTATGCAGAAGATATGCTCATGGCATAAAGTAATTTTTTTGTGATAATTTCTGAGTGGGAATGTTGCCTAGGCAATACTCTGTAGGGTCAGGTCACAGTTAGAACTAAAAAGCCTCCCTTTAAAAGGCAAAAAAAGTATGATAAATTACAGTTACATGAAGTTTACTGAGTTTTTGGCACTGTTCCAATTATGCTATAATCCACTCTGGCTGTCATTCTTGCTCTAATATCCATTTTTTCACAGAAACTGAAAAATCAGCAGCATGTTCTCTGTCTCATGCAACCTGTGTGCATAAATCTCACCCAGGTATCTCTGAAATCAAGTTTTTCACAATGCAAAACTCACCCCTACTATCCGGGGTTTATTAGTGAAAGAAGCACAAATAACCAAACATCAGCTGAAATGGTCTCCTCAGCCCTCACGTACAACTCTCATCCCAAAACCTGGTTACCTTGAATCTGCCTCTGAGAGGAGACTTACACCCATTTGCTGTATCACCCATCAGGCAAACAGTTCATCTGACACAGCATTAGTCAGGAGCATCCACACACACCAGCTGGATGTAATGTCTTAAACAAGCATCACACATTTGTTAGAGAAACTGTCCACTGGGTCAAGTGATTCACCTTTTAGGGAAGTTGCAAAAGAGCTACTGTACTTTGACGTCTACTTCTGTAACACCTGGGAAATAACCACTCAAGTCTAATGAAATTTTTACACTGTTTAAAACATTTAGGTTGTTTCATTATTTTTGAAGATGGAAAATTATGGTTGACAGCAGGTTTAAATCTGAAGAATGTTATACACTTGGTCAAGCTCAAAACCAGATGAAATTGTATATACTGTTACCAAATGTTAGTTACAAGTCTTAACAGACACACATGGATATGAAGAATTAAAATACTAATTTGTACTTCCATTGTATTTAAACAAAGTACATTATATGTTAATACTAAATTCTTGATAGTCCAGTGACTTAAGTTGAAAAGACCAGTTTTTGCTGCTTCTGCTACTTATGTGATGAGTATTACATAAACTGAAAAAGCATAAAAAATATTACTCATTTAATGAAATGATTAAATTTTAAAAAAAGCTAAAATGCTCCTTAGAAGTTTTGTAAATAGGACTGAAGGGTGTTAGGAGCAGGAAATAACAAATGAACAATGTCAACATCAGTACTTTACATTCTCTTTACAGAAAAGGAATAAACAAATTTAGAGGATGGTTCTTTTGGCTCAGTTCAGATATCTGCTTTAGGTTAACTGACTGTAGAAGTGAATGTTTCTCTTCTCTAAAAACAGATGCTAGATCACAATCTGATGGATGTAATTGTAGATATCCAAAAACTAAGATGAATTCCACCCACCGTTTCAAGATGATAGCAAAAATCCCATCCACTTCTCTCCCCAAGAAATTGCAAAAAATATTATGGATAAGGAGGATCTACTTAGTTTAAAGTAAAAGTGCAATAAGATTACTCCATTACTTGCAAAAAGGAGAGAGATAAAAGGTCTTCTCCCTTCACCCAGGAGAGCAGATCCAGCAGTGGATGTAAATTGCAGCTATGCAGATTTAGATCTCCCATTAGGACTAACTTTCTAATGGTCAACTAACTGGTAAGCCTGAATAGACTTAATAAGAAGGCTGTGAAATGTCTACCCCTCTGAATTTTGTTAAAAGAGTTGATACCCCTTGGAAATAATTTCTGTTTACAAGGTAGGTGACAGACAAGAAAATGCCTTTAGAATTCCTCAGGCCTAAGAGCAGTTCTTGGCTGATGGGTTCAGTGCCCACCCTACACACCTGTCTATGGCCAGTCACTTTCCAAAGTCCACCACAAATGACTGCTGTTCCAGCTTGGCAGCCCCATTACAGCTTTCAAACCCAGCAGGGAAGTTGAGGGCCCACAAATGTACAACACATATAACTTTTTTTTTTTTTTTAAAATGCTGTTCAGTGTCAGAAACAAAGGCAGCATGCCTAATTTCATTATGGTGTTGCAAATTAGCCTCCTTTAACCCAGCAACAGTCATTTGGCACAGTGGCTTCGTTTTCCATTAACTTTCCCTAATCATATTCCAAGTCCCAGTAATGATTTAATACCTTGTGTTCATTGCCAGTTTTGCTGCTGCCAGCATTTTACCTGCCTTTTCCTCCCCTCTCCCATCTGCATCATTGACAAAGCCTTGGCAAGGCAGTTAGGAGAGTGCTTATCCACCATTAATACTTGCTCCATGTCTCTCAGTCTCAAGGAAGCCATCGAGTCTCCTTGCGTCAGTGAATTTACACTCAATTAATTCCAAGAGCACTGGAAGACCCTACTTACGGCCACAAGAGGCACTATTTTATCTTTATTTCCTCCATGCCAATAAATTTTCATAAACCAAATACATTTGCTTTTCTTACCCTCTACCAAAACGCCACATCTAACTGGAAAAATCCAAGTAGAAAAGTTCCATAAGCTAAAAAGGACTTCTATTTTATCTAAGAAACTTTTAAAAAACAAAGTACTCCAACAAAAAATTAGCACTTTGCTTGTGAGTGCTTTCAGGGCGATTTTCCATTTTTGCATTCCATTTTTGTCCAGTCTAGAAGAAATTAACCACTTTTTCCAGCATTCATGTTTGACATCATGTATACACATATTTCTTACACTACTACTGCTGTTAGAACTGCCTGAAGCTCTTGGTAAACAATTACAAAAACAAAAAAACCCCAAACCAAACAAACAAAAGAAGTATTTTGGAACTAATCACACTTTCTGGGGAATTTGATGAAGTACAACAGTATGATGATACCCTACAGAGTGCACACACATCACATGCTTTTTATGACTGAGACTGGATGCCTAAACCCTGGGGTTTTTACTGGATTACTAACCTATACTGGTATTACATCTTGCAAGGGAGAGAGAGACTGCCAAACAATCCTTTTTTTTTCTCTGCACTTTATACTTGTATAATTCAATCTGCCTCCTCAAACACTTTGCTTTCTACAATGACTGTATTAGCTATCTCACATTTCTTTTTAACGCTTGTATTAATCAAATTTTGTAGCTGTTGTTTGTCTTGACTGGATCTTTCTATTCAGTAATTTTATATGGTGTGTACTACTATAGGAATGAAGCATTCATTTCCCCCTATCCCCTTAACATTAGCTATATTGGTTTTCTGCATGTCCCCGATGGTGGGATAAAGAACACTTAATAGTCCTTTTTCTGGCATTTGCGCTGTTACATCCAAAATGGGATCAGCGTGCAACAAACTTACAGTGGAAATGTTCCTGTATTATGGTCAGAATTAGTCCCAGGTGAAACTGAGTGACTTAAAATAAACTCTAACAACTGATCTGGACCCATTTGAAGCAAACACTGGTAGTTAAAATACTAATTTAAAGAAATTAAGTATTACTTGTCATTCCATTAGTAGATTAAAATAGCATGAAAAGAAATTCTAGTAGAAACTTTCTGCATCTACAGAAAATAACAGAAAAAGGCAATGTGTCAGAGAAATCTTGAACACTGCGCAATTTATTAAATCTTAATGGTTCAAATCTGAAAGGTAAGCATGGTGAAGTCTCAAAGACTTTGCACTAATATTTGAGATCTTGTAAATAGGTATTTCCATCTGTCATTTAAGTTCTTAATAAAATCTCTACATCAAAACAAAAACCCACATTATATTGTTTAAAAAAAATACAACTGAGTAACACAGGCTTTTGTTAAGTATAATTTTTGTGCAGGTGCACTGCAAGGAAACCAAAGGGAATGGGAATACTTCTCTGTTGCTACTTGGAGAAAGGGAATATGGCTGCATCTTACTGACCATGCTCAAACATACAGCAGGGATACAGCAGATCTCAAACCTGTCTCAGAAAGGTGAACATCAACAGTTCAACCCAACTCATGCGCAGCTATTTACAATGCACAGGAAAGAGGAAGCAGATGAAGGTATGCATACGTACAGAGTGCATCTGTGTTACAAAATGAGAGTCTAGCCCAAGTAGACCAGCCCGTTGTGTGAAAAGTAATACATCCTGAAAAAATAAACACATATTTTTGGAATGTTTCTCCTAAAAAACAGGGATGCTTTTATATGTAATACTTCTTACTATACATAGCTGGGCTGAGTGTTCAAGATTCAGTTAGCTCCAACACAGAGTGATTCAAATTTCCCTTTCCGAGGTATCTAACTTCAAGACTTTAACCAACTCTGCATCATTATATACCTGTCTCCCCAAAAGACTACTCTAAAGACCAGGGAAGCTAGATCTGTTTTGCACAGCTCTTGGTTGTGTGAATTTGTTTTCTCAGTTCTTTCAAAATGGAGACATGGTAAGTGATCTTTACTGAGCACTGCGAAAAACCAGTGGGAATTGACCAGTCAGGTTCTCATTTCCTTGTGGCACCTTTTGTGTTGACTCCAAGGCAGGAATAATAGGAAGCTAAGGTCACAGTCTCACACCAGTGGATAAATTGCAGGGCTTTTTCTTCCTGGTGATACTCATAAGGACTATAATGTTTACAAGCAAGTCACCGGCTTCCAAAGTAGAAAGGAAGGCTGCTCCATACGAGTTTTCCCTGGAGGACAGAAGGAAACACATGAGATAGAGCTTTTCCAGCAGCATATGCTAGACAAGGAACCTTCAATAGACAGCTGATACAAAGAGGGTCACTGCAGTCTCACAGCGAATTTACAGGGCATACAGTGCATCCCTGTCAAGGAAAGATAATAGGAGAGGCTGGTGCTGTTAAAAAAATATTGACTTATACATACAAGTCATAGCAAAGTCACACTTCAGAAATTTATAAAAATGCACGGGAGACTGGTAGGTGGAAAGATTCATACAACTGATATTTCCAGAGAAATGAACCACTAAAGAAGCAATTAAAAGCCTCAGTTTGAAAGAATATTATCAAACAAACATATTCAGGGAAGTAATTAAAAGCATTTGATTGCTTCATAATGGGCAAAGCTAATCAAGCTTGTTCCTAATCAAAGTGTGTTCCGCTCATTTTAAAAAGTAGTGAAATTAATCAAGAACAGGCTACACTGCAACACAGTAGCTACAACCTAGGTATAATCTGCCCAGGTACACCATATACTGTGCAGGATGTTGGACAGAGTTAAAAATTTAGAGGAGATTCAGAATTCTAGAGGAGAAAGCAGCTGCAACTCCCTGGACAGACTGAGGTTGATATCCTCCCTTGCATAGCAACAATAATCCTCTGCTCAGAAGAACAGAACGGAGCGTGGAACAATGTGGAGACTATGGGGCCCCACTCCATTCAAATCCCAGCAGAAGGGGGAAACACTGTAATACTGAGACTGTACAGTACCTCTCAGCCAATGGAGAATCAAGGTGTTCTGCTGCTGAGAACCAACAACCATGTCAAAACCCTCTCCTCAGGTGCCAAGCTATGAATATCCCCCTCCCATGGCAAGAGAACTTTACACCAATCAGAAATAAAAGGTATTTATGACAAAAGCCACTCAAACTCCACCCAAACATAAAGAAAGCATAAAAAACTAAGTTAGGAATAGAGACAAAATTGAGGAAGACCTCCACTAAACTTCTGGGGTCAGTCAATGGCTGAACCTATCTTCAAACTTTATTAATCTGTCACAATTTGTATTAATAAAGACTGTTATTCTGTGAACTGTTAAAGTGAGTCCTTGCAGTTGCCAGCACTGGGAAACACTTTGTCAGGACCCACTAAGGGGTCTTCATTCTGTAGAGTCCTCCCTAACAAGGGTGGTCGAAGTGCCCTCTGCCCATGTGAATCTATTGGTGANCCACTCCATTCAAATCCCAGCAGAAGGGGGAAACACTGTAATACTGAGACTGTACAGTACCTCTCAGCCAATGGAGAATCAAGGTGTTCTGCTGCTGAGAACCAACAACCATGTCAAAACCCTCTCCTCAGGTGCCAAGCTATGAATATCCCCCTCCCATGGCAAGAGAACTTTACACCAATCAGAAATAAAAGGTATTTATGACAAAAGCCACTCAAACTCCACCCAAACATAAAGAAAGCATAAAAAACTAAGTTAGGAATAGAGACAAAATTGAGGAAGACCTCCACTAAACTTCTGGGGTCAGTCAATGGCTGAACCTATCTTCAAACTTTATTAATCTGTCACAATTTGTATTAATAAAGACTGTTATTCTGTGAACTGTTAAAGTGAGTCCTTGCAGTTGCCAGCACTGGGAAACACTTTGTCAGGACCCACTAAGGGGTCTTCATTCTGTAGAGTCCTCCCTAACAAGGGTGGTCGAAGTGCCCTCTGCCCATGTGAATCTATTGGTGAAGGGTCTCATTATGACACGCTGACAGACTGTCGGACACCAGAGCCTTGACTTTCCTGGGGAACCAAAAGCAGAAATCTAAATACCCACCTTTCATATGACACGATGCAAGGAACTAACATGGATACTCATTGTATCAGAAGGATGAAAAAGCATCTGCTTATCAACAGCCCAGCTATTTACATTCCAGTGAGGTTGCTAAAGTAGGTCAGGGATGTGGAGGAATCTGAATGTGAATCCATATTTCTGTACTACTCATACATCTACCTATGGCAGCTGGCATTGCTGCCCATAAGCAATAGAACAGGCTGCACCCATCAAGGCAGGGTAGGGAAACTTCTCTGTTTTTCTTTATCTAACTGGCTAGGGATCATTTAAGTCTTCATCAAAGAAAATTGTTATTAACATGAATGAAAGCTAATCTGAGCCTTTTTGCTGTCTCTCTCTCTCTTACTAATGCAAAATAAAAACTCATTTAATGATGGTGGGCGAGAAAGGAAAAAGAAATTATCTAGATGATGCATAACAGAGCAATGCACCACTCTGATCACAATTTAGACATGTACGAGCTTAACCTACCAGACTTTGTTAGTCTATCTTAATGCCAGTGCTATGTCACTGATTCTGTAACTTTTACCTCAATAAAACTAAGAGTCAAAATAGAATTAAAAACCAAACAGGGACATTTTTGACGTAACTCATTTGCTACACTACCTACTAATCCTAAAAGGCAGGAACACATGTTGACTCATAACCAGCAGCAATTCACCTTCTAGTGACACTGATCAGTCAATCCCAAAGCATTTCACCAGGGAGAGCTGCATCACGTTCTTGTCACCTAAGATGGAGATGGTGAATAACTTGTCCAGGGTCAGCACAGGCCACAGGTACAGCTCAGACTGTAACTCAATTCAGTACCAGCCTGGTACACTAACAGACTATAAAACTTGATCAAAACAAGCACCAAGTGTCTTCTTTTGTCAAAGAATCTGAAAGTTTTAAGCATGTTGAATATACATGATGAATCATGTTACAAGACCTAAAGATGTAACAGAACAACAATAACTTATTAATGACTTGCTACTCTTGTGATAAACTGAATTTTGAACAATTAAATATGTATTCTTACTTAAAACACAATTCACAGCAGGGTCTCTAGGAACAATTCCAATTTATTGCGACTTCTGGTAATAAGTTCTCAGAGCAGCTAAGACATCTCACTTCCTGCCATCATCTTTCAAAAAACTCTCCCACAGACTTTGGAATATAAAACAAGGCTAGGTCAATCTCTATTTTCAGCTACAGTAATATGAATTCAAAGAAAATGTCAGGGTTTTGATGCTCAATGCTAATGCTCACAAGTTGTTTTGCTGACATGAAGCAACATGTCATTACTCTTCTCCTAAAACTTAACCATCCCTTTTTCCTTTTCTTGTAAGTCCCCTTCTTGCAATACATTGAAGTACAGTAGAAGGAGTGGGCAGTTGCCTATGACAGATGCAAATCAGATTAACTATTACACATAAATACCATACTGCCCCGCATATTCCGAGAAATTCAAAGTATACTTAAAACATTTTATGAAGATCAATGAAAATATAGCCATGTTTATTAAATTAAATAACCACAGTTACTTGAAACAAAATTCTTACCTTACAAGCAGATTAAGTGCAATGTTTATTACAACCTTCCTTGGATTTACTGGTTGTTGCTTATCTGGGACTGTTATGGAACTTAAAAGCACATCAGCCATCGGCAAAATGTCACTTTTCATTGAAAGACAAGTAGGTATTTGTTCCACTCTAGACTTTTAAGCAGCAAGTTCTGGACCTGCTTAGCAAAGAACATTGCAGCTAATGTAAGAAAGAACATGAGATATTTCACTTGCTCCTTTCTTTGCCTTTATCCCAGTGCCACAGTATCCTGTGAATGAAGGTCTAGGGTGACTGTCATTCTAAATGCAGTGTCAGCCCAAGGCACTTAATTATCGACATGCCTTCTCTCCATGAAAAACTATATGCATTTATTACTGCATTAAGTAAACTTACTAATTAAGTGGGCTGAACCTGTTCTTTATCTTTTTGGTCAGTACCATTCCCATCCCAAGTTAAGTCCTTGGGAGCAGGAAAGAAAGAGAAAGCAGAGACCATGAACAGAAACATTTCCTATTGCTTGCAATGAATTGTGTAGGATCCTAAGTCTCCAAGAGATGGGGAGACTATTATCTCTCATTGAACTGATGAATTGTGAACTGTTTAATCAATACAGAAAGCAATGCTGTGTCTAACAAACAGACATTTATGTCTCTGAAGTAAGACAAGGATCTTTATTGCAGTTAAGAAATACGCTGAATAAAGAAAAGGACAAGTTTCAGGAGAAAATATTAATCTGCATTGATCTCCTGAAGGATTTCAAGAAGGAAATTAATCAGGAAGATGGATGTAATCAAGGGTTAGAGAAATACAGAATTCCTGGCCAGCTGAGAACCACAGGAGTACACAGCAGGTCTCCTGGATGAAGAGAGAAGAGAGAGAAGGAGAGGAAGCCTTCCAATGTAATTTTCATAACACAGAGAACTAGCATGACCCACCTTTCATTTCTTCTTTCATATCTTTTATAAAAATTTTACAGACATCTTACAAGCATTTTACACCCAGATATCCAGCTCATATTCTCCAGTAGCCACAAGATAAAGGGGCATGTCCATATTCATGCTGCAAAGGATATGTGAAGAATTGGTATCCAACTGATCCAGAAGAACTGTTGTGCAGTAACAGTGACAGACTGCAAGGCTCCCTGGCATGCAGAATGCCAAACCTGTGAAGATCCCAAGGGAAATTTCCACACACTGTCCAGTTTCTCTTTGTCCTACAGGGTTCCACCAAATATCTTTTATGGCTTTGAAAGTGATTGGATAGTACAGTAAAAGGATGCAGCTGCAGTGTCTCAGAGCCTACAGAGGATGAGCAGAAGTACAGACCAAGACTTGGTGAACTGGGACACCTGCAACAGTGCCCATTGTAAAAGTTTTCTGCATCATTCATTTGACTGCATAAGAAGTTACTGAGCAGCTGCATTGTTAGGAGATGGAACAGCAAAGCGAGTAATAGGATAACGTGCAAAAAATTTCAGTACTATAACATCAGAAAATAACTGCTGTATGTACTTGCTTCCTATTTGCAAACTATCCATAGTACTGGTTGAGTATAACATGGAAAAGAAAAAAAAGGTAACTGGATGATGTTAATGCAGCCCATTAAAGAAGCACAAACTGTCCTGTACAGTAAATTGCCATTTAAGTAAGAATAAAAGAAGTAAGGCAGTCCCATCAACTAAAAATCAGGAAACCCATCTTAATACAGTTAGTCTTTGCACAAGAGAAACTGTATGCAGCATTGTAGTACAAATTAGTACTGGTTTCTAATGTAATCCTGGAAGTGTGAAAAAGAGATGACTAACTATGGATTTGTCAAGAGCACTAAAATAATTATTTTACATCAATAACCTCCTCAAAAGTTCAGGCACTGGAAATTTTAGTTTCACCTGGACTTTGAAAATCTAAATAACTGGACTTGTTAAAACCGTTACTCTCTGGAGTGACAAACAACAAACTGTTTATGTTATACTGTGTTCAGACTGAATTCCAGATGAAGACTCAAGAGCCTCCCACATAATGTAACTGTCTTGGAATAAAAGGACTTTTTTTTCTTTCTTTCAGGCATAAAATGCAGGAACATTAGAAGCAGGCAACATGTCTCTAGTGCAGCATTTGGGCTCTATTAGTCAAAGTGTTGTATTCCTTAAGTATACATCAGAGGATAGATGTGCACATAAAATACCATATGTCAGTTTCAAAGCTATAATTTACACAGTTATTTAAACTTATGCAAATGAGGACATTAAAGTTGAGACACACACCAATAAAAGGAATTATAAGTTAGAGCTGCCACATTGTCCTTAACTTCCTGCAAGTGACTAGGTATAGAAGAACATATGGCACCTACGCTCTCCCACTGTTCCCGCAGCTCCGGAGAGAAGGCCATATGGGCTGCAGTACCCAGACACAACAGGGTGCATTATGAACACATGGTAGCCTTACCTCCCCATTTAACTCTTACAAAGCTCATGCCAGCTACCTGCAAACAATCCTTAAGCTGCAGCCATTTTTGTCATATTGCTTCTCCTGGTCCTTATCACAAAGCAATATGGACTAAACAGAGGAGCTCACATCTCTTCCCTGACACAACTTGGAGAATTCAAGATTTCCAAGCAGGATTCATAGGCTTTTCTACCCCACAACATACTCATGAAATAGCTTGGTATAAGTCACCAAGATCTCTCACCTGCGAACTGTGATGCCAGCTGGAAGTAAGGATCACAGAAGAGTTTATCTCCGTAAGCCTGGACTCAATCTTCTACAGTCTTCCAATAAACAAAATGCCAAAAATCAAGTCTGAACAAGAGTCGTATACGACAACATAAGCTAAGTTTTAAAATCACAGTACAGATGATACTGACAACTAAAGATGAGATAACATATTAGCAATAGGAAGATCTGTTTCACAGAAGTGGAAGAGAGTCAACTTTGCCCAATTTTACAAAAAATGTGTTTTAATTAGGAAATTATTATAGTTATCTTTCCATCTCGTAGTAAAAAACAAAAATAACAGTTTCTTTTTTTTTTTATGCAAAGATCTTACCATTCCAAGTTTTATTTTGCTAACTGAAAAAAAAAAGACATTTGCAAACTCAGCATTCATTAAATGGCCTCCCTCTACCCTGACAGCATATAAATAATTAAGAACTTTAAAGTGCTCATAAATTAAAAAATGTAAGGTAAACTATTCATGAAGGCCTCTAAATCAAAGGAATCATGCAATGAATTATAAAATCAGGGAGGTTAACAAAAAAAACCTAGGGGTCTAAGACAGCTATCATACTGTTTATGATGTTTATAAACATCACCTGTTTATTCCACACTTTCAAGAGCAAAAAACCCAAAAAGCTCATGGCTTCTTCCAAATGAGAGAACATACTAGAAGATCAGAAATACAGATCCCACCTATGCACTTTACAATGTTGTTACTCAAAATTTAGCACCATTTACTAAACAGCTTTAGTGAATCCATCAATAAGAACTGCAGAGCTGCTATTTTCTGAATATCCCTCAAGTTTTCTGAGACTGTCTACTTACTCCTCTCAACATTAAATTGTCAAAACCTCAATGTTTTACAAAACATCTTAATTCAGACCTATGAATTTTACTTGAACATACTTGGATATGAGGAGGTTGACAACTGCTATCTGTTACTGAGACTGCCTGCTAGGAAGTTAAAGAGTTACAAGACAATGAAAATGCTTGAGGTAGAAATGAGATATTTAAAGAAAAAAAATGACAATATAGCTTTTATTGCACTAACTCTACCTAGCCACTTTCCCCAGAAAGTGGTCCTGGAAAAACATGCATATCTCCTTTCACCAACCTTTCCCTTTCCTACACAGTGACACAAGACTCCTCCAAAAGGCTCACCTGTCTCAGGGGAGGAAGCAGTTGGAGCGTACGTAGGATGTCTGCATTGTGTGACGTGTCTGCTACTGACACATGCCAGAAGCCACGGCTTACAGATGCTCATGCTGTAAAACGCTCTTCTGGGCTTAGAAAAATCTCTGCCGTTCAGCTGGGAATGCGCAAAACTGTAGTTCTCATGCAGTGAGGGGAGGCAGGTCTGGATTAACTGAATCTCTTCCTGACAGATGGAGATTTGTGCCCCAGTACTTTATATTACACAGTGGAAGAGTCCACAGGGCACACACACAGTAAAACGAATACAGAATAAAAAAACCCCTCCAAACAGTTATTAACTCTGCATGTTTGAAAACACAGTTGTTACCAGTTTACAGAAAGTGGAGCCTTGGTATAAATTACATCAGGGTTACTTACAACTCTGTGCTAGTCAATGAGATCTCAGTCTACCATTTTTCAGTTGAATGACGCCTCAGCCATATTAGTTTCCTTTATTACCAACAGTATAAAGTTCAACAAAAGAAAGTGCCAGATTATGCACTTGGGATGGGGCAACCCTAGTTATGTCTATAGACTGGGGAACGAGATGCTGGAAAGCAGCACCATGGACAGGGACATGGGGGTCCTGGACAATGGCAAGTTGAATCTCAGTCAGCAGTGCCCTGGCAGCCAGGAGGGCCAACCCTGTCCTGGGGGGCATCAGGCACAGCATCGCCAGCCGGGCGAGGGAGGGGATTGTCCCGCTCTGCCCTGCACTGGGGCGGCCTCACCTTGGATACTGGGGGCAGTTTGGGGCACTGCAATATAGGAAAGATATCAAGTCATTAGAGAGTGTCCAAAAGAGGGCAACAAGGATGGTGAAGGGCCTTGAAGGGAAGCGTGTGAGGAGCAGCCAACATCAATTGGCCTGTTCATCCTGGAGAAGAGGAGACTGAGGGGAGACCTCACTGCAGTTACAACATCCTCATGAGGAGAAGCAGAGGGGTAGGCACTGATCTCTTCTCTGTGGTGACCAGTGACAGGACTTGAGGAAATGGCATGAAGCTGAGTCAAGGGAGGTTTAGGTTGGATATCAAGAGAAAGTTCTTCACTCAGAGGGTGGCTGGGCACTGGAACAGGTTCCCTGGGGCAGTGGTCACAGCCAGAGTTCAAAAAGCATTTGGACAATGCTTTCAGGCATGTGGTGAGATCCTTGGGGTGTCCTGCACCAGGACAGGGCCAGGAGTTGGACTCAATGATCATGACGGGGCCCTTCAAACTTAGTATATTCTGCAATTCTATGATTCTGTTGGCTTATTTGAAGGTTTTATCACAAGAAGAAGACAAAAACTTCCAGCCACAAGCCAAGAGGGAATAAAAAGTATTTCTTATCCTTCCTGTTTGCTATAGATTTGAAAAATATCCTCTCAGTTTGAAAATAAATAAATAAAAGAATGTAATTTTACTAGTAGCTCCAACAGACATTGCCTTGGGGATGTTCCCACAACACTACAAACTGCTAGTTTTGGGGGAAAAAACCCAGTTTGAGTTCAGTGTACGTAAGAGAATGATACTACAGGTTAATCTCTAAAGATTTCATATAACTGCACTGAGGAAATCAAGTGATGCTATAGATACTGTGAGCTGCTCAACTTTAAATAGGGCTAATATATGCAGTAATTCACAGTAATGATCAGTCCATGTAACTCATTCTGAGAAGCAAGAGAAATGACCAAAAAAAATCTAACATATTTTTTTGGTGAGTACTTCTGAATTAAGTATTTCTGTGAGGTCACAAGAGTGCAGAAAGGTCATGAGCCTTCCAAAACATCTTCCAGAGCCTGGAGATATCCTAGAGCACTGTGCAAGATAGAGGTGGCCAGCCCTGCTGTGGTGGGCAGATTTACTGAGGTCTTACACCATTTTCTCTCCTTGCCTAGATTCACCAGCCTCTCTTGGCAATGGCAGCCAGTGTTTGGATAAAGTGCTCTGCCTGCTGGTGTCAGGCTTTCAAACAACAGTGTGGGATGGTGGGAAGAGTTATCATAGAGAGGTATCTTGATGGGACAACTGGGGCCAATTAGTAAGAAAGTAAGAATGGAGCAGCAGCAGAACTCAAACAGAAAATGGCACACAAGGGGAAAGGCTACAGTGGAATGGTCATCCTTCAGTGACCCTTCTGCTGCTGGTGCTTAGTCCTTTCCCCTTCCCTACTGGTGAAGTTGACCACTTAGAAAAAAAAGAATCATGATGTGTTGAGGAAGCAAAAATTTTCCTCTTTCAAGCTGTGAAACATCTTAGCTGAGCAATACTTAAATGTCAACACCAATGTGTTATGGTCTGTAGAAGAAAGCATTATTATTAGAAATCACAGCTGCTGTTGCATTTCATAGTCAGGTGGATTATGTTGTCTAGAAACAGTTTTTGAGAACAGCTCTTTAAAGCCTCAGCTACATACCATAACCAGTTTCATTTGCTCTATACATAATCGAAATGTACTACAGTATGGAATTCTTACCCAGAGACTAACTTTTCCAAAGCTCAGATACCTTGTGATTAGAGGTTAGGGTCTGAGATCAATTGATTTAGCTTAATTTTCCCTAGCTGGCCATAATCATTTAAAGGCTGGTCCAAGCTTCTTGGACAGCAGGGGTTTCTCAAAACAGTAGGACTGTGTGGTTTCCCTTGTCAGTGGTTTTTGAGTGGTTTAGGTTTGTTCTTTTGGGTTTGTTCTTTTCAGATAAACTTAACATATTCGGACTCATATTTTAGTAGGAAATTTCACAGCTCTCCAAATTTTGAAATAATCTAAGCAAAGTGACCTATGTGTTCCCACCACTTTAAGAGCAAGCCTAAGATTAAGCCAGTCTTCTCAAGAGTCTGGCTCTGAAATCATCACCAACAGCATTCCTCTGGAGAAACAGTTTTATTTATAAACAAAGGCAAACCTGTAGAGAATTATTTATTTTTTTTTTAGAACAGTGTATTTCTGTATTTTCAATCTCCGTCTCATTAACATGCCTGAGTAAGGCCTGGATTCTTCTCTCTTTTGTTCTTTATCTCTCCTGCATGCTTTTTATACAAGGCAGGACCACTCTGGACCTTTGAGCTTTGTGGCTTATTCTTTCTTTTTGTCAGGTTAGATTTGCAGATTGGTCAGAAACAAGACAAGCCTTGCCAGTGTTCCTGGCACTGTCACTTCACAAGTCCTCGACATTTGCTGTTTTGCTAATCTGGTGCAATAAAGTTCAGCTACATTTTGCATCTGATTAAGAAACAGCTATCTACAACCATTTTCCCCCTTGCATCTGAAAAATGTACATACTGAAGTTAAACTACTGTATTCATTTAAGAAATAATACTGCAATGGCTACACTTGCATTAAGTATTGCTCAAGTATTACAGATGGTTCCATATGTGTTATTGAAAAGTTTCCACTTTAGTGCACCATGAATCAGACCCTAAACACGGTGTGTTGAAACTAAATTACTACTGTTGGATCAATAAACACATTTACTGTTCTCTAGTCTCCTTGATTATTAAATGGCTTGTAAGGTCACATAAACAATTTTCCATGACTTCCAAAATAATCATACTTGGCATTTAATTTCCTTTTTCTCCTTAAGCAATATTATCTTAGGATTGGCTTAAATGGATCTATGGTGTTCTCCTTTTAACATTCATTCTTGGAAGAAGCAGATTCTTCAATGGGTATCCAGTTTTGCTGATATCTAGCTGATTAATCACAATAAAATATGGTTAATCTTATCACAGAACTCTTAACACCCACATTACACTTAGACAATGTTTTTTAATTAGACAGTCACTGTTTAGTTGCTTATAGCTCCGGCAGACTGAACAATGGGGCTAAAATAATCTATGCTTCATCTCCTACTCTGCCAGTCTTCAGGGGAGGGGGTGGGAGACCTATGACAAGATTGTAAATTGAAATACTTTTCAAAAATTAAGCTGAGGCATAAATATGTAATTTTCTATGTGCTAGCACACTCTCACCTCCCTCCTCCACTTTCCACACACTCTTTCTCGTCCACTTGTTTTGTTTAAAATATGAGGGGATATAGAAAAGGAGTCAAAAGCACTGACCCATGAAAATACTTGCAAATTTGGTCAGGCTGAAGCTATAAAAAGTTGCTAGCTGTGGCTGATCCTAGGTCTGACCTGTTATTCTTGCTAGAGAAAGCTGGCACAAAACTAATAGAACCATGAACTCCACATTCATTTCCTCCAACATGCATATCAATAATGTTTTGCATTTTACTGGTACCATATAGAGCAAGATAGAACATTAATTTAGCTTTCTTGCTTATTAAGCTTT
The DNA here is from genome assembly GCA_013400415.1 of Scytalopus superciliaris. Classification (NCBI taxonomy): domain Eukaryota; kingdom Metazoa; phylum Chordata; class Aves; order Passeriformes; family Rhinocryptidae; genus Scytalopus; species Scytalopus superciliaris. The sequence goes on along the minus strand of VXBX01003161.1, from coordinate 326,119 downwards.
CAATCCTCCATCTCAAGTGAACAATGAAATGGGCAATAAACAACACTGAGGACTGCAAGACTGAGAATAATCTTTAGAAACTAGAGACACTGACCAAGAAATGAAAATTTGATCCCTCTGTTCCTGTATGATGAGAAGGAAAGAACCCTGTCCTAATATATGAATATAACGGAAATAAAGTTGCCTGGGCAACATAATAATCAGCACTGCCTACGTTTTAGTGCTTGACTTCACTGCTTTTACATTAATTTTCTCTGTAATTTTATCCTGTATAAACATGCTAAATTGTGAGAAGAATTGAGATCAACATAGGCTTGTACTCTGGTTCTGCAAAATGGTCCCCAGCTTACCCACCACAGTAAAAGCTGAAAAGTACTTTAAGACTGGAGCCCAGCTATTTGAAGAGTGTATTTTCACTTATATTCAAATAAAATGGTATGCTGCTCAATGTTCTCTTTTTCTGCTAAAAACCCACAAATTTTACTTTCAAAGAGAAAAAAATAGTACTTTCTCATTTTAGTAACAGACTCAGTTTAGCTTAGAGATATATAGTTAGGTTTTCAAAACTGCTTGTCACCATTTAACTACATAAATTAAGCTTAATTCAAACTTGAGTATTGCATGTTCAAAAAAAATAATAAATTCACTGTCCTGAAAAAACTGTTATGTTGAAGCAAAGGCTATAAAACAAAGCACTGCAAAAGCTGTCTCTTCCTTTCCCTATGCAACTAACACCTTACGTTACAAGCTATAGTTTTACCAGGCAGAGGTATATCAAATGGTAAACTCCTTGAAGTCGTCAGCACTATAATTATCATTCAGTAGTTCCATAGGCCATCGTTCCTGCAGCAGATATGACTTCATCCATAATTCACACCAAATTAAGTTTTTATATAAGAAAACTGAGTGCATTACTTGAAAGACTATGCATGCTCTAGCACCAACCTGAAGCCTCACTCTACCATCCTCTCAGAAAAAAGGGGAAGGAAGATTTGTGTTTGCTTATTAGAGCTTTTCAAGTAACTGGACTCTTTCTGGCAACAGCGATTTCCTTCACAGAATCACAGAACATGCTGAGTTGGAAGGATCCACAAAGATCATCAAGCCCAACTCTTAGCCCTGCACAGGACCATCCCCAAGAGTCACACCATGAGCCTAAGAGCATCATCCAAACACTTCTTGAGCTCTGTCAGGCTTGGTGCTGTGACCACTTCCCCTGTGCCCAGCCACCCCTCTGGGTGAAAAACCTTTTTCTAATATCCAACCTAAACCTCCCCTGGCACACCTCCAGACCATTTCTTCAGATCCTGTCACCAGCAAGAAAAGATCAGTGCCTGCCCCTCCCCTTCATAAGGAAGTTGTAACTGCAATGAGGTCTCCCCTCAGTCTCCTCTTCTCCAGGATGAACAGACCAACTGACCTCAGCCACTCCTCACAGTGCTTCTCCTAAAGGCCCTTCACCATCTTTGTTGCCCTCCTTTGGACAGTCTCTAATTGCTTTATGTCTTTCCTATATTGCAGTGCCCCAAACTGCCCCCAATATCCGAGGTGAGGCCGCCCCAGTGCAGAGCAGAGCGGGACAATCCCCTCCC
>VXBX01003161.1:295828-324422 GCA_013400415.1 Scytalopus superciliaris | reverse complement strand
GTTGAAGACAGAGGCAAAGAATGCATTAAACACCTCTGCCTTGTCTGTGTCCCTGTTTGTGAGATGACCATTCTTGTCCTGTATTGAGCCAATGATATTTCTATATGGCCTACTGTCATGAATGCCGGCGGCTGTGGCCGTGTGGGTAAAGCCGCCGCCCCTGGATCCGTGCTCCTTCTCGGAAGGATGCCGGTTCGAGTCCTGCGGGTCTCGCTCTGCCAACTTCGTCCGGGCTTGCCCCGGCCAAGGCTTAGAGTGTCCCAGGGCTAAAGGGGGTGGGGCCAGTTCCGCGCACGCTGAGCTCCACGTAATAAATCCATTCGCGCAGGCATAAAAAGCATCGTCGTTCGCGACAGCTAGCCACACACACACACTGTCATGAATATATTTGAAAGGACTTTTTGTTGTCCCCCACATTTCTGACCATCTTGAACTCCAGTTGAGCTTTGACTGCAAGAAATTTTCCCCTACAATGGCAAGAAGCATCTCTGAATTCTTCCCATGTCATTTGACCTTGCTTCATACATGTTCCTCTTTCACCTTATCTACAAGAGAAGATTCCTGTTCATCCAAGCCAGCCTTCTGCCTTGTCTGCTTGACTTCCAACATTTTTGGAATCACCAAAACTAGTAATCATAACACCTACTTTTGTTTTTACAGGATTAATTTTTGTAAGTTTAGTATATATTACATAACATCTGATTATTTTTAGTTGTTTTGTTTTTCTATCAAAATGATTCATTTCAAGTTTGATCCATCTCCCTTTAAAAGCCAGGGAAAGATTAAAACTACCTGTATGAATACTTGCATTGGTCCTTAAGGTCTAAGAAGTGACTGCCCAGTCCATTGTGCCTGTTGATGCAAAGAAATAAGAGGGTTTGGATACTTTTAGCTCTGAAATATGGCAATAGAAGGAGTGTGTATTTCTGCACCTAATGTGAGATAATAGTTAATAATGAGCCTAGAACCAAGCTACTTGGACGAAAGAGAAGATGATTCTAGTAACTGCATGGGCAGGTTAGTTTGCTTTGCCTTTTATTCATTTATTACAATTCAAGAAAATATTACCTGGAAGGATGCAACAATTTACCTTGTCAAGAGTATCCAGACATTATGAACTAATTAAAATTACTCTTTATGTAACTTACAATCTATTAAACTTCAGATTTGGTTGCTATTACTCAAGCTAGCAAATGAAAGCAGTACCACAGACTGTAGGAAGAAAAAGGACTTCCTGAGAAGTGTTTAAACTTTAGCATTGAACATGACAGGAATGCCATTCTTTGGTGAGAAGTGAATATGATACTGAAAGTGGCAACACTATTGTTCACCACTTGGTCCTGTTACTCTCCCTCTGTATTTTTCTACGATAATGTTTGCTTTAAAAAGAACTACACTTGAAAATGCTTTTTGTTTCCATGCATTCGTTCAAAACTTTGCACAGCAGCCCAAAAGTGGGTTTTGCATGGAACTTGTTTCTTTTGCAGTGCCACAGTAATTTTTTCTGACATTGTGGCTTTTAAAGACCCTATCATATATGGACAACAATGAATCATTGCCTGTCTGAGGGTGAATCGGGTGTCACAGTTGTTACTTCTTCTGCCAGAAGTGGCCTTACCCCAAGCAGTCAGTGGGCAGCCACATGGAAAACCTCCGAGCAGCAGGATGAGTTCACTGCCTTATTCATTCCCTTCATTCCAGTGTTTGCTCCTGTGGCAGCTATCTGACTTCTGATGTCAGCTCATCATTTACTCTGATTTAACCTATGAAGCCACTATGAAGGACTCCTAACCTTGATATAAAGTAGTATTTGGTACTTTTTGTTCTGGCTCCCTGGCTTCTCTTTCTGATCCTCATGGTGAATTGGGCAGAGTGATGTTCGCTTTCTTGATCAACAGGCCCTCCTGCCTGCCTGTAAGAAGCTCAAAACAAAGAGACAACAGGAGCACACAGCTTCTTTTATAAATTCTCTTTTCCATTTAAAAAAGATGGTAAGCCTATACTTGATTAAAAGCTTCCAAAATGTTCAACATTTATCTACACAATTTTTGTCTTTATCACCTCCATATTTTAGCTTCTCCTTTGCCTTTTCAGTAACCCTGTAGTAGCATCTGTCCTTCTGCTACATACTGTTATAAACACGTAGGAGAAACACAGGTGGCCAGATGTAAAGTTTCAAAACTCAAACAATATCAGCTTCACAGATTTTGAGTAAAGATATGACTGCAGGGGGCATGAAGCTGTCAGTGGTGGTTCTGCTGCCAGTGATGACATGGAGCCAAAAAAGAGAGAAGGTCATAGGTCAGCCAACATGAAATCACACTAACTTCTTCATCACTAACAAAGAAATCTTCAGGTTTTTTTCTGAGGCATATTCATCATCTAAATAATGCCAAAGAGTTTTGAACTGCTTGCAGTGATCTCATAGCAAGCTATGACAGCTACTAAGGCAAAGCAAATTGAAGAATAACCTTAGTTCATACTAACAGAGAATAATTATGTATCGTTAAAGTTTTACTAACAAGATTTATATATGATGCTTCAAAAACAACCAAACCTTGGTGACTTCAGTGTAGGGAAATTTAAATAATTAATATGTATAGTTATTCCTTTAATTGGTAAAATACTTAAAGATAATCCTTGCTCATCAATTGTATTCATACCATGAAAAAATAAATAGGATCAACATTCTCAGTATAGCTAACAGAATAAAATCCTTGCAAATCATATTTAAACAAATGCATATGTTTTAAAATCAAAATGATGCTGTTCAAAAGAAGACACTTTTGATAACACATTACAAAAAGTTACATATGACTTACCATGGACAGATTTTGTTTGAATTTACAGATAAAATAATCCATAGCTCAATATAAAAGGGAGCATGTGTGTCTGGAAAGAAGGTGGGATACCATGCTAGCCAATGGCAATTTCATTTTTCACGTTTTACATACTAACTATCTATGTAGACTCTGGTTAGTTGAATGATTAGCATGAAAAATTAGCTAACACTTTCACCGATGACTAATTTTTCCACCCTGTTGGTAGCTGATCCAATCTCTCTTGCTGCACATATGTTGAGCACATAGTTTCCAGAACGTCTGGCAAAACATTTAGTATTTTTTCCTTCACTTGGATTCATAAAGCGTGTTATGGCATTCTCTTGCTTGGGTTCCTTCCACTTTTTCATCTTTCCATTCTGGTATAAATGTCTGTGCAAGGTAACTGAAAAAGAGGTTTATAAACTTTTAAGTGTTTTACAGGACTTGGAACACAACATCAGAGAGGCTCCAACAAGGCATGTGGTGTTATCAAACACACTCTCAAGTCCACCAAGCATCTCCCAGAAGCAGGATGCAGATCTCTGATGGCTTTTGGGTAGCATCCACCAGCTCCACAGAGAAGTCCCACACCATCTACGAAGCACCAGAGGCAAGCGCCTATCTGTGTGGGTAAATGAATCAAGTTCAACATCTCTCCCTACAAAACCAGGAAAAGATGACAGAAAAATCTCACAATAATTCAAACTCAAGTTAGCAAAGGAAAAATCTGACTGAACAAGAGAGGGCATGAGCTTCGTCCTGAGTTCTCATCCTAGTCATTACAATTACTGCTCAGAGAAGCTTCCTTAAAAGACCTTCCCCTTCCCATTTATCCTCCATCACTTCTTGTCTGACTGGACACCTGCAAGCACCCATCCATTTACCCATTTATTGGTAACTTCAGCCTCACAGCATCCCGCACTGCACCACTGTAATAATGTCAGCACAGCCTAAGAGCAAGTGGAGAGTAAGAAACACTAGCTGTAGTAACATTATATACAAAATATATATATCCTGGCTACATGTCCATTTTTCACGGTGTAACTTGTTAGAGACATGCAATACATTTCTAAAGTATCAATATTTCTTCCTATTCTTTTCCATTCATTATCCTTTCAAAATACAAGTCTTCTGAATCCCTCAAGTCTTTACATTGTGACTAACCTTTCCTCAAAATTGAAGAAGTGGAAAATTCAAACAGCAAACTCAATTCCTTAAACACCCTCTAGCTGGGGACAAGACCAAGAGACAGAACTCTTCTTTTTTCAGACATCCAACACAACAGCCTGCAAAATGCAACAACAAAAGCCACGTGGTATTTTGAACTACTTCAATACCAAATAACAGATCCCTAATTCTCTATCTTCATGAAAGAGAAAGAGTTCTCTGCAGAAGCACACACAACCAGTATTTGTATTTTTCTGAGGTCTAAAACATGCAGCTTGGAATAATCTCCATAGCCTTTCTGCATCTCCAATAAAGCAGAGTTGCAGGTATAACATGACCTGAATTGACAAAGTGACTGGGCAGTATCCTCTGGAAAAATGATATGGGCATTGCCTACCATCTCTTCTACTTAACTACAGGCATAGCAGGAAAGTAACCTGGCATTTCTGTTGAAGGAGGCTGTGTTACTATGCTATAAATCTAAGTACAGAAAATCAAATTTATTCTTTGCTTAAATTATTGCTAAGCCACATGGGATAAAACCACAGAACATATTTCTATAATGCAGGAGTAACCATTAACAACTTGAGTTGCCATCTAGCAAATGAAGTAAAGGACTGAGGATATAACAGCTCTTGAGTTTCCAGAACTAGCTATGACAATATTCCCCCTTGTGGCCTTGGGCAAGTTACTTAACCTCTCCAGATGAGAGTCCCCATCTGTAAAAATGAGGATAATGATATTTACTTACCTCTCTCAGAGGAGATGTGAGAACTAATTACAATAATTTGTGTAAAGGGCTTTGAACCTGAAAAGCACTATGTAAAGTGCTAAGGAAACTGTTTATATAAAAGACTGAGGGGAAGAGAAGATTCAAGTTATGCAGTAACACATCAGTTTAAGAAAGAAACACAACTTAGTTTTCCTTTCTGCCATCTTTATGTCTAAGTAAAACTATACATCTGAGATAATTTTCCTACTACAAAATAGGTTTAGTTACAAAGCATATGGATATCAAGATATTTTCAAAGCACTAATCATTCATACTCCCCTTTTGTCTAAACTTTATCAAGAGGATGATTCAAGGATGTAGTTGCCAAAATTGGCCTTCAATATTCCAAAACACGCCATACGGATAGATTGTGATCAAAGTCGTTAGGAATATTGATATTTTCTTACTCCAAGCACTCTGACTCCTGTTTTGGTCAAGACGTGGATACTGTTTACCTACTTGTGCTGACTTCAGTAAATATCACTGTCTTTATAAGGGCCTCACTGTGTTATTCTACAACTGCAGGACACCAGTGCAAATGAACATGGGGAAGCTGTCAGGAGGTCTTTATCCACACCACCATGTGCCCGGATCTCAAGAGCAACTCACCGTTTCATTTAGACTGCTTGCAAATACTGAAGTGCTGCTTTAGAACAGCAGTCTACCTGGTGAGCACGATGTGATGCTAAACCATACCACTGCGGTAACACAGCATCTGAAAACCCCTGGGAGCGAGATATTTATCAAATACAGCAATGGTTATAGGAAAAAAAATTATGTTTTTTTATGAGAAAAACAAGATTTCTTTTTAGTATCACCCAAACACCAAGTCAAATTAATTGATAATCTTCCGGGCTGTGGTAAAGGAAAACTTAGAACTGTAGCTGTATATCCCAAAGGCAGCAAGGACTCCTCCTGGGCAAAAGAACTTCTTCATAATTAATACCATGGTTAGATCTTCACACCACTTAGTTTCCAGAATGGTATTTAGTAGAAGTTAAATAAATAGATATTTAATGTCAGCTCTGAAAACAGCGTAAAATTTATTTCAAAAAAATAGAGAAATAAAACAAATACAGCTTTATTAGAAATATAAATTTTAATTAATGTTTTTCATCATTGTTTATTACTGTGATGACAATACCAAGTGAGAAAACAAAGAAAAATAGTTATTTTAACCAAAATAAATAAAATTATTCTCTCTATATTTTTGGCAAGTCCACCAACACATCAAGACAGACTTGTTTCACCCTGTGCCCAGGTTACGGAAGGCAGCCTTAATGCAAAGGGGGAGTAAACAGCTGCAGGAGAAACCAAGGTCACCCAAACTGGTATGTAAACCAGAGAAAACAAGGTTTGGGTTTTGGTTTGTGGTTTCTGGTTTCTTCAGGTGGTTTCAGCTTTTACTAGAAAAAAACAATAAATGCAAAAAAGCAAGACACCACTGTAGGAGATTACTTCAGTTTGGATCATACAAGATGGAAGACTGGACAATAATGAAGCAGTGAGGGAGGGTGGCTGACTGAGAGACACCCTTGCATGTCTAGTTCATTTAAAACCTGGGCAAACCAATATACTCTTACATCTCTGATCAACTAGCTTAGGCTATACCGATTGCCTCCTGGCACACAGCTGAACACCAGCCAGAGCAGGGAGTTCAATTACCTTTATTTACAATACAACTATGTCTTCTTTGCTTATGATTAAAAGTTACTAATCAGATAGATCACAACTGTTGATTAATGCTCTTCATAATTACAAACAATTCTGTAGATGGCATAATTGCTTTAAAATCCATTTCTTGATTAGTATAAATACATGAATAAAACTTTTTGTCTAACAAGGAAAAAAAAACGTGACCATGCATGTAAATAGCTGCCTCAACATCACTATACTTGCTCTTGCATCCTACTACAAACCAAAGCATTAGCATTCTGAATCCTGAAAAGCAGCAACTGAATTCTTTCTAGTTTAATGTCTTTCTCATTGGATAATTCTGTTATGAGTTTCAGAGGGTATAACTTCATCTTTAGAACTGTTAGATACTATTTCAGGTTACTGATGTCGAAATTAGAACTACCGTAACTAATCTAGAATCCTGTATTGCTTCACCTTTTATACTGTAAGTTTTAATTATTCTGTTACTTTATTATGCTTTCCAAATGAAAATTAGCCTTGGGCAGAAAGATTAGAAAATATATCTCATAAAGCATTTTGGGTAGCACTGTAGGGTGTGCATATCAAGTGTTTTGTTGCAGGGTTTCCCTCCCCACCATAAAGGGGTGATGCATTTGCTAGTTCTTCAAGTTGATTACTAATCATCCACAGATATTAATATCCTGCTGGTCGCTGAGCTTTTGAAGGGTTTTCTTTGTTAGGTTATTTTGATGTGAGGTTTGTTTTGTTTTTGTTGCTTTTTTCTGTTTAAACAAGCTGATTGCCATTTTAAACACCTACCCAGAAGTAAAAGCAAGCTGAATCGGTATTTTCAAAAGGTTATTCTGACCAGTAACTTTCTTTAAAATGTAACATTTCAAATAGAAAGCTAAAATTATAAACCAAGACAAATCCTAAAACATGTCAGCCATCCCAGGTAAAGTGAAAAAACTCTGCAAAGACACTGACAAAGTAACACACCATGTGCTACATTTCATAAAGAAATAAGTATATATTTTGATCATTTTACACATGGCATGAAGCAATTCCTATTCTGATCATTTTAATTACTTCAGCAAAACCCAGCAGTACCAATGTGTAAGTTTTGTATCAACATTCACATTTGTGCTTCCTGAATGTTGATAAAACACAAATTGTAAGTTACACAATTACTTTAACTGACACTGTAAATTATGTCAAAGAACTTAAGGAAAGCTAATTTAAGTTGCCAGAAAAACATTCCCTTTCCTCAAATAAATTAGTCTCGCATTAAAAAAAGAAGTAATTACAAAGTATTTTATTTTGAATTTGCTCTTTGTTATTAAAGTTTGAATGATCATCAAGACCTTTTTGATAAAAAAAATTTAATTAAACAGTGCTTGATCATGAAGTTTCATTGGCTCTCCCCCTTCCTACTACTCACATCACAGTCTCAGAGATTATGTGAGATTAGACTGTCATGACATATCTTACTCTCCTTTCACAGGGAGAATATACAAGGGGTTTCAAGCACACCCCATAGATGCTCTGACTCAAATGATTTCAAGATGGAGTTAAACTCTATCTCAGTCTGAGGATTAATGTAATAAGTAGTAGACTATAACCATTCCTTTGTTCTTTGAGGCTGCACTGTAAACCTGAGAGAATGAAACTACAGTCTTATAATCATATGCAGTATTGATAATCTATTTGCAGCCATTTTATATTTCAAACTGCAGCCAGTCCATTTTAAGGACTTTCTCACTGAAGGAGGTAGCAGTGCTGGAAAGAAGAGCAGACATGTTGAGCCTGGTATCTACTGTCTGAAGAGAAGGTTTAGTCTACCATTTTCCGTCAGTTGTGTTGATTTCATGGTTTCTGGTACCTACTCTGGGGCTCAGCCATTCACTACTTGTATGGAAGTGACAATATGAAATTCTGTAGTATTTTTTCATTCAAAGAGAAGTCAGCTTTTGATGGAAGCTGTTTCTCTTTTAACCTTGAACAATACAGACCGTGCTTCAATTTGATCCAAAGGTGAGCAATTTCTCATTGAAAAATGGCCCAAAAGTTTCCAGTGGAGCTACAGACCTCAGGAGCTACAGTGCTGACTCTCTGAAATTCCAATCACAAATAGACACATACACTTAACTCTTAGCATCAAATGTTATAGTCACTGTGAGTAAATGCCACCAACAGGCCAACCGTGTAGAACCGCTACTCCCTGAGTGACACCACTTAACCATTACTCCGAGCTAAAATCCACTCTCTGAAACCCATTATCAGTGTCCATAAACTAGCATTCAGACAAGTTTAACATGTTCTAAAAGAGCTAATAACTGACAACAGGTGTAACACCATCCATCTCTTCAGTGGAACCTTGAAACCAGACCTCCTATGACTTCTGAGGCTGCAAAGATATCATTATGTTTTGGCTTGATCTCCCTCTTTCTTGTGACAGAAGATGTAAGTATGGATGTCAACTAGATGTTTCTAGTTAGTATCTCTTCCTACAAACTGTTTTGGCTTAGTGTCAGTGGAACAGAATGTTTTAACAAGCAGCATTAACATAATTATTAGAGATGTTTTAATAACCCCCTTTCACTGATGAGCAAGATAGAAATGACATAATGAAAAGAAAAAAGGAAATACAAGGTATAAAACAATTACGCTGTTTTCAAATCCCATGTATACTTCCAAATTTTAAAGTGTAGTCTCTTAGCCTGGTACTGTTGCAAAAGTGAATAAAAGGAACAATAGGCAGTGAGGAAGTTTTTCATTTTAGCAATTTCTGCATACTAAAGCATCCTTGAAACATATAATCGATTTTAAAACATTAATGAAATTAAAAAGTTTGAAAGTATTTTAAATAAATCTCTAAGCTCAAGGCATAAGTTCTTGGAACAGCATTCATGCAGTACTTGGATGCCAAGTCTTCTGCTGGCTTTACATACTTCACTCTCATGGTGAAGATGAATCAGCTTCCTGTGAAGGTATTTACTGACAGATCAGTCGGTCTGATGAGGAGGTGTCTGTCCTGACCCCCAAATCACCATCATTTCATCCCTGGATGAAAAACTGGCTTCTTGCACAAGCGCAACCCAAGTTCAGCTTGATTTACAGTGTCTGTTTTTTCCCATGTCTAAAGCAGGAAAACTTCGATAATGTCAACACTTTTTGTTTGCCAAAATATGAAATGAAGAAGGATCCTAAGTCTTAAATGGATCACTGCCACCAGCATACAGTTCTCATCAGTTTTCTGAGATTTTCTGTCCGAACAGTGCAAGATAAACATTCACTGTCTCCCATTAAGAGCCCCCCTCAATGCGGAGACACTCAGTCAAATGTTCTGTGAGATAAAAGACACTGTAATAGCAGCAAAACACCACAAGTTGTACAGGCAAAACAAAACCACAAACGGTTTTCAATTCTCTCCCATGCCTTGGCCTACATGACATCACAGAGTTGCTTTTCAGCTTTGCAAAGGCCAATTATGTTGGGTTTTTTTATCCCTCCAGGTTTCTGCATTTCCTCCATGATGGAGAAGAAACATTCAGCATCAAAATCCTTGAGGGTAGGGGCTTAGCACATAGAAGAAAAACAAAACAAACCCCCAGTATAACTCCACACCACACATGCTCAAGACACATTCCTGCTTTCCCCTCTTTCAGACTCTAACATAAATCAGCACGTACAGCTTTAGCAAAATAAGAAGACAAACTATATAAAAAAAGATAAGCAAGACTGTGGCATACCTCAGACAGCTCTTCTTCCAAAGGTGCTCCTACTCCTATTTCCTTATCATTTTCTGTTACAAACATTTTATTTGACATAAATCTTTAACTGCCAGGCAGTCAGTAGCTCACAGCTTTTGGTACATAACATTATCAAATTTATTTTAGGGAGGACAAGATGTTTACCTACGTGAAAATAGCAACAATTTAGTTTAATAAATTACTAGGAGACAATTTAAGTCGGAGCAGTCTTCTTTGGGTCTGTCAACATTTTAAGTTACAAGAAGATCTAACAAATAATGACCATTATCATCATAATATATAAATCAGTACAGAAAAACTTTAATAGTTTTCAAACAGTAATTTGAGAATTTCTTTTAATTGTATTGAATAATGAAGCATCTCACTTTTAGTATGACTGTTGGACAGCTGAACATAAGAGAGAAGTTCAATAGTTAAATTATGGCTTCAGATGAACAATTTTAGCAGACAGGAGTTACTCAACACTAGTAAAGCTGCCTGTAGCGCTAGTAAGAGATAACAAGCACATATTCTAAGATTAGCCATCTGTTAAACCAGGGTTAATAGCACTTGCTTACTCCAATCAGTATTTGCAAGGTTTATGTCACTGTATTTGTTAAATCCTTCAATGCTCAGAAAAGTCTAAGTGGAAAAGATTTTGAAATGCAAAGTCTGTTTCCAACTCTGCAAGGAATTCAGCAGATGACCTTCAAAAAGCCAGCTAAATGAGGATTAAGTAAGTAGCAACAGATCTTGAGTGCCTTACTTGAGTGCAAAACCACATGCACCAGTGGATGACTCTCACAGGAGATGACATCTCATGACATGGATGAAGTGAAGAGATCACACCCTGAAGTTGGGGTGTTAAGACTTCAGTGTTCATCAGGTTCTTAGATGTCATATACAGAATATATACAGAAACAAAAGTGTAGTGTAAAGCATTATTATAAAGAATGCCTATTTATTTTGAGGCATCTGTGAGATCTATAAATTACAGTTTTCCCCAGGTGAAGCAACAGTAAGTATGACAATACAGTTCAGTAGTTTCAAAGCAATAACTGTTTGTGTCGCCACATTAAACAAAATTTCTGTACTTCCCCTCTGCTAAGAAAAAGAAAAGCAATACTACAGAGTAATTTAGGATTACTTGTTCCCATGTATCCTTGCTCAGTTCCACCTCCTGTGCCCTCAGTTTCTCAGTTATCTTGTTTCTTCTCCGTAATGTCAAGTGCCAGAAAAATGGGATCATTCATTAATATCATGGGAAATGCAGCTTTTCTAACATCCTGTGTAATAAAAGAAAGACCAGAACACAGAGGTCCAACTGCAGAGGAAGTCCGGATCACACTGCTAAGGAGCACATGCAACATAAATGCAATGATAAGAAAGTGTTAACTGCTAAATTCTAAGGCTGTGGTGCAAAAGCCCTTTAGAAACACAATTTCCATTGATTTTAAGCATGTTCACTAACAATTACTCATGAGTCATATTTCAGGTCCAGTGAAAACTTGGACACAGCAGAGCTTCCGTTAAGAAGGTCACTAGAAGTTGTTGATATTCCTAGCAGAGTAAATATCTGATATTTGCAGAACAAAGTGAAATAAAAGAATGTCCTATACAAGGCTTTTTTTCTGAGAACAAAGACTGGAAACTGGAAGTTTGTTGAAAAAAAGCTCTTTATCCATTCTGGTTCTTTTGTTATGCACTGGACCAAAGCCAAGTGTCCAAGTTCTCAGCTCATAACTACCGAGGCAAATGAATGACCAGCAGACAGAAGTGATTGTGGCCATTTATGCTGTGAGCACACTCATTATTTGTCTCTTGAAACCAAAAATTTTATGAAGTGACATTTGACAGTATATCCCCTTTTCCTCCCTCTTACTGATCAGGTAGTTGGGTTTACAAGGAACTGTAACATCTGAAGCTCCCTTTGAAATATTACCATTTTGCACCATCAAGTGCTGAGTTACCTTGTGCCCTACACTGATGTCTGGATCGATAACAGTCAGGATACGTTACAGAACTGAATCTTAGATTTGCTTTACTTCTGTGCATTAATGTACTGATGTAATAATTTGTTTGCCTATGCACTGCACTTGGAAGAATGACTAGTCTCCCTCCCCAGAAAGAAAGGTCAAGATCCTTTACAGATGCAGTAATGAAGGAGATGACGTTTGGGAAAGCCAAACTGGGAAAGCACGATATCCCAAATGTAATGCAAGGTACTTCCTTAAAGACAAGTGTTAAATCCACCTTAAGAGAGAGGATTCAGCAATAAAAGAGTAGTGTACTCTGCTCTATGAGAAATAGTTAAACGTAGACTGGCAAGGAGGAGCAACCAGTCACCCTCCTTCCCTCCCCAACTACCCAACACAGAGAATCAATCCTGACTGCCATTAGCCCTTCAACTCATCTAGAAAGTTACTATTTACTATACAACTCCCTAGCAGCACCTAAATGAATGCTTACGGCTTTCTGCTCCTCACCCTGCTCTTGGCCATGTAGTCATGCTTCTTCCTTCGCACTGGCACTCACGCTCAAATGAGTAGGTTATGAGCAAGTCCAGTGATTTGAGCCAGCCAAAATAATTACTGTTTTTCCTCTCCTAGATCCACTTTCTGCTGGCTCAGTTCCTTGAACTGGTTTACCATCTGGTCATATAAGAGCAAGAGATGGCATAAGATAGGGCAGAACCACTAAGACAGGGGGGAAAGGGAGGAGGGAAAGTTTGACAGCAGCCCAAGCCGTCTACTTTGGTGGAGGACATCTCCTCCTAGATACCACATCACAGAAAAACCATAGTACACTATACAGTTTATTACACTTAGGGAGACAAATACATACCAACCCTGGTATAGCTGGGGAAGGTCACTTCTAAAATATACATTTCATATATTTGGTGTGACATCTATTAACAATCAAACCATATGACATCTGCCTGCCATAATTATTTACAGTTGAATAAATTCACACCAGAAAAATACTATTCATTATTAGTATCTGGATTCCAGTGGGTAAGACAATGAATTCCAATAGATTTGTACCACTTGGTAAAGTATTTCCAATGACACTAAGTCAGAATTAACTTATGAAAAACTTACTTTAAATATATGTCTCATTTCTTAGGTATAGCTAGTTATTCTAAACAGTCATCCATGAAACAATAAAGCAGATTCTTCTTCTGTATGCAAGTTCTTTCTGCAACATTTAGAAAACAGGAATTTTCTACTCCTAGTATTTTAGAACTCTGTATATTAGAATAAGTCTTATCTATGCAACAGCAATCAGTGTTGCTCAGTTTTTAACAGCTTCATACAATAAATTTCCTTCTCCCTACTGCTGCTCGTGTTCATTGCTGTCTTGTTTGCTCTTACCTTTCTTGAGGAAAGAGTTAACCCAGCCTCTAATTGAGAGCTTTCTTTAGCTAGAGAAAGATAAAGCAGGATTTAAAGACCATTTTCAACTAGCTTTATAATACACTGAGAGGTCACTTGCTTGTTCAACTAATTCTGACTTTAAGTTCGATGGCTATTTTAAAGACACTGATCTTCAGACTACTTTTATTTATAGGACAAAGAAAATAAGCTCAGATTTTAAAACAAATCCCAACAAATTCCCTATAAATTTCTAATGTATTATGTTCTTCAATTAATGGTGAGTTCTAGCTACCTAAAAGTATATACAGATATTTTAATTTTATAATTACAAAAAATATATTTTTCTGATCAACATATAGAGATGGGTCATTCACATAAGAAGAGAACCAAAACAGCTATATCTGACCTGAACACCACTTCTTTTTTCAGTTCACATCAGTATTTTTTCATAAACATTAGAGAAAGAGAGGAGCCAACTGTAATATTTCTTAATATTTCCCAAAGAATTAGATAACTTCAAATTTTAAGCTGTGCAAGTTGCCTCTTTAAATTAACAGATGAATTTAATAGTTCTTTGGTACCAAAAAAATGCACAATAAAATTTGAAAGTTAAGACTTACATTCAACTACTGTTTAGGAAGCTCTGCCTACTTTTTATTGTTAATCTGGGAATACTATTAAAGCTTTTTTCTGAGGAAATTTATTATTGAAAGAATTAACTTTATTTTTCTTTCGGTTGTACTCCAGGTCTTTTAAGATCAACAAATTTATTTTTCTCACTTTATATAAATTACCTACTGATACTTTATTGTCGGTTGTAGAAGAGAAAAAAAGAAAGCAACTTGAAGTCTGCATTAATGCACAAAACTGACATCTTGGCTTACACAGTTTCACATTCTAGAAAATAGCCAGATTGTAGTGTCTCACTTTAATTACACACATTTATGGGAGTTAACAATAGATAAATATACACAGATATCAAAATCTTATATAATACAATTATGGCTACACAGAGACTTCACATTCAAAACAGTATGTAAATGTGTCTAGTCAATATTTCTGACCTATTTTGTTGAGTATATTTTTACATATATAATTGGGTCATGTTCCACTAATATCATGCTTTCCTCTTCACTCATTTTTATTCATTTATTTTATCACATTTGAACAGCTTCTGCTAATCCTATTCTCTGTCATATTTGGATTAGAGCTGTGTAGAACTTTAACATCATTTTAGCTGACAGATAGGCTTTCTGGCAACCCTAAAGATGTGGGCGGAAAAGGCTGCAGAGTGAACGCTTTTCTTCACACGCATCTATTAGTTACAGTCCCAGGCTGCATTAAGAGACCTGCAAACAAAGCTTCAGATTCAAAAAGTGTTCTAAAAAATGCTTCAATCCTCGTTATGATTAGTATTTGTAATCCAACTACTAAATAATTCACAAAGAGCCCTCACTTTCAGTCTGCTAGGTGGGTCAGCACACCTGGAAGCAATAGCTATTTACATAACACAGATGAGGCCGTTGAAGAGATCTGCTAGGATTTATAAATCATTTTCCTGGCAACTCTATCAGCTATTTTTCGGATATCTCCTTCTTTAAGAAACCTCTTCCTTTATTTCTGTCTGAGTCTTCTCTTTTCATAGCATTTTGAAAACAAAAATTATTACGTGGTAGGCAAATTGTCTCCTCAAATCAATGACACAATGAGGTCAGGAAGACTTGTACTTCCATGGAAATACAGTAGACTGAATGTTTCCTGCATACTCTGCAGTTGTGCATATAAATTTGACTATATTTATCACAACCTTCTTCTCCCCAAAACTTAGATGAAAATAATGTTACGGTTTCTAAGATAAACACTCTGAAGTTAAGAGAAGCCCGAAATGAGATTGCTGGTGCAAAATTAACCTGTCCCCCTAGTGCAACACAGTCTTTAAAGGCTCCACTACTTTTCTCTGCAGGATCCTGCTTGATTTAGTGCAGAAGATGCTCTGGGGATTAATTTAGGTTATGTAGTGAAGGAGACTGTCAGTAGAATTCCAGCTTCATTTACTGCAGCAATAGGAAACTGTATAGTAAATGAAGCAGAGAAGTGCCTCAATCCCTGCCTTTCCATTGCTTGCTCCCAGATCTCCCTTCGTACTTCCCTAACTCACATTCGCTCTCTCCAAGTCATAACACCTTTGACAAGGCATTTCACCTTTTCCCTACAACAACCTTTCATCTCCGATAATGGCATCTGCCTCCATGCTGGTGCCCTCACCTGAAGAAAAGCAATTACAGGTTCCCTCTATACACTGTCTGGCAGCTGCAGGGCAAGCACACATTCAGGAGATATGCAATATATAGTTTCCATACCCAAGGCTCACTGCTGTGGCAAGTTACCAACAGATCCTGAGATAACCAGTACATGGAAAGACAGAGTGGCTATTACTTATTTTGGCGGGACATAGCTCCCAAAATCTGGGCAGGGTCTTTGCCACTGAGTTCACAGAGAAAAGTAACTAAATTCAGCCTTGCTAGACACCTTTATTAGAAATATTTCCAAATTATTACTAACACTGTATTAATTATTTTAATAACTTAGATTTTGGATTAGCAAAAGCATGAATTATAACTCTATTCATAGCCTTTTAAATTATCCTATTCTACATATGCTTTACATTCAAATTATAGCATGGTAATTGCAATATTTAGTTGGGGTCTTTTTCCCTGAAACATGTAAAACTCCATGAATAATGACTATGTACATGACTTTTCACTATGTAATTGAATTTCTAGTTACCAAATGAAAAACCAGATAAACACTTGAAGTAATCTGAAAAACAAAATTTTCTGCCAGTTTCGTATTTCAGGTCTAATTTGTGATTTTTGAATACCTATGATAAATATTCTTAAAGTAGCCAAGGAACTCATGAAAAGTAAGTTCAGCTTTCTCCGTGATGCTCAAGACATGCTCCTACACACAGGTAACTTCCAGAAACAATGAGGAATACATTACAATTAGTAATTACCAGAAAAAAACCAGTGTCATGAACTTAAGTGTATTTCTATGCTTGTTATATAAGAATGTTACGAATTTTCTAAGATTTTTTTAAACTATTCATCAAAGTCCCAGCAAAATTACAAATGCTGTTTGTGTTAGTCAGTTCAGGCTGTTCTTCCCAAAGAAAAAAATCAGAAAATGTAGAAGTTTCAAATCACCTTAAAAATCTGTCCGTATCACATTTAAGGCTACATCACGATTTCTTATAATGGATATAGGTATCCATGCTGGGAAAAAAAGTCCTGTTTCAATACTAACTTTATCACTTCACCTACATTTCTGCATAATAAGGTTTACAACAATGCAGCTTTTACACCCCTGCTGACTGGTACCCTTAGGGAACTATACACTCCTGGTTGCCACATCATGTGCAGATTTCCTCTCTCATCATGTACATGATACAGCCATTTGTATCCTGTTCTCCAGACCTGCACGTTCCCACAGTTGTGAGATAATCCACTGCTGGTTCAGATGACACTCCAGAATACCCTACACTCTGAACTTGTACACCTCAGGTTTGCTGGTCCCTTCCTTACCTGTTTATGTTAATCAATGCCATGAACTAGCAATATACTTAGTGAACATCTTTATTCCTCCCTCTTGCAATGTTTCAGGTTTGTCTCTAATAACAATTTTTAGTTTTCCTTTCTACTACAGCATTTAAATAACATCTTTTCACTACCATAAATCAACATACAGAACCAAAGCTGGGAAACTACATTTGCCTTGTTAGACGTTGTTATGGAAGGATCATTATCTGGTAATATATTTACTTCAAACCTTCTCAACTAATTCTTAGAGAGATGAAGATTGACTTACTTAAGCAGTTCACAAAACTAAGTGAAAACACTATTCTTCTTTTGATTAAATGCATACCAACAACATTAGTTTCTAAATTACTGAAATATTCACACTAATTCTATTCCCTATAGTCACATGTTTCTATGAAGTTTCCCTAGAAAGAAATTGCACAGAACAATTTCTTAATAGCAAGAAACTGAGGCAGGAAGCTAAAATCATGTGCTTTTGAAATTAAAACTTTTAGAAAGCAGTAATCTTTCAGCAGTAAAATATTCTGTCTTTATAAAGGTAAATTTGTGAACTTGCATTCTAATGAGGGTGAACAATTTTTTTACTTCTTTTATATTATGCAAGTCTTGGATACGTTAAAAAGGCTTCTTTCTAGTGCATGGTCTAGAGGGATTCATTAAATATGTAGCATTTGAGTAGCTCAAAAACTAGACAGCAAAGCTAGATATCAAACATCAGAAATTATGAGCAATGTGACAAGAAACAACGCCACCAAAACTACTGACAGCTAAATTATAATACTCCACAGTTATAATCACTTTTTTTCCACTCATACTATTCAATAGACTTACACTGGCTAAAGCTTACAAGCTCTATTAAAATAAATGTAGCCGTGTAATGCATTTTTTTAGAGATGACAGGAAGTACATTTAACTCAACCATTTCTCACTCATATTGTAGTTCCAGAAGTTGAACTTAAATGCCACTTAAGTTTACTTCAACCTTCTTCAGTAAGTTTCTGACAGCTTTCTTCTTTGGTCTACATGCTGCAACTGCCAAGTCTTAGAGATGTTCTACTAAGATTTATTCTTTACAGGAAAATCACACAAATCAGATCTTTTTTTTTTGCTTGCTCACTCTTCCATACTAATGTCTTTTGGTTTCTTCATTAAAACTGCTGCTATTTTCATGTTAGGGACACCTACACTAAGATTCATTTACCTATCTCCTGAAGGGATGCTAGGCGTAGGTTTTGAGTATACAGTGCTGTAGGCAATATATTTAATCCATAAAAACGGTCAGATAAAAAAGTAAGAAAAACCTATTTCCCATTTTAATTAATAACCAAAGAAATCCTGACCATTTAAGTAATTTATTCAGTGTCTTAAAACCAGAAAATAATAAAGAAATAATCCTCTAAGAACAAGACTGGAAAGCCAAGTATCTTCATTCTGAACTCCTGAGAGAGGACAGATTTGAAGAAACCAATCACTGTATGAGGAATACTCAACACCACATTTTCCCTACTAAGGAAAGGAAAGCAGACAAAGGTATCTTTATGAAAATGATACATACATACTTATTTTCAGAAGAGGGCTTGGGGCTGAAACCCAAGTCCTTAAGAATGCTTGCAGGCTGCCCAAAGATAAGACCTAGATGGTAGCACAAAGCAAAAAATGTCTTTACAGCATCTGGTAGCACTGAAAATTATCATTCCAGCTTTAAGAAAATCTGAGATGCCCAACTCATACAACGAATTAAGGCTCTAGTGGTGATTCTCTAAATTATTATAAATTAATTTGACTAATGGCAACATAATTATGATTTTTCAGCATTGGTGTTTAAGATTCTTTGAGGACACTGGACTAAGTGTCCTAACCTAAGCACAAGGTTAAACAAACAACAACCCTCTCAGCCATTAACTGTCCAAATATTTTACTATTTGACTGCTTAAAATCAGTGTCTTTTAGTAGCCATTACTATGTACTTAGGAACCAGTGTCCTGTTAGGGAGAGTTTAAAAAAAAGAAAAAAAAAAGAAAAAAAGAAAAAGTTGGTTCTTTCCGTCATTGGGATTTTTTAAAATGTTTTCTTCAACTGCTATGGGTTATTAATGTAAAGTCTTTCGCCATTACTGGAAGTTGTCCCTTAAATCTTTGAAACTGTTTTCTGAAATGTGCTTGCTAGCACTAGGAACAAAAGCCTAAGGACCTATCTTTATTTCAGGAAAATGTGGGGAACAAAAGTTCACCCAAATTGTCAAAAAAATACTTCAGCACGTGCTGATGTCAACATCTTGGAAATATGTGTTTGGGAAAAAAATAGAAGGTGATTGGGATAAGTCTTTATAAGCTTATTTGCTTTACTGGTGCTTGACACTAGCATTACAATCATCAACTTGTAGGCTTTGTGGTTTCTTCTTTACATGTCATTCTATTGTGTTTTATCAAAAGAACATCCTATTAGCACCAAAAAAAATTAGTTTAGTGATTTTAAAGCATTAGTTATTCCAGCCTTTTTTATTCTAACTTACCTGACAACAGCTAATATAGGTAACCTGAACAGAACAATTACACATGTTCACACTATCCTTAAGGATACAAAAAATCCAGTACTTGCATACATATTTACATGCACGTATTTCCATACTCACCCTTAAGTCTATACATGCACAAAAATTTTATAATCAATGGCTTGACTCTGCTCAGTGTAGCTACCCAAGATAATACTTCAAGAACACCCCTGAAGTATCCTAGCCAAATGACACTTATTTAGCACTCCCAAGTTTTCTCCCACAAATACAGAACGACAGAGAATATGAGGGAAGATACAGGCTCCTAAGAATAGCAAAGATGTGCCCAGGGCCAGAAAAAACACAGGCTAGAAACACCACAATTGGCAGACGTGTGCAAGCTGTGCAATACCAAAGCATACTGTGCACAGAACTATGTAGTCAGGTGTGAATATTAAAGTCAGCTAAAGTAGTAACACAGCATTACTTAAATATGTGGGGCTCACGCTACCGTATATGCTGTTGGAGTAAGAAAAGAAGTGTGAGCAAGATATTTCTGCTGAGACTTTGCACAATTTTCAGAACTCTGTTTTGATGCACCAGCAGGTACCCTGCTTCTAAGACCTTAAGAAATAATGCTTAATGACTGGTCTCTCTGGATCCCATTAAGTGATCATGTAAACAGCAGGGCACTGAAGGGTACTCAACGCAAACCTCTTAGCAACATTTTTTATGCCACCACGCAGTTTGCATTTTATTCGTTTCTAAGGAGACTTCATAATTCACTCAGGTTTGCAGACTCAAAGCATCATATATGACACTCTACACTGAATACTAAGTGGAGCACATGTCAGCTACAAGTATGAAAAAAAGACAAAGTTGCATGGATACAGGACATAGGCATCCTAATCACAAAGCATGTGTTATGAACGTGTTCTTCACCTTTATTCAACAGTGTTCTCTGACAGAGAAAAAGTAAGAACCTACCACTCAAAAAAACCTGCTAAAATCCATTGTACTGTATGTTTTACCTACTAACAGTATAGCTATGCCCACCTTCAAAGATCTTAATGTGGGATGCATCTGACCAGTATCCAGAATATCCTGGATGGGGGAGACAAGCCTCCAACACAGAATCAGACTTTCCATCAGGCAGCTTTCTCTACAGTCTTACCACTCATGTGGTCATAGTGCCTCTATCTCATAGTTTCTCTAACAGATGAATAAAATTTGCCTTCAGGCCAAGTGAAGCCTGATTTTAGCAGCATGCATGCCCAGCACCTGCTGAAAACAAGGCACTTCCAAATGTGCTTCAAGCTGGGCACTGTCGGTAGAACTGGTCATTTACAAATCCTGACCTGCTTAAAACAGTAATAATTTTGCCCTTCACCCCAAAAACTAGGAGAGATCTTCTGTCAAGTATTGCCTCTCATATATGTTTAAGAAGGATAAGACTGCATCCTTGCTTTGGTTGTGATTTTCTTCATAGTAGCTGGAATAGCGGTGCATTTTGGATTTAGGATAGTAATGTTGATAACACAGTGATGTTTTAGTTGTAGCTGAGTGGGGTTTACCCTAAGTCAAGAACCTTTTTCTGCTTCTCACACCACCTCACCAGCAAAGAGGCTGGAGAGCAGCACAGGAAGCTGGGAGGAGACACTGCCAGGACAGATGACCCTAGCTGACCACCGAGATATTCCATATCATATGATGGGGTGCTCAGTATATAAACTGGGGGAAAAGCCAGCCCCGTTGCACGGACACTTGGGCTGGGCATGAGTTGGTGGGTGGTCAGCAATTGCATTGTGCATCATTTGCCTCGCATATTCTAATTCTTTTATCATTATTACTATTTTCCCTTCCATTTTTGTAGTACTAAACCGTCTTTATTGCAAACCCCATGAATTTTACTTCCTGCACCTCCTCCACCCACTAATTCTCTCTCCATCCCTCTGGGGAAGGCAGTGAGCAGGCATCTGAGTGGTGTTTTGCTACCTGCCATCTTAAGCCACGACGACTGTTAAGCATTTAACATCTTTACACTCTTACATTCTTACCGTATTAATCTTTACAGCATCTATTGTAGTGAGTTTCAAGCTGTTTGTCACAGTAGCATCTGTCTTAGATAATTCTTTTTCTGGCAAAGAAAGCTCTTCAACAACGAAATAATTGTGGTAGCACATTGACCACATCTTGAGTTTGGGCATATGTCCCAAATAGATCTATTTCGAAAGCAATGAAGCACAACCTAAAACTGAATGGAATAATATGTCACTATCTTCTACCATGTAGGGAAACTCCTGGCCAGTTTTTCTTCTGTTCTTGAAGGAAAAGTAACCTTTGAGCTCTTTACATGTAATGTGAGCACTGCTATTGTCAACATAATTGATTTTTTTTTACTTTCAAAAAATAAAATCTACTGAAAACTGAAACAGTATTAAAAACTTTCCACATAAAATTGGACACACTACTTTGTGTCAGGTTTCTACATTGCCCCAAACTTCTCTTGCAGCTTTAAAGCTTCTCCCTGCTCAACCCTATCAACTACCTACTTCTATGAATGTTAAAATGAAATCAGCTCAGAAAAATCAAAATATAAAAAAGACAGGGAAAAAAAACAGCAAAAAAAACCCCCCACCAAACATTCTGACATTCTTACAATATGAACTACTTATACTCTTGGTACACCCAATTTTTGTTAAATTGTCAACAGAAATTATTAAGACATTCTGTTCACAACATGGATAGTAATCTTAAGGTTCTACTACTTGCATAATTGGACTTTGGAAGTTCTAATGAACTCTAGTTTGTACAACACTGTTCATCACAAGAATGGACAACAACAATTTACAGTTACATTTTTTTTTATAATAGGCAGAATTAAAAGCGACTATTCATTCTGACAAAGACTAATATGTCTAAAGTGTTCAGTGTCAAAAATTATTTGAGTAATGACTGGTTTTCTGCTGTTGAATGAAAACTAAAGCTACTTATGCAACAAATTTATTTCTAGAGGCTTTATTTCATTAGTATTCAGTATTAAGGGATCTGAAAAAAAATTGGCGTTCTCTGAAGTGTTTTTGGTCACATGCTCATGCTTTCCATGTGGGATTTTTGCTTCCCTTTGCAAACACCTGACGTAGTAGCCACTGAACTTACACACTAAGTTATTTTTATACACTGCTGTAATACAGCAGAGGTAAAAATAACTTTGATTTCCAAGTGATAGTTTCAAAAGAAACTTCAGAAAATTTAGACAACACAAAAGTCTCAAGACAAAATCTTACTGCAATAATCATCAGGTAATTAACGTTTCAGAAGACCACATATTTGCTGATCAACTATAATAAGAAGTGCCAGGGCTCAACAGCATTGCTTCCACTAAAGAAGTCTCTCTGCAACTGTAATTGTTTGTATGTTCAAAAGAGTCATGGGGGAAGAGGAGGGGGAAAAAAAAAGTCTCCAGAAAATTATGCCCTTTTCATAAGCTGTTTGAAGTATTTAATAAAATTTTCTTTATCTCCCCAGTACGCCTTCACAACCTTTAATGGTTATACTCAATGATCTTAGAGGCCTTTTCCAACCTAAATGATTGTGATTCTATTCTCAGCAGATATATCAATAATGTGTTGTCTGAAGAGATTCTCAGCTCAGATATGCTATGTTTCTCTTATGAAAGTAATTTGGTATGGTGAGAACTTTCTCCAAGCTCTTCTCCCACCAAAATTAAATCTATACACGGTAGCCATTTTATGCTCATATTTCAGAAGTTCCCATTTTAACTAGGAATACACTTTCACTTGTGCAGATCGCTTTTATGTCAGTGGGATTTCCAGATGCTCAGCAATCTCCATGCACAGAGCACTGTGCAGAAGGATTGCCTTGCCATGGGGCCCTTCAGTGCTTACCCAACCACCAGTACCATTTCTGAGAAAACACAACAGAAACACTCAGAAATTCAGAGTGGAATACACATGGAATCACTGATAAACAGAGGCTCAATAGGGTGATACCTAATCATCCTGTCTATTGTATTAATGTCAGTTACTTTTTAATTATATAGAAGACACCTCTTGAGCCTTTCCAGTGAAGTGCTGTTTGCCTCCTAACCACAGATTACTGCAGTACCTGTGTTTTACTGTATTTCCCACCCATCTCCTCTCATAGCTGGTTTTGGTTTTTTTAAAAAAAAAAACAGTACAGAAGAGAAAGGCATGTGTAAAGGAAGAAAAGCGTTGACAAACTGACTAGTCAATTCACATCCTAAAACAGCCACAGGCAAAACTGATCCAAGTAATGTATTTGGGTGTTCCAAAACAAAGCACGCATTAAGGTCTCAGCAAGACTGACAACTGTACCCTTAAAAACATGGTACTGACTTTGTATTTTTACACATCACCTCTGTTCTCTGGTGAATATGTTTGCCAAAAGAGGGAAAAAAAAAAAAAAAAAGCCTTAATTGTTTACATGCTTTACCTGACATACCTGATATTACACTAAGAACTCTGCAATAGCAGAGTGGCAAAAAGAAATAGCTTATTGAAACCAACACCTGGAACAAAAAAGTTCCAAGTGCTTTGGTACAGCAGACACATTTAGAAACACTGATAAATTCAATTTCATTAGAGAGGTGATAGGTGGCTGCAGTTTTGCATTTCAGTTTCTGAACCTTGAAATCTCTTCTTCCCACAAAAGGATGCTGCTTCAAAGCCTTCCTATCTGGAAATTAAAGCACCAGAATAACTGCTACAGGAGGGGCTGCCAAACTGCTCCAAATGAGCCAGCATGCCCAGCACCTTGGGCTGTTTGATGCAAGGCTGGCAGCTGAACAGATTGGGCCATGTGTGTCCCTATCCCTGCATGCATAGGAGCCATCTGGAAATAAACAGCTCAATCATGAAAGAGTAAAGATAACACAGAAAACTGCAGCTTCCTGATAAAACAAAAAAGATTAAAAAAAAAAAAAAAAGATACTTGCTTACCTCATTATTGTTTCAAGGCTCACAAAAGATGTGGGCTTTTCTTTATCTCCTTCTGTAAGTATCCTTTTTAACAACTACAGTAAAAGTATCACCACAGAAAACAATGAGTCAGTTACGAGAGGCAAGGGCTAGCACATCATTCATCTGCTGCTGATACCTCAGCCAGAGGTACTGCAGAGGAGCAAGTTTAACCGAAGGCTGCTGTCAGGTCAGTGAGACCTTCTGAGTGGATGCTTAAATACAACTAGATTTAAGGCCACAAAAGGCTCTGTAATACTCAAAGAAACAGCAGTCGGAGGACAGAGACAAGAAGTTAAACAAACTCACTACATCATCTAGGATCCTATTTCAACCAGCCTACTGAAGAGGGGGCCAATGACAAACCACACTAGCAATGTGCTATTTGGCTCAGTCAACTTCAGTGGAACTCCAAGCCAGCCTGTGCCCCAGCACATACCTGGGCTCCAGCTCTACCAGCAACAGCTATTGAGAATTAGCCCCAGCTGCTCTGAAGTTTGGGACTCCACCTTTAATGAGTCTAATTAATTTACTTGCAAGGTAGCCTGACTCCAGATTGCACTGTGTTTTACAAATGTTTTCCATCAAGCCAGGGGGAAGAGATGCCATCTCCTTTTATGAGCCTCGACATGGTCCTGGGGTATCCCTCCAATTCAGGTGCTGCTCAGCACCAATTGTTCCCAAGGGGGAAGACCAGTGTCTCCTCCCAGGAGGGCTTAGGAAAAAAAGTCAAAAGGAAAAATACTGCAGAACAAAACATTCTGATTGATAATTGAACCAGGATTTTACTATTAAGAACAGTCCTTAGATGAAAGGACTCCTAAAAGTTGGGGTTTTACAAATACCCTGTTTAACGCGAAGTGATATAGACACAGAAATCACTATCCTCATTAACAGGTGCTTTTATTGTCTTATTCAATCTCCCAGTCCTCTAAACGTCAATTTTCCTCTGTCACTGACAACTTCTGCGTTATTTATACAATGGACAAACTATAATTTGGCCTCTTTCACATGGGTGAATATCAACATATGGGGGGGGAAATAAGCCAAGGAGAGAATGCAGATAAATGACAATTCCCAGATTTGTAGAGAAAACAGTTGTATTTTGACAACGTGACAGATTTTAGATATACTGTTCTGCATTTATACATACTTGATGTCTAGCTTATAAATGTTCATTTAGCTATAAAAACATCATATTTAGCTGCTGAAAGGAAGAGAGAACAGACTGAGAAATTCTCGTGATGTGTGTCAACAAGACAACTGTTTTGTGATACAATTTTTCAGAGTACTAGATTTTTCCTTCTATGCCATTCTAATTTAACTTTACTTTAGATCTAACATGAAGATACAATTTCTGCTGTAGGCAGTATTATGAAACCAATAGCCAATTCCCAATTTTTAGAGGCAGAAATTGTGTAAGCTTAAAACATACATCCTATTTTACCCTTCACATTGTTAGCTTCTGTTTTAGCTTAATGTAGCACATTTTATTTCCTGCTTCTTACCACAGCAGTTCCTTGAAAAAACCCAAACATTTACATCGTGAAGCTTTCACATCACAGTATATTCCCATAAAAAGAGATGTGATGCCATGAATTAAGAGGGTCACGTACTTCTCAGATGTGCTGGTTCACAGCTGGGACAGGGTTATCTGAATAGATACTTACATATGAACTACACAAAGCTATTTAAACAGACTTTGCACTACAGCTCAGAAAGAATGATTTCACATCTTACTCACAAACTGCACCAAAACTATACCATTTAAGTAGATTAAGGAGGAAGGGAGGTACTGGGTGTGTGCAGGGAGGTGAGTAAGGAAGAATCAAGCTAACCCCTAAAAGCACGGTGGTCATTTGGGTGCAAAACTTACTGCCATTCAGAGGGGGAAAACACACACTCCAGCAACACCTGAGCTTCTGCTATTCTTGTCTTCTCCTAGAGCTCTGCTGACCAGGGGAGAGGCAATTCCTGCACTTTGCTAAGTGTGATACCACTTGTGCAGACCTGCTTGGTTCCCTTCATGCTTCAGGCAAGATCCAAAGCTGGAGCCACTATCACTCTCCATATCAGCTTTCATATTCAGGTTTCAGAAGACATCGTATCTCTTAGCTGCTGTGATGCACAGTAATATAAGCTGTCTCCCCTCACAGGAACCCACTAGACAAGTCTGGCTTCACACTACCCGTAACTACTAATAAAATATTGTCACCCCAGTATAATGGACCTTTATTTACAATCTTACTATCAAGATGTCCATCCTTCTGTGGAGCTGATAGTAAAAACTTCATTACTATCAAGATCTCTACTTTAGGATATAAAGTTGATTCTTTCCTGACAGTACTGCACATATTCTGCAGAAAGATACATTTGCTTTTCTATACAGCAAAACATCTACCTCCAAATATTCTTTTTAAATTAGACTCATACACAAACTTACTGCACTACTCGGGTTGATACATGGCAGGGCAAGTTAAGAGCCTGGACTCCATGATCTTACAGGTCTTTTCCAACCTAAATCATTCTGTAATTCTCTATTCCCCTGAATCAAATACAGTAACACTAACTGCAGTAAGATACCTAATTAAAATCGTGCTCAAATGATATATTTCTAAATACACCACCATGCTCCTTTTGAGGAATTACTTTTTATATTTTCGACTATTAAAGCAATTTTAAGCACTCACCACACGCTAGTTTTACCCATAACATTCTTCTTCATAGCAAAGATAGTATTGTGATTAGCTTGGCTCCAGAAAACCTGAGTTCACTTCTCAGCCCTGCCACATGCTCCCCATGAGGCCTTGGACACATCACTTAGGATTCAAGTGTCCTAGGTCAGGTGTCTAAAAATTGGCTGATTAAGCCTCATCTAGTA
Organism: Scytalopus superciliaris; assembly: GCA_013400415.1. Lineage (NCBI taxonomy): Eukaryota > Metazoa > Chordata > Aves > Passeriformes > Rhinocryptidae > Scytalopus > Scytalopus superciliaris. The sequence continues at coordinate 296,923 of VXBX01003161.1, read as the reverse complement.
ATCCCAGTCTTTTTAGAGTCACTGCAAAGAACAGATAGCTCCAAAGAGCAGTCCATCTCACCTCCAGAAAGTAGTCCATCTCATGCCTAAGGTAGGTCAAATGAATCACCCACCTTCTGGAGGTATTTAAACAAGATGAATCCTATCCTTAATCTCCCTCTGCCATTGATCCCCATCTGTCATACAGGATTTACATTTCAACACATCAACAGGACCCTAGTTTCATTGGCTCCTATGTAAAATAAAGGACTGTCTGATGTATACAGACTTGCACACTTCACAAAAGGTAATCCTAAAATCTTTACCTGAAATCTTCATGTCTACCTTCAAGACAGTCTACCAGGGCAGCTATGGTTTTGGCTTTGTATTTGTTTCACCGATTTATGCTGTCACATATGAGATTAGGACTAGATGTTCCCCTGTATCAGCCTCTCATTGAGAGGGGGAGCAGAAACCTCCAGTAATTACATCAATCTCCAAACAGATAAACGGGCTTCTGTGTTGAGGAAGCTGCTGCAGCAGAACTTTGTTAATTCCTTTATCATAGAAACTGCTTTCCGGTATGAAGTAGCTAGTCTCTTAAGTATTACTGGAGCTGGAACAATTTTATCTCCTTTATGCCAGATAAATTCCCTCCTGGCCACAGAGGGCTAAAAGCCAGTCCCTTTGTACCATCCCACCTGTAAATAATTCAAATCCCAGTTGTGAGCCTGGTATTATACATAAAATAGCTTTCTTCAGTAGCAAGCCAAACAGCTTACCCAGTTTTCAAATAGAAAATGGCAAATCAGTTTACTAGAAAACAAGAAATGTTTTTCTATTTCAAACTGAAAAATTCCTAACTCAGCATAGTTTCTAATTAGAGATCTAAACTGGATGTCCAAGTTCCCTAATAAGAACAAATATATCTAGCAACATATATCTAGCAGAACACCTAACCGACAAATGTTCACCTTGTCAAGTATGAAGTTTCCATGATACAATTAAAACCCCTTTGAAGAAGGTTGATATCATTACAGCAATAAGTTATTGATCTCTGCAGACCACACACAATAGCACTTTTTCCAGCATTTGGGCTAATTTTTTTTTTTTTTT
>VXBX01003161.1:246700-281575 GCA_013400415.1 Scytalopus superciliaris | reverse complement strand
AAGCAATAATATTCATGTTGTTTTCTCCAAGTAATTTTCAATACACTAGCAATACAAGTTACTTCTGTTTAAAAAAAAAAAAAAAAAAAAAAAAGAAACATGCAGATCCAGAAGAAATTATGTTCTAAACCCAGGACCTATTTTGTTTCATTTGGGTTTTTCTGATTGTTTTAAATGTGCTCTAGTGCAACATAAGAGAATTTTAAATAGTGTCTACCATTCAGAAGTTTCATCAGGAATCCTACTAAGTACATATGAAGAACTAGACTCTGTTATATTCTTCATATGCCTTGGTTTTAATTTAGACTTTGAGCTAGAGGTACAGGAGTGTCTGGAAAAAAATTGAATAAAAAAGACTAGAAATGATGCAATGTTTGTCTTTGACATTTTTATTTTTTACTCTATGTACTATGACTTCAAGATTAAACCTCAAGATTAGAAAGCAGTATGATCCATAAAAACTGGGTTTTGAAAGTAAAAGACTCCTGCTTGATCCATAAAGATGAAGAAAGTCTAGGCCAAAGCTAATGAAACCAATATTCTTGAGCCTATTCTGGCAAGTTTTATGGCATATAAAGAACAAATACTAGAAAGACTGTCACTGAACTGAGGCTAATCCAGAAGCAACAGCAGTTGTTACACGTAAAAATCCAGCAGTCAAGGTTCTGACTTTGTACCCAAGGTGCCATCAGTTTCCTTTTGTATGTCAGCCTTTGTGTGACCAAGTATCACAACTATTAGATGTACAAGATAGGAAGTCGGGTAAATCATGCGAGCAAATCAGTGGCATGTGAATGAGTAAATGATACTGGTGGCATGTTAATTTACTTAACAGATAGAGTCTAGATCTGTAAACTAAATGATTGAACTGTGACTGTCAGGATTCACTGGCCTTGTGTTGCATGAGATCACAAATACCTGTCTTTAATAGGAAGATGCATTTATTTTTGTCTTCATTAATATGTAGTTTACTCCTGTTTTTCCTTTTATTTGGTCTTTTCCATCCTCAAATTTCTCATTTTGAGAGAGGTTCCTTTGCTCTAAAATAAAGGCATAGAATTGTGCTTGGGGAAACGGAACAGCTTTTCAAATTAAGTTTTGATTATATGAGTTCAAGCACATGCTTCTGAAACTTCTTTTAGCAAATTAAATGTCTGCTCTTGATTGTTTGGGTTTTTTCTAGTTGACTGGGAATCCAAGGGCTGCTCTGTATAGCTGAAGATTAAACACTTGGAATCCCATTTTTAGTGGTCTGTTGTCACACCCTTGGTTTCAGTAAAGTTTCCATAATACATACTGGGTAACGATGATGTATTTAGAAGGCACATTCCCTGTCAGGCAGCCAAATCTGCATCAGGAGAACATGAAAGGTGCAAAAGCTAAGTTCCAAATGTGAGAATTAACCTTCAGTAAAATTACTGAATACTGGAGTTGCTGTTCAGGTGTACATAAATAAAAAAAGTGTCATATGAAGTAAATCTTTGAAGATCATTTTTGTAACAACGGGTGTGATTGCAATCTGGGTAGAAAGTGGAGAACAAGTATTGTGGTTTTGTGGTTTAAATTCTAGCTAAAAATCAAAGGGTGAAATCAAAGAACTTGTTAGTCCACTCACTGATGTTTGTCTCAGTGTGTCATTTGATTTCATTGGTTTTTTCTGTTTGATCTGTACACATCTGCTGATGCTTCTAAGTTGTTTAGGCAGAGATGGTCTCTTTTAATCTGCATTTGTATAGCAGCTGACACTGAGAGCTCCTGCTCTGTGCCCAGCGCTCCTGGACACTGGCAGCAGAAATGAAAATGAGAACAGAAGGACTCTTATGTGAGGGGGTGTTGTGCAGCCAAGCCAACCTGCATATGCTTTGCACATGTGTCAGCTATGTAATGCAAGGACTGATCTGAGTCAGTGTCAGTCTGTTCCCCTGTAGATGGTGCCCCTAGTTCAGGGATTTTCTTTTGGGTTGTCAACTCTGCATCCTTAGTCCTTCTCCCCACTTTGAAAGTCAGTTTTCATCAAAGTGGTGCACAGGGTAGTACTTGAGGAAAAAAATGTGTTTTCAGTGTGAGTAAGATGAGCTGGACTGAAGTCCCAGTTCTCTTTTCAGGCACAATCTACAGTAAAAAATTACAAACTACTGAACCATTAACTTCCAGAGCACCCAGATATTACCAATTTCCTTACCTTGTGGTGGCAGACATTATGGCTTCCCCCATGTAAAATTTCTAATCTGTAGTTAGCATGTGCATCACGTGGATGACTGAGTAATAAAAAGAATGTGAAGTGGGGTTGATAATTTAATTTTGAAGAGCTGACCTTGCAAAGCAAGTGAAAGAGCTGTGTAATGACACTGTTACCTGCAAGAAGAGGATCCAGGCTTAAACAGTGTCTTTTCAAATGGATACAAATGATTATCACAATGTGCATGAGAAGACACTCCATTGTCCCCAACAAAAAATAACTGTGTTTGAGAGACTTGAATGAATTGCCTGTTAAGTGCAAAATACGCTTATATTTACACCAACCTGAAAATGGAGTGGGGGTGAATAGCATAAGTACTAGCATTAGCAGTGGAATGGAGCTAAAAACTTACGGTTTCAGGCTTCCTAAATTTCACGTCTGTCATTTGAGATCTTCACTAAACTTTCCCCATGCAGCAGACATACAACAAAGATCCCCTAGAAAGCCAGCCCAGCCAGGAAGCATGGCAAGTTCTATCATCTAGCTATGCAGAGTAGGCCAAAACTTCCATATGAATTAAAAATGAGATAGAGTTATAGGGTAAAGAACTAGTTAATGTATTTTAAATTTTGGAAAATGCTTTTGAATATCAGTAGCCTGATAAATAATTCTCAAGGGAGTTTGTTTTCATTTAGCTCACGCTGTCATTTCATTCAAAGGCACAGTGAAATTACCCTAGTATTTATATTTAAAATGCCAATCATGAAAGTGTCACGATTATTTTTTTTTTTACAGTAGTCCCCATTTCATAATAATTTCTGTCCTTTTTAAAAAATATGTTTACTTCTCTGACACAAATGTAGTCACTGTACAATTCTGATGTTTAGACTACTGTTGAGCTTCAAAGCTTGCAAATCACATGGATAAATGAACTGGAAATTATGTATCATTAATATAATTACAAGAAAAGATTTTTGAATTTCGCTTTCTTCATAGCTATGTTTTAGCCAGTATGCCATATGATAAACTAGTTACCTGTGGCAATTCTGTCTGTCAGCAACACCACTTTGTTTGCAAACGGAAAGAATTGTTTTGTTTCCCTTATTGCTTTTTTATAGCATATGCCATAGCCTTCAAATTGTATGAGCATAAGAAGAGAATAGAGCTCTCCAACTGTAAGTGTTGTTAAGATGATAAGGTCAGTAGTAATGGCTCTTCTGCAAACCTTGATAGATATTTATCCATGTCAAAACTGAATTTTTAGTCATTGCAATATGTTAATGAAAAGAAGGCCTTTCTTGCTTTTTAAAAAATTTAGGCAAAGAGAAATAAATCCTACTAACTGAACCTAATTCTCCTCACAGTTAGACAGGTATAAATCTGTAGTAAGACCTGCTATCTTAAAAGCACAATTTCCATGACTGTTATTTTCTATAAATCAAGCTATCTCAGGGACCTGAAGAAGTTGATGTACCAATGCATAATTTCAATTCAAGTGCTGAATTTAAATATGAAGTTGTAAGGGAACAGAGACTTCAGTTGCATACTGGGGGACATAGTTTTTTCCTTACTCAGTAGTTCCTACTTAGTCTGGGGCAAGATCATCTTCCCTAGCTGCTCATAAGTCTGTGATTGAGAATTCCCTATCACCTTCCTAGGTTTTTTGCTTTTGGCTGCTTCAGTTGCCAGTCCTCTTACTTTTCTTCTCTGCCCTTTCTGTTCATCTTGGAATATATTTTGAGATAACATTGCCACTCCTAAGGGAGAAATGGTCTGAGCAGTCACAGTCATTCTCTTCAGCCTTGACATTAGACCTCCTTCTGCAAGAATCAGGACTGTTCCTTTTCTCTTAGGGATGGAGGTAACGTCTGCAGTCAGAATTGCGACTGATGATGAAGCACAGTAATGAAGTGGTTCCTGCAGAGGAATGGATAAGTTACAAAGTCAGTGGTTTGGTTTTTCATTCCTCTTTGTATGTGAACAGAAGTAGGTAGTCAGGAATGCTACTTGGATAGAGGAAAAAAATTAGGAAAAGAAAAGAATAAAAACAGACTAAAAAGCAATTTAGGATGGAGATAATAAAGTATAAAGATTTTCATCACTACAAGCTCATCCTTGCCCACACTGAGCTTGGTAGCTTAAGCTCAGTAATTTGATCCTAGGGAGAAGTTCAGCCCAAAGGAGTGTTTGGTACTAATTAGTTTAAGGATTTTGGCCAGTATCTCCTTGTCCTTAAGTGTGGATTTTCAAAGAAATGATGATTTCATGTGGTCTTTGATGTTGGAACTCTAAATTAAAATGTTCTTTCTAAAGATGAGAGCCTAGATTAAGTTATTCTAGGTCTTACAGTGAAGTCCTTCATGCCTTAACTTCCTTCCTTCTGCTGGAATCTGTGGCTCCCACTTTCCCCACCATAATCACAGAAAGACATTATCATCATTATTCCCTCATAAATACAGAGGTATCTGCAGAATAACCTCTGGGATTTATTAGAGCAACAGTCATTCCTCCTAAGTTTCAAAAGGCCTGTTCAATGCTAAGGTTTTTTATTAACTGACTCTTCAGTTTGGCTTTCCCTATGTAAGTTATTAAGCTTTATTCTGACCAAATTGATTTTTTTAAAGGAAACTGACCATGCCATTTTTGTCATACAGGGGTTCATAAAAATGTCTACATTGGGCTTTTTCCAAAAGATTTATATTGGTTTGCTTTCCCTTGTACTCTAATTTAAATAGAACTTGTTAGATTTCTTTTCCTGCAGTCACTTCTGAAAAATCCTTGACCGTTTTCTTTGGAGGAAAAGAGGTTATTTGCTGAAGTTATTTACAGTTTAATTGCCAGTTTAATTACAATCTAATGTCTCATTTACTGTGACACACTATACTCTGCAGGTTGAGCTGTGATAGATTAGAGGAGTCACAGTGGCAATAGATTCACCTGTGTTTGGAGCTGGACAGCCTCCTACTACTGTCAGCAGACCTGCCCAGAAAAACCGCACCACCCCTCTAGTGATGATCACAACATGAAAAATGCTCTGACCAAACTTATTTTGGGTATTTCAGTATTGTGGTATTTTTACACTCCCAGTTTTTGCCACTGACACATAGTCCATTGACTTTCTGTACTGCCTATGTGTTGCTGAGCACATTCAGGGGCTGTCCTAGAAAAGGCATCTCATAGCATGAGTGCAGAGACTAGCTGATCCTTTTGGCATGGTTTGTCTCACTTCCATCACTAGGGATGCTATAATATGTGTGGTCAGCTTACAGTCTTCCACAAGGATCCCAGAAACCTATGTACACGTCTGGAAGGACCTCTAACCTTCACTGCCATACTACAGAGCTGTATTTGTAGTATAGAGAGGATCCATTTGAGATTCTGTTCCTATTTCTGGTGCCAGTTACAGAACTACATGATGAGAAAAAAAGATTTGATACATCTACATGGTAAATTTCATAGTCATGAAGGCTTGTTGCTAATAACATGTACATATGTATTTACAAAATAACTGTGGTTAGGAGACACATTTAGGGTCATCTGTTTCTAACCACATGATCAAAGCAGATCCTGAAAGAACAGGTTTCTCAAGGCTTCATTCAGCTAAGTTCTGAGTGTTTCAAAGGATGAACGTTCCATAGGCATCTAGGTGGCCCCACTGGTCTCAGTCCAGAGTGGCAGTGTCTTCCTTGTACAGCAATGGCCAAAACTGCCATAATGCTCCCGATGTGGTCTTACAAGTAGTGGGTAGAAGGGATAGATTTCTTGCCTTGACCCCCTGGCTCTTCTCTTGCCGATACAGCTGAGGATGTAGTTGGCCAATTTTGGTGCAGCAACATACTGATGACTCATGTTAGTGGTTCAGAATCACAGCTATAAATTGAGAAACTGAAAGGCAGTTCACACGCATGTGTGGATCAAAACATCCTGGGGTGGGGGGTTACGGCAAGTTCTGCCAAGGCAGAATGGTGCAGGGCCCCATCCACTTGCCCCATCTTTGGAGCCTTTAGCCCAGAACAGCTATTAGCAGTTGGCACCCCTGGAGTCCCACACCACACCCTCTGGATCTCCTTAACCAACCCTGTATGGCTGGCAGACTGAAGCCCCACCTAGCAGGGTTGGCCACAGTGTCTGGAGAAAATAAAACCAGCACCATGAGGCCACTGTGTGGTTCACAGCCTGCCATTCCTGGACTCCTGGTAGCTGGACCTAGGATGATAGCTATAATCCTCTTTTTATCTCTCTTTCTTTGCTGCTTCTTCTATATACGATTTCCTTTTTCTGATGTGTAGGTAACTTAAATCTGGATGGATTGGGATTTGCTAAGTCAATGCATTGTGAAATGCTATATGTTGATTGAATGTTTGCTTTAAACTTTTGCCAAGTTCTCTTATTTTCCAAAGTTTGCCAGTAAAAGTGTGTTATTTTGACCCCCCGAAAAGTGTTGTAATGTTTCTCCTGCACATGGCCTTGGGCTGTAAAAGAACCGAAGGTGCTTTTAATATATCCACTGGGTGGGTTTTGGAACCTTGTATATTTTTAACATAACACCCCTTCGATGAGCTCATGGTAAGAGCCTGGGGTGTTACAGCATGTCTATCCTTGATCAGAAACAACCAAAAATGGGTCAACTTCCCACACCTCTTTCACAAAATTGTTGCCAGAGAGGCAATGAACCAATCTGTGAGGGACCACAGCCATCCCTCCTGTTACAGACCTGTGTCTCCTGGGTGGTCCTCTGGTGACATGAACATCATTTATGGTTCTGAAAATCTGGGGATGCTGTGTAATGCCTGGCACTGGGGGAGTATAGGGATTCTTCTGAAACCATTCGGGTATGGATGATATACAGGAGGTCTGTGAGCATCTTTATGATCTTGACAGTAGATTCTCCTAGCTCAGACTAATGACTAGGTGTGACTAAGCTTGAAGGGACAATGACTTCAGTCTTAAATCTGGTGCTTCAGAGGGGTATACCAAACACTTGGCAAATGCAATTGTTCTTGTCCTGAAATTCCCTGGTATTCTGAAAACTTGCTTTTAGCTGTTCCAGGCCTGGAGAGGGATGTTTTTCCACTATCTGAAATTAATTTCACTTGTTCAGAGTTTTCAGACAGCAAAGAATAGACTGCACTCAGATGCAGCTATGACTCAGTCTATCCTGGTAGGAGGCTAGGACTTGCTTAGCAGATTTTGTCCTTCTGGTTCTTCTGGTGGAAGAGTGGAAATGAATGACCATTCACAGGCAGGATGTCTGCGGAGCAGATTTAGACTGTTGTGATGCACTGTGGGGTTTGGGAAGCAGAACTATCCCTTTACCTGGGACAGTTGCAGCATGTGTTTGAAACAGAAATTGAGGGCAAATAAATGCAAAATAATGATCTATAATTAGCTATAACTGCTAAGATTTTGTAGTGAGAGGAAACCAATGTGGGACACAATCTACAGACTGCAGTGATGTGGATGCAGCTTGTGCACACACCTTGGATGGACACTCGAGTGTGCAGCAAGGTGCTGCTCCCAAGTGCAGTACAGACTTAGCCCGTGAATCGCCTTTATGTTTATAAGGTATACTTACACAGCACTTGGTCTAGATTTATCCTTTGGCTTTTCACATGCGTTCATGTAATCCAACCTCAGAATAGATATCTTGGCACCTTTTCCTTGCTTAGTCTTTCTACCTTCTCATGATACATTGGAAACTTCCTCTCCAAGACATCATGCACAGATACATACTGAGAGGATGGTACTTGCATTTTCTGCAATGAAGTATTATGAGCACTATGATGTCTGATATGCTTACTTCTACTACAATTGTAAGAAAGCCCATATAGTAGTAATAAAGCTAGTATAGAGTAGTAAAGCTAGTATAGCAGTGTTAAAAATGAAATTAATATAAAAGTAATATAAATCCGTATATTTTGTAATAGAAAACAGAAATAGCGTATGAAGTAAAATAAAAAAGTAAATAAATTAGCAAAGCCAGTAGAGCAGTGATACTACAATATAAAGGATATATACTATAGCAGCATAGGATAAAGTAAATTTTATAGTAAGGCTACTATAGCAGTAGTAAAGCTAGTAGTAAAGCTAGTATAGCAATTAAGAGACTTTTCTCTTGGCATGCAGAACATCCTGTGAGTTTAAAGTTTGTTTTGGAATTGGGGTTTGTACTGTCTGGAAAAAGATGAAAAAGGCTGTTTTTGATACCATTCTTTTTAACTTCAAGAGGTTGCTGGGATACCCTGAAGCAACCTTAAAATATGCAAAAGTCTTTCACTTTCACAGTAAGAACTACATTTTTAATACAGTTTCAGTAACAGTTCCTTCTATAGTACTTTTCCTACAGAAAATTGTGTATGTTTATTCTTCTAGATAAAAAATATATCAAATGCATTTTTCCATGATGGAAAGTACAGCACAGTAATCTTTGCCTTCAGGTCATTACACTTGAACAGAATTGGAGAGTTGACGGAACTAAAATTCTCCTAATAAGCCACAAAAAAGTGAGTAATATAATGATAAACATAATCTCTGCAGCTCTTGCTGTAACCATCAGCACTATCTGAGATTGAATATTATTACTATTCATCATTAATATCCTCTGCCTCAGGATGTCATTTCTTACATGATTTTCTCATCAGTATTTTTTTTTTCATTTTTGGTTTCTTATCTCACCTTCTTTATCCTTGCTGTAATATTTATAACGTTCCACATAGGAACTGTAATTAAATCTTTTCTTTGCTCTATGCCTTCAGTCTCTTAATGCACTGTATAATGTTATAGTCCTAAAGTAGAACAGTAAGAATCGACTAATGTAAACTTTTGGGAAGGTTTCCAAAAGTACATTTTGATTTGAATCATGTAATAATTGACATACAGTTAAGCTTATAATGATGTACTAAGATCTTTGCACAGATATCACAGGAATATGGGACCTTTGTGACTTAGAATTTCTGTTTCAAGTTCTTGGTGAAAGAACCCAGATAATCAGAAGTCTGAGGATGCTTATGACAAATTATCTTTTGACATCTTCAAAACTGAGCACATCTCTATTTTTAATTGGTATCTAAATGTGGATTTAATCATCTAAGTGAAGGTAATTCTGATATTTTATGGCTTCTATTCTTTCTAATGTGAGTGAGATGTTTGGCTGTGGGAGTACAGGGGTTCTGTTTGCTTTGTGGGTTTGCTTTTTTAAAATTTAGTTTCATTTCTTTGTTTTGTTTGGATTTAGCTGTATCATTTTACTCCGAGTTCTCTAAAGTTCTTCCTCTGTTTTTCCTTCCCTACCCCTGTGTGTACTATTTAAATTGAACTAGACTTCTTATATCTGACTCTCTGTATATACATTGCATTATTTAGCAAAATTATTCTATTATGATACTCTTCGGAAATCTGTTGCTTAAAAGATGAGTGACAGTTTTGTATTCTTACTGTTTTCCATTTGGACATTTTAATGCTCTCAAGGCGGATTTAATAGAACCCACACTTCTCCAATTAGAACTAATTTAGGAGAGTGAAGGCAGTTTGATCTTTGACTATCCTATCTTCTCAAATTCAAACCTTTTAGTTAAATGTCTTAATTGACTTCTGATTCTCTATATATTCACTTGATGGCATTGACCCCAAAAATACTGCCCTTCACTTGCATCCTAATCTACCAGTCTAATTTAATGTCAGCCTGTATGGCTACTCAGAAGCTGCTGAGTCTAGGCTTCTTTCTAGAAACTGCCTCCATATTTTTGGTATCTCTTGACGGATACATGTTTATGCATTGCTCAGCTTTAACCTAATATTTATATTAAAAATATAATACGTTTTATAAGTCTTTAGTAGTAATAATTCACTTTAAATAAAATTTGCTGCTTTTTTTAAGATCCAAAGAATCTCTAATGTAGATAGGCAGAAAACCACTGCTTGTAGCATCAAAAGGCTATATGTTTCTAAAAATGGTTTTGCTTGTTTTCACATCTCAAGGATTCAGGTTGGCTCTTACTTTGGCAGAACTAGTTTGCTGTTAAAATTAAGACAGAATTGGAAGCTTTGTCCCAAAAACAGAGATGCGTGCTCAGAGAAAAGTCATCATGCAGTAGAAAACAGAGCCACATTTTTACATGGGTTCAAGTGTACTTAAGAATAGAGATCCATGGTGCTCCTACTGATGCTCAGTCACTAATTAATTGAAGAAAGATAGCCGATCTGTAAATGACAGATTCCCAGCAGAACTGGTCTGGAAGTACAAGATGGTAGGGAGAGGAGGACTCTGAAGACTCTGTAGATTCAGTTTGCCATACTATAGCTTTGTCTGTGCCAGCATGCCCTGACTAGCATAGGTTTTTTAGAGGTTCTGTTTGTAGGGTGTAGGTAGGGCTACAGGTGATGGACTGTCCTGCTGCTTCTGGGGCTCAAGGTGTAACCCCACTCCCAGCACCCAGGGTCTTGACTAAGAGGTTTAGAGATCACGTTCACGTCAGGGCCGTGCCCTCCCAGAACAGAATCTGCCATGGCAGATACAACAGGAATACCAATCAGGAAAGATGCAGTTTTAAAATCTGATTTGTATGAAGCTTTTCCTAGCAGCTGTCAGTAGCTCCTAGGTTGGAGTAGAACCACATAGCATCCTGCTTATAAACAAACTCTCACATGTTTTCTGTTATTAAAATGCCAGTCATATTATAGCACTAGAACATGTTTAGCATAACTGTTTTGCATTGGCATCCATAAGTTTCTGATGTCTGTTCTGCATATCCCTGTCTCTGATTCCACCACGATTTCAGTCTTCTACCATTTTTGTTTTTCAATAACTCATAGCTTGTAGTTTGAAAGTCCATCTGCTTAATTTAAAATCAGATTTTTCTCTTACTAATCAGAATTAAAAACAGCAGAATCAATATAATGTAGCTGGAATTTGGGTAATTGGATATGTATTTACAGAGTTTAGACATTTTTCTTTTCACAGTCAAAATTTGCAAGGCAGTTTAAAAATTACTGTCCCCCAAAACATGCATGTTATCATTACAGGAAACAAGTTATGTGGAATGATGCAACATGACATGAGTCATGCAGTTTAAACTTCAAGTTATTATACCACATTTCATATATTTGCACAGTTTTTAAAAAACAGTAGACATTGGTATTGTAGTTTGCCCATAGTAAAACAGCAAATGCAAGCAAAAAATTCTGCTTCAGACAACTCTTTTTCACTTGACATTGAATGCTCTTCCCAGCTCCACTCCAAGCGCTGGGACTTCGTAAACATTTCAGATGTATTTTTTTCATTTATTTTACATTTACAGCTAGCTTAAAAACATTATGCAGTAAGGCTTGAAAAAAAACAGCACCCAAGTGTCAAATAACACAGGAGCAAATATAGTCCACAAATTCATGTGTTTTTCTAAATTTCATTTTCAAGCCAGGATTCTGTACCTTTCCTGTTACATCTCAGTAAATGTGACTGCTTTCTGGTGGTTTAGAACTCCAGAACTTTTTCTGGTTTGAGGTTTTCTTCACCCATTCAGCGACCTGTTCTTATGTTTCTAACTCTATGGGTTGTATCATGTTTATTTGGTCTAGAATTCATGCTTTGCTAAGAAGTCTGCACAGAATCTGTGAAATACAGTTGGCAAGACTATATTTCCTTAGGTTTGCAGATACCTGTAATGGTTCTTAACCATTTGTTAATCTTTTGTGATATCCATGCAATTGTTTCACTTTGCCATAAGTTATCTGGGAGTTGAGATGGACCCTGCCTGTCTCCTCATGATACAAGAATCCTTCATACTTGTTCTATGAGGCTGTTTTAGATCTCATCACTATTTGCTCTTCATTTGGGACATGGCTCCAGGCCTGCAGACTGTACAAGAAACTAGTTTGATACCAAGCCCATGAGATATCAGAGCTGGAAAACAGGCAAGATTAGACATTTAGACTGCGTTGTATCTGAATAAAGTGGGAGAGATGAAAATAGCTCTTAATTCTTTCAGTTACTGTCCTTCTTCACTCTAGCCATGGCTAACAAATTTAACCTCTTTCACTTTGAAACTACTGGAATGCAGATTTCTTCTCTCCATCAAGTGATCTGCTCGAGAGATTAAATCTGTTATTCTGAGGAAAGCAAGTGCATCAGCTCAAATGCTCAAAGGATCAAAGCAGGAGGTATGTCTTCTTAATGAATGATTTTGAAACTTTTGGACAAAAGAATGTCAGCGCAATAAAAAGGAATCCTGCTCTGCCTGAGGGCAGTATAGAAACCAAGACAGTGCTTATATAAATATACTTCAGAAAGTGTAATAGTAAAAAGATGAGGAAAAAAGTAGTAGAGAAAGCTTTTCTGGCTACAATAGACATTAAGGTCTTGATGGGGCTCTGATGGATTTCTGGCTGTAAATGCAGTTTTCCAGATTCAAACTGATAACTCAGTGAATTAATAAACAGCTCCTTCTCCGTTCTGGTGCTCACTGGTGAGCAGAAAGTCTATTGGCCTTGTAAGCAGAACAGGTATCCAACCAGGAATGCTTTGGAGATATTTTTAAAAGGGAAGAAAAGTTTTTGTTTCCTTTCCAAATAGGAATTTGTTTTGGCTTATCTACGTTTATCTCCGATCCCCTGCCATTCTCTTCTTTTAGCCTTCCCATTCTCCCTCTTTCAAATAATTTTTCTCTGGTGTAGCTCCCCAAAATATTCTTGATTCACTGATGTTGGCAGAAAATGCCAATCTGTTTTAAATCACATTCTATAGGAATATATTTGTTTCAATGAAACTACAGCTGAAAGCAATTATGGGCTCCAATTCTGAATTCCTGTAACAAAATTAAAATTAAAAAATCCTGGGAGCTTTTCTAGCTACTAAGTTTTAAATTAATGGCATGCTCTTGGGAATGGAGGCTGCAAGTTCAGGTCCCTGTTCCGTCCTATTTGGAACTGGAATTGGAACAAAAAATTGGATCTGGGTCATCTGCATTTCAGGCAAGCATCCTGCTCAGGAAGCCAAAAAGTCATCATCCCTTATCCAACAATTGTTTTTCATTTAATCAGATCTTGAATAAGAGGTATTTAGCTCCTTCCATGCTATGAGAGGAGGCACTGGTACCTGGCCTTTCATGCTCCTCTTTCTGTCCTGAGCCGTGTGACAGTTCCCAGGAACAGACTATCAGTTTCAATAGACCTGTTCCTTTCTAGTAAGTGAATATCAAAAGCCTGGCTAAACAAAATTTTTACACTCCAGCTGGCACTTCTGTGAAGCCCTGGGCTGTCACTCTCTTTGGCACTGCAGAGATCTTCTGCCTGGTCCCAGAGAAGAAGGCGGGAAACATGGAGGGGGAACTGAGGAAATGCAGGCTCCCCATTCCCCCTTGATGCTTAGCGTAATCACAGCCCAACTCTCTGTTCCTAGGTCCAAGGCTGGAAAATAAGAGGAGGCACTTGTGTCCAGATAATAGGGGCAGCAGAACTTGCCTGAAGCAGTTTTCTTCTCTTAAGGGAAAAGGTTGGTAAATGGAAATTTAGAAATTCGACATCTATTTGAGGTATTGAACTCTTGTGTTTACTTCATTCTCTCCCTGGATTTACAAGTGTGAGGTATTTTCATCCAAACTAGAAGAAAAAGCACAGGAAAACTGGCACGTGTAGTAATCAGCTTCCTTCTAACTCATATAGGCTTATTATAAAGGCCTATTTTAGGTTTCCTTTTTCTCACAAAAGATATGTTAAACTCTTAAGGGCTTTACAGCATGTAGGGATAGATGCACTTTCAGAAGAATTTGTAATGGAAGCTAGAACTCATTTCTACATAGGAAGCCCTTCCTGCCTGCAAAGTGCCTCTCTCAATAGGGTTAGATAGTTTTTTTGCTTTCCCTTCTGCATTCCAGAGAACATTGCAGAGAGGTCTGTGAGCAAACACTCCCTGGTCTGCATGACAGATAATGTTTGCAGACATGTACAAGGCCTCCTTGGCCGGAGAGGGCGGGGGAGGACAGAGGGAAGATAAAAAGCCCTGGAAGACTTCACGACCTGCCTTTCCTGTCTCACAGCACTGTGAGGTTTTATAAGTTTTCAGTGTTCTCACCCCCAAAATAAACTCTTTTGAATCCTTTCCACTGATTTGGCATTTTGGGGGGGGGGGAATACCTGCATATATTTTGCTTTACACAGCATAATCAAACCAGCTCAGTACAGCAGGCATCTCCATCTTTTTCCCATATTATTACAAAGTCTGCTTTCAAGTGTGTTTGTATGCCATTGCATTTTGGGAGTTTGGGAGATTATAAATAAAAGCATCTTCTTTTCTTGAAAGAACCTCCCGGCAAGTTCTTTCAACAGCAGCTTCTCTTCACAGCATTAGAGAATGTAATGTAAAGTTCACTATTACAGGAAAATGTTCCTCATTTATCAAAGGATTATTTTAGGCGCATTAGTTTAAGACATACCTTTAAAAGATTGAGCATTTAGAAAGCACAACAAAATCCTTTGTCTTCTCGATCTGTATGTTTGCTTTGCCACTTTCAGGCTGTAACTTCACTGTTTTGTTCCGTGTTTACTTATTGCACATATTTTCTAAATGCACACAGATCAGCCTGGAAACACCATTTGTTCACATATGGGTACGACCTTATCTCAAAGTGCCAGATGGATATAGGCAGGTAGCAAGAGAGCTATGTGAAAAGTAGAGATTTTCATTTGCGCTTTTGACAAGTCTTTCTGGGAAAGGGAAAGGAATTTGCTTAGTCCTTCCTTAGTGGAAGTTGGATTCATATTCTCAGACAAGTCCAATGGGAAATTCCTCATAGGTCTGCCAGCTTTGTCTGTTGCATGAAACAACAAATTTGTATTAGAATAAAACCATTAGGATTTCAGAGAAAACACTGGTGATTCAAGAAATTTAGTTAAAAGTTTTCGGCTAACCCTGAGCTGATTCCAATATTTTGTGGAGGGTTGGTTATATAGCATTCAGAGAGAGAGACAGAGAAGGGTCCACCCAAATGTAAGAGATAATGACATATTTAAAATGTCAGCTAAATGATTATACAAGCCACTTTTATCTGAAGTTTTTCAAATATGATGTGTGTCTTCTCTCCCACATTCCCACAGCAGAATGAAGATCAGTACAGAAAATGGGCATTGATCATAATTGCTGCTGAAATTAAAAGATTATGACCAACGGTCTTCTTCATTGATGTGAACAATAATGTTTTCCATGGATAAAATATGTACTTTCAGGAATATGGCTCACAAACAGAAAATCAATAAAGGAGAAAGTTCAAACTCTGCTGCCTGTGTACTAAATGTTTGCTGACCAAAATAAGAGCTTAATAGGCAGATCTGTGGTCTGTTGAGTTTTATAATACTTTGCAGTTTGAAACTTCTGTAGAAGTAGCCCTCCTGGAATTGAGACTCACTATGCACACCCACTGTGTATTTTCACAGACAAACAAGAGAAAACGAGTTTTTTGAAAAATAGGGGAAATAGTTTATAAAAAGCATGTTTCTTTCTCTGAAAAAGTGGGCTCCCAGTTATTTTGAGAGATTATTTCAACAGGAAATTCAACACACTTCAGCTGCTAAGAAAAAAATGTGACTATGTCTGTTTGTACACAAATGTTAATAAAGAACCCTTTCTTAAAGAATTTCACCAACAAGTTCAAAATGTAAGATAGTTTTTAGATCAGCCACATCTTACTGCAGTAAATGTGTGANATAAGCCAGGCCCAAACACCGAGAGCCTGTCAGCGTGCGAGCCCGAGAAGGAAAAGAAGCAAAGGAGAGAAAGAACACCTCCCCCTTCGGCTTATATACACCTGATTACGTAAAGAGATGGGATGGAATACTTCCTAGATTTTGACCCTGGTTACTAAGGAAGGCCTTCAAGAAACAACCCATCACAATATGTCTTTACTCCTTCCATATAAAAGCATGTGCATATTGTAGCTCTTGCCAAATGCCATTAAACAAAATTAAAAATACATAGACTGCTATTTTTCATAATCCATGACTTCAGAGAGTTTTGCAACATGGACTCAAAGAACCCATTGAGTTCCATTTTAATTTTATAATATTCTGGTTAATGTCTGTTAAAACAGCCATTAAAAGACATCATGCTAATTTAACTGGGAACATGTAATAGATGCTGTTTAATGCTTCCATTAAATTAATGCTAGATTAGTGTCTTAAATAGATGTTGTTATTATTAACAATATCTTAAATAGAGCCTGTTATTAAAAAGAGTAATGCAACATTAATTAAAAGCAAGCTAGGACTGCACTAACTAAAGAAAAACTTCTTACCTAATGGACACCAAAATATTAGCAGTAACAAAACATTTTCCTATTTGGTTCACTGTCTTTTGCATTCCACCATTATTTTCCCCTTAGTGTAATAACCTCAGCTATGCTGTGTAATCACATGAGATGTCAAATGAATATAAAATAAATGCTTCCACAGTGATGGAATGCTTCTTAGTTTCTTTTTTTTCCTTTAATTTTTATTTTTAAATCAGTTAACGCAATGTTTAAAAGAACCAGACAAATGTTAATGTCCAAATTTTATTGGATGGTAATTTCTGTGTTTATAGCCTGTATTACATTATTGATACATATTGTTGTTTTATATGTGTGTATATATATTTCCATGTAATCGATGACACAAATGTATCATTTTCAATACTTTTTTTTTTAATTCAGTTTAATTCATTAAGTCTATAAAGCCATAAAGCTACTGAAAGGCAAGAAATGGCTACGTTTGACTGATAATGTTTGACTGCTATGAGATAGAAACATACACGTAGGTCTCATCACACATGCCTGTGATGGAGCTGAAGCAAGTGGAAAACAATATGAAAGCCAAAAGCCATGGCTTATTGCAAATACCACATTATAACAAATCTTACAGATAATGCTAGTATGGCTTTTCTCCATCTTGAAATGCAAGCTAAAGTGTTTTTATCACCATGGTCGGAATAATAGATAAATTTGGTTTTAGCTTGAAAGTCATTGCTTTTCTATGTCATCGCAGACTGGAAAAACACTGAGCAGAAATAAATATATGAGAAAGAAAATATCATGAAGATAATGCTCATAGTCACATCTCCAATAGGGGACAAGATTTACATCACTTTGTAGACTCATATTTCCTGACATTTGTCCTAGCATATTATGATCAAAGAACTAAAGCAGTGGCTGGGAAACACCACAGGAAGGATTAAATTAAATGATTATGTAAACTTCCAAAGGAAGACAACTTCAACTTGCATCCTGGCTGCTAGAAACCTTTTAGAGTTTATTTAGAGACTGCCTCTTTTTGAATATAGCAAGCTCTTGTTTAAGGATCCCCTGAGGATTTTAGCTTGTTTTATTGGGTCTGCATGGCCCTACTGGTACCACTTCCTTGAGCAGAACTGGCTGCCAAACCAGCAGCTGCTGCCTGCAGCCTGTTCACCAGTGCCAGCTAGCAAGAGACCACAACTGAACTGCAGAGAAGGGTGATACCATACACAGTCCACTAAAGTAATATAAGGTTGGTACGTGGTTAAAAATCTCAGAGACAATGCTGATGGGAAACTTTGTACCAAATTCTCATATTTCTAATGAAGAACTATTCCAAGAAAGTAAGAGAGCTTTGCATTTAAAAGTGAAAAAATAAAAATTACTCCCCTCTTCTAACCCCAGTTGCTTGATGTTTCAGGCAGGGAACTCAATGCAGCAAAAACTAAGTGAATTGAACTCTGAAAAGATTTTTAAAACAGATTGGACAGGTTTATAGCCTATGTAAAACAAAAATAATCAAATCATACTCATGTGCTAAACTGATTATCTTCAGCTCCAGTACTGCACAGCAGGCCTGGTCTTAGGGGAATGGGAGGAAAACTGCAAAGGTAGATGGATCACAGTTAGTCTGACACTAACTGGGATTTTTTCCTGATAGAGGAACAGGGAGAAAGCAGGATTGATGCTCACATTAATAGACCTTTCTTTCAAGAAGAGGTTTATCTGATACTTGATTTTTTTTTTTTAACTTTCAATTTTTGGTTTCCTTTGGCTTTATAGAATTAGTGACAACCCAGTTACCAAAAATGCATGTGGAATAATACATAGGGTACTATTTGGCAGCTTATCAACCACAGATCTGAGAACTCCTTGGTTTTTAACTGATGGGCTCTTAATTTTGTTCACTCTCAGCAGATAAAAAGATACCTCTTTAGTTCTTCCCTGTCTTCTATAACCCAAGTTATTCAAATCCTTGTGTCTTGTGAGGTCAACTGTGCAGAGAGTGCAAAGGGAATACTAAGTGTTATCATGCTGGTTTCAGACTTTACATCTATTTTGAACAGCTAAACCAATGAAAGTTCTGAAGAATCAGATTTCAGTAACATTTTACATGCAATTTATAGGGACCTTTTTTTAGCAGGGAAAAAAATTGGTTTAATTTCCATAAAATTAACTCATACTATTAATGATTAATTCGTAACTCAGCTATGCAGCCTGGATTGTACAGGGAAGAGTAGGTAGATACTGTTTTAGTGGGAACCATCAAGTAAAGTTAAATTTCATTGAAGAATTAAAATAGATTTTAAATTTGTCTCACCAAAATTTTCTGAGAGGACCGTCTGAGAAGCACATTTTATATGTAATTTAATCTGACCTTCTGAGGAAACAATTTTGAGAGCTTCCTTACCCCTTGTTTACCACAGGTCTTTTTGACTTTAGAAAACTAGTCATAGATGCTGCAGGTATATGAGCTAAGGTTAATTGAAATCTTGTAACCTTGTGATATTCTCATAAAAATTTGCAAAAACAAGGTATAAATTTTGTGTCAATGTTCTAAATAATTTTGAATCATTTATAACTCAATGCATGTTTTTATCAAGGATTTCACAGTATTTTAGAAATATTTTTTCCAGCCCAGTCAGAAATAATAACAACAAATAAATTAAATTACTTTAATTAAATTATGTCTCTCACAAAGAGGGGAAATATTTCATTTTGAGTGTTGAATAGCTAAAATAAAGCTCTAAAACATTTTCAGCTTAGAAATCAGTACAAATAAAAAACACCCAACACCTTATGCGTTCTCTTTCTACAACAAAATGCCTCATCTGTGATACACTATTAGAACTAAAGAGCTCCAGGAAATGGTCTAGAGCATAGAGGAGTTCCTAAATGTGATGGCTGAGTCATTCCTCTTATTTCATGGTTCCTGTCAACATGAAAGCACACAACTGATCTACCTGCAAGCCAGTGATTTGCAATGCCAAACCCTTCAGGACACAGTTGATTGCTTATTAAAGATTCCTTCTTTCTGTTGGTCAAGCTGTTCACGAATCAAGATGTGGTGCTTTGAGAGCTGGCACTGGTAAGCAGCACAGCTGTTACAGAAAAACTGGCGATGGGAAACAATCTTGGGTTGTATGATAAAGACATGATTCATCTTGTACTCGCAGATGAAAAAAAAATGCACTGAAGGATAAAGAAAATTTGATTACAAAATGTGTTCCCTTTCAAGAGCAGAAACTTGGATAGACTTTGATAAACTCAAGAAATTTCTCAGTTTTAAGAGTCAGGTTGAGGACACCAGGACTTGGATTTGAAGGAAGATTTAAATTCCTTCCAGTCAATGAATGTAAAACTGTCCAGAATTTATATTACAAACAACACAGGGGTTAAAAAACCTGCAGGCTACAGATCTGCTGGCTGGCTGACTACTTCGCAAAGGACACTTCAGAACAGGGAGAAAGCATGTGCAGAAAGGAATAAGGATCTGAATAGCATAGAAACACTTGGTTGAGAGGTCAAAAAAGTGCAGGGACAGGAAAGATTTGAGAAATATATTTAAATAATAAAAGGTTCTCCAGCAATGCAAGTAAAAAGAGAACAGAACTACCCAGGGTGCCATACAGTAGGAGGAAAATACGAGCTTTGGCATCATGCCTTTTGTATTACAAAGAATTTTTTACTTTTCAAAACTGAACTGTGATATAAACTGGCAGAGCAAAGCTAGAGGGTAATGCAAAGAAAATGGATATAGATACTTTCCACCAATTTTGATAGCAATGCTATTGCAAGCTTACACAAAGTTGATACTGTGTATTTTTAACAAATCTTTTCTGTAAGAACTGTTACTATATGATTGGAAAACAGAAGAAGTAGCAGTTATATTTTCAATGGAGAATAAATGTGATTCAGGCAAGTGCAAACTTTCTATTTTGTCTGCATATAAGATACTAGAACAAATGGTGAAGCAGAGCTCATTAGAGACTGGGGTAATAGAAAATTGGTAAATATGAACCAAAGGTAGACTGGTAATGTATTTTCTAGCCAAATTCAACACAGATCTTAACTAACTTAATATGTGGAGCACCAGATAACTGACTCAAATGTAAAATGGTGTGTGAAGTTGAGTAAACCAGCCATCAAAAGCTAAACTAAAAGTGAATAAAAAGACCTGTCCAACATAGGAAGAGATGGGTAGTAATGAAGAACAACAGTAGGCTGGAAAAGTTCATTAGCAGTATGTTCAAGGGTCTGAATTTCTTTGAAGACTTCAATAGTGAGTGGCACCAGCAATATGTTAAAATTTTCTGCTGATAAAAAAGCCAAACAAACGAGGAACAGACTGGAAAGGATCTGGAACAGTCTTCCCAGGCTCTATGCACTCTTCAGGACTAGATAAAATGATTGCTATAAAGGCAGTGTTTGGATCTCTTGACAAAGGGATATCAGATATCTTTGCATTCACCAGGATGCTTCAAAATGAAAAGCCCATTTTCAACCTTTAAATTTGCATTTCAAAAACCACATGCTAAACTGGCATGGATCTTACTTCTGTTTGGATGCATAAGTAGTTTACATATTCTTTGAGTAGTCTGCTCACAGTATACAGATGCTCTGGAGTCAGAAAGACAGTGCTTATGAGTCCGACTAGATCCATTTGCCAGCTTTACAGTGCCAATAAAGCCTGTAATATATGCACTGAAACCCAACATTCATATCAGGTCAGTCTGAATGAGAAAAAGATTGGTTAGATATTCTCGCAAGGCATTAAAGGCATTCATTGATGGAGCCTATGCAACCAGTACTTAAATCTTTAACATTAGACTAGATATAAATGTACTCCCTGTTTTTACCTCCACACTACCAAACTTTACATGCTATAGCTATTTTACTGATAGAAGCCTCCTCTTTAGCATCTCCTAGATGGTAAACTATTCAGCTGAAAAAGACCACTTTAGTATCTTTTTGATAGCTTCAGACTGTCTGCACACAGAGTTTCAACTGTCTGTCAGGTGGAGATATGAGCCCAGCTGCTCATAAAGTAATGTCCTGTGTCACCAGCATCTTCCAGCTGGTGCCCTTGTCTTAGGAGCAGTACAAAGAGATGGTGGAGTCCATACACAGTTCACAGTATACCAGCTAGAACAAACAAGTGAAATCTGATGTTCTGCGAACAAAAAGGTTAGTGTAGGTTGGTCCATGCCTCTCTTTCACTCCAGGCTGAGAGCTAGGTTGTAACTGAACTCAGAAGTGTACAAAAAAACATTTTCTTTATGCATGTTTTTAACTTGAATTGGTTGCACAATCATTCTGTTTCTGCTGGAGGCATCGTCAGTGGTATGACCACTCTTGTGTCAGTTCTTCAGTGAAAACATAGCCTAAAAAAGCTATCTTTGCCACAGGGTTAATTTCAAAGACAGGAATTCATTTGTTTAGAACTAAGTGGTTTCTTGCCCTACTTATATGGGCAGTGCATTTAACAGACATGCTCCATCTGCTGTCCTAGGTTATAAGTTTACAGTGAAACCTAGGTGGAAAGGCTGCCTTACTGCTACCCATGGCACGGATTCTCTTACTGTAGCTTTTAAACTGCATCACTGTTCGTCTTTCTCTCCTTGATTATATATTCATACATAGAAGTAAGTGTGGAATAAGTGACTGCCTTATAAATGTGCTCTCTCAGAATGTAGAGCTGCTGTCTGCAGAGAACCTTTATTCATGAAGGGCCGTCAAGGCCAGTGTGTGAGCAGTAATATAATCTGACTACAACTGCATGTAACTTAGGGCAGCCATGCCCTCAAATCTTAGAGTTGCTGACCTTGGGAATGCTGTGTTTACAGCAAGTCACAGAAAGGCACCAGAACCAGAACAGGTGGCCTTGAGTTGTGCGAACAGCCTAAAGAGTTTTAAACAGTTCTGATTTATTCAGTGTGACAGTCCCTGTATAATGAGGTTGGACTTGGAGATTGCAAAATAGGAAGTTTCCACATGTTTTTTTGTGAATATGATAAGGAATTTGGCTTATAGGTTTTTGTGTAAGTGATTGACTTTCACTCCATCATCACTTTTAAGGTTCTGCAGAGCATTGCTCATGGACACATCTTGTGTTCCCTGGTATTTCCTGATCGCTCAGTGCTCAGGCAGAGCTTCCCATCTCTTGAACTCCAGTCATTCCTTCTTTACAAGTAGCTACCTTCTACCATAGTGATCATGGCCCTAATAATCTCAGACTGAGAAAGGAAGTATTACTGAAATGACTTAATGAGTTTTCTGGTTTTTTCTGTTATACATATTTCTTTTTTCCTGCCCTGAATTTTGGCAAGTCTAGATTCTGATCCTTCAGACAGGCAAATGAATTCAGCAGTGCTGTAAAACAGGCACACAGGTGCACCCACAAAAATCAAAACAGTTGCCTAGTTTCTTTAGCAATAATCTTTCAAACTTAGGTTTGTCAGACTACCACAGAGGTTTATCACACCTCTCACTACAATATCCTTTCCTCTAGTCTTAGAGGTCGGTGTTGTCTCAAAATGCCTGTTATAGTCAAATATTTAGCAACTGCAGCTTTCATTTTGGGTAAGTCAGTATCTTTACAGACTCAGTTGTATTATCAGTATGGTGTAATAAAATACCTGGCTGAATATAAACAATAGCCTAACTTATTCCATCTATTACAAATAAAATACTAGGAGTTGGGTGATAAAAATGCAAAATGTGTATATACAAAACTTTGACAACTCTGCAAAAGCGTATCCTTATGAAACTGTTTTCTTGTAGGTATTTCTTTCAGGGAAAGTCACCTGCACTGACCTGTGGTTGAGGATGTGACATGAGCATAGTGGCACAGGCACTTCCATCTTCTGCTCTAAAAGGGCTCTGTCAGAGCCTCTAAGTGCAGTTTTCAATCCCGTCTTGAAGATGCCTGACCTTTTCCTTCAGCAGTAAAGAAATTCTTGGTAAAACAAAATTTCTCTCCAGTTCTTCACATTTGGTCTACATTGACTCCCATTTACATGTACCTTCACAGTAAATGGTTGAGTCACAACTGTCTTTGAAGAGATCCTTCACAGTTCCAGTGCTGGGCCCTTATAGACAAGCCATTCTCATGGCCTCTCTGAATTCTCCTCTCCCTGTTTTACAAGTGGTTTGTGGGTCTGTCTGACCCACAGTAGAAGTTACTTATAGTACCCACCATCACTTAGAGTAATGCTGCTACTCCCCACACTGATGGCTGCAGGCTCTGCCCTGTACTGCCCTTTTATTAGCCTTTGTGCTGGTTTAGAGGTGAACCAGCAGGAGGAATGAACNGGGGGGGGGGAGTTTCACAATGGGTGAGTTACTCTGTGAGGTGAATCACAGCATATATTTGAAAACCCTGATGGCCCGTTAGCAGACATGACCCCTCAGGCTGGGTGTGAAGGTGCTAACAGCTCCCTGGAGGGGCATTATCACACCTGAGTCATTGGTGTGTAGACAGGAAACCTTTCTTATCTCACAGAAGTTCCCAAACACCTAGCTTGTAGCCTGAAGGGTCAGGTGTGCCCCAGGAAGCTGCTGCAAATGATCCATTCTTAGCAGTTCTTGAGAAATGATACAGAGGGTGTAGAATACACAGCCCTGGCCACACCCACACAGTGGCAAACTAGTCCTGGTCACTGTAACCAGGACAGCCTCAGAGTTGATGGCCGCCTACAGGGCCTTGGAGACATAAGAAGGAGCCTTTCTTACTTTCTTGATGAGCAGCTGAGTTTATACTTCACCTGAAACATTCAGCTGAAGCTCTCTCACTGTGCAGGTAGCCTGCAAACATCAAAAAGAAGTCTCACTGGTGTGTAAAGTGACTCCTTTCCAGACAAATTGTCAGATACCCTGGGAAGTGCTTGTAAGTAACTAATGCACTTATATATAGTGATGGTCAGTAAGGCAATGCAATGATTTTTCAAAGTGGGGGAGACAATACTGTGTCTTCTATAAAACCATGAGCATATGGTGAGCACTTGCCAACTTCTATCGTTTGTTGAAATGATTTTATCTTGAAGGCAGAAACTGAAATGGGCAGAAACCTGGTGATTTTCCACATGATATTTATTTTTAATTTTATATAAATTCTTTGTTGCATGGCCTCTTTTATTCTGTCTGGTTTTTTATTCACTAGTTACTCTCTGTCACCACCTTTTAGAATCACATCAGTACCAGCAGCAGCATTAACGTCCTTATTCAGCAAAACACATGTTCCAAAGTTTCCCATGCCCCTATAGCTAGAATAGTTATAGAATGATCTGTAAAAAAAGGTCTCATTTTTCTTGATATTCTGTCTATCAAAATTTTACTTTTGCTGTTATTGAGGTTACAATAATATGGAAAATGTGTTTTGGCTTTTACAGTATTTTTGCCTTGATAAAGTATCAGTAGGAGCTCTCTGTGCCAGATAAAGTGATGGAATCACATTTATGTTTGATTCAAGAAAGGTAGATGAAAGCAGGCAGAAAAAAAAGTTACGTGACTTAAGAGCAAAGCAATCTCTAAAAAGCCATGCACATCTCCAGTCAAAAGATGGGGATAGAAAATGGGAATTTGAGTTGCACCATTTGGTCCAGCAATATTATCTCCACCTACCCTCTTCAACCATCTTCCTTTTCCATTTAGCTTGCCTTGGGGGAGAACAGGAAGTAAAAGGCAGTGAAGAAAGGTGGACAGAGCATATTTGTTCCCCGGAAAATCTGTATCGCTCTACAAATGAGGATGCTGTAGCTATCTGGGCTTATTCTGTGCATCAACTAAACTGCAGTGCAAATTTTCTTCCTCCATTTGCTTATTTTAACCTACAGCTAATTACAACTGTTTAATAGTCTTACAAAACCACCCTGAAGGAACATTAGAATAATAGCCTTTTTCTTAGAATTGTGACTACAAAGTATTTTTAAGGTGAATATGGAATCTCCAATGTTAATCAAGTGCCCATAATGCACACATGAGCATATGTTTCTGTGTGTATATATATGTGTGAGTGCATACCTACCTACATGAGCTGATGGACACTGCATGAGGAAAGGAATAAAGGGCACTTTTCCTGACCTTAGGGTCAGGAACTTTAGGTTAACAAAAATAAACCTCTTTGGCATGAATGAAAGATTCCTGCATGAGGCAGCTTTATGCCAGAGCTTTGATTCCTATTCCTTTGTGGAAGAAAATTTCTGGCTTGTTTACGTACTCCCAAATGTGAATTAGCTCCATTCACCACTACTTTGTGCAGTTAATTTCTCTAAGCTACTCGTTATCTCTCCTTTTGCTATGGATTTACACAGTGCTTAGCATAATGCATCACTGATGCCCAACTATTTCTATAAGTGAACACTGAATAAGCTAAGGAACTGAGTAGCTATTAAATGCTTCAAAGTAAATTAGATAGTATTCATCATTGACAGAGAGTTTATGAAGTCCAGTGGGGAAGGGGTTTCTTCTTTTTCTTTCCTTCAAATTTTCTCAACTCAGAGATTCGTGAACTGCTTATTGAATTTCAGCCTGCAGTTCATGAATCAGATGCTGGCCTGATTAAATAATAACAAGATCATTTCCATAGAAATGGACTCATTTTTATGTTACTTTCAATTTTTTTTTAGATGGCAGTTACAGAAAAAGATCCTCAAAAATACCTTTAGTTTGGGATAGAGGTTTGAAGTTTGGAGGGAAGCAGTGTTCCTGCACTGTACTTACATTATTTCAGTGCATGAGATCCCTTGTCTGGAACTGGGATGCTAATTTTTAATTTTTCTTGTCCGGGATAAATGTTTGTTTGACTGACTCCTGATTATAACAGTTACCACCTAAAATTCTGAATTTTACTGTGTGTAATTTTTGGATGTATCTTAAACCAAGACTAAGTACCCAATAACTTGAAAAAGTCTAAAAACTACTTAAATCTGAAATTAAATATTTGAATGGTCCAAAATTAAAATGTTTCATTTTTAGTCCTTGTGCTGCCACAAGGAATTATTTTTGAGCTGCTGTAGCTCTGAACTGCTTTACCAAGGAGAGAACAAAAGAGAACTAATCACTGGCATTTGGTGGTCCTATTTGCTTTTAGATTAGGTGTCCTGGCAATATATTACTCAGAGCTAAGAGGTACCGTAATGTCCTAAAAAACTTTGATAAAAGAGTGACCACAGTGATGTCAAACCTGAGTGACTCTCTTTTAGTAGTCACAGATAAGTTGCATGACATGAATGAAGAAATGTTTTCGTTTAAGAGAAATTTTTGGCAAAATATCATTTCAATTAAGATATTATGCAGCTTTCTCTCAGCTGTGTATTTCTATTGTAATTCAATTGTCAAAAGCTTCAGCGTTTTTTTTGTTGCAAACTAATTGTCAATTTCAATGCAATTCAATACATCTTTGTTTTTCTACCTCAGTTCATAGAATTATTCTGCTTGTATAATTGAAATTAATTGCAGTTTGTTACCTGGCTAGAAATGATTCAATGTTTAACAAATTTTTGCAGTATGTTTAAGTCTATTTTCACAAGGGAAATGTATTTTTCCCAGCAAATTTGAAGTAGTCATGAATATGTCACAGTCAGCAAGCTTTAGAATTTTAAGGTAGGGTTTTAAGTTTAAATATTATACAGTTATGAACTGTGTATACCTATGCTGTTGAATCTCATAGCATGCAATATTCTTCAGGAGAATAAAATTTGCATCTCACATCTCATTTTCAACCTTTGAGTAATTTATGCAGTCATAGAACTATAAAATAGTTTAGCATGGAAAGGACTTCTAGAACTGTCTTGTCCAATGTGCCACTAAAGAAAGTCAACTTCAAAATTAAATCAAGTCAATCTGGCCTTGTCCTGACTGAGTCTGAACATCTCCAAGGATACCGATTATATAATATCTCTGGGCAATATCTCTCAGTGTTTGACTGCTCTTAACTGTGAAAAACCTTTTCCTTATATCTAACCACAGTTTCCCATGCTGCAATTTTCATCCATTCTTTCACTCCCTTTCATCATGTAGCTCCAAAAAAGTCTGCTTCAGTCTTATCTACACCCTCCAATTAACTAGTTGTATGCAGTCCATAGCCAACTTCTCTTTGCTGAACAGATCCATCTCTCTAAGCCTCTCCTTGTACATCATGTGCTCCAGTCCTCTGACCATCTTGGTGGGCCCTCCACTGACTGGACAGCTTTATCATAGTGCTTCTTTGGCTGGAAGTTCTCATTAGCTCATTAGTTTGTTATTTCACTGATTCATGCCTTCATAAAGAGCAATGACCATACAAGTCCACACCATAAGGAGCACATTGTGAAAGCATATAATGAGCTTAAAAAGTTCACAAAAGTATTCTTCCCTTTTCTGGTTTGTGTCACCGTTGGAGAACCTGAAGTTGCCCATGGACACACACATACTAATTCTAAAAGTCTAATGGCAGAAAGACCTTTCCAGGTGACATGTGAAGACAGAACTCTCTTTTGGGGACCCATCTCAAGATTTTCATGTATTCAAGAAGGTATCTTCCTCCTGAGATCTGTCAGCTTATAAAGAAAAATGTCTGAGAAGCTTTATAATTTTGAGTATTACGTAACAAAGCTATTATATAACATGTTCTCCAAAGCATTTTTTGCTGTAAATTTGATACGTGAGCTGGGCATCAGCTGTAAACATGTATTTTTCATTAATTTGTAAATACAGCTTCTCTTAATGTTAATCAGCATCAGCAGCTGCACTGTCAAAGTGAAATTTTCTCACCTTTATAGTATTAGTTCCTCTTGTCTTAAAAACTATCAGGTAGACAATGCTTTCAACTAAATATGTCTTTTCAGTGGCAAAGTAATTTCTGTTAACTGTTTTTAAGAGAAAATAACTCCTTTAATAGTAAATACTACAATAATGTAAAAATAGCTACATGTAAAGATACTGCTGGGGTTTGCCTTCTGTTTGAGGAGTGAATATTCATAACTGCCTTAGTCACTCTCAGTTCTTTGCCTTTTCTGACTGTATTACTCTATCATCAAGTTGTTCATGTTCCCAATTCAGAGAAAACACATTTCTCTTCCTAGCTACAATAATTGATTCCTCTTAAACACTCTCCTCAACAACTCAGTCTATATCAGCAATATAAAACAGCAAAGCTTTCTTAAGGGATGAGGTACTGCTATTTTGATAGGATGCAAACTGGATTAAAATTCACAGAGTCCTGGTATGATCCCTACTTATAAACTTCCAGGGTCTGTCAGAAGAAAATGGCTTATTACTGTTTTTTCAAAGCTCTCACTTGCATGTAGCACACAGCCTAAAAAAGAAATACTAATTCCCCTGTGAATCATGAACAAGAAGCAAATTCTTCCAAATGAAGCTTCAAGAGTGCTTTGTGTTCCAGGTTTTAAATTTAGTTCAATCTTAGGACAACACAAAAGTATAACCACTTTTAGGCTTTTGTGGCTGGCTTTTGGTAAATGCATAGGTTTTCTAAGGATGAATTTTACACCAGGAAGAAAATTTAATCAACAATTATGTTCCTTAATGTTGCTTTGCAAAGGTTTGTTTGATGGCTCAGCAAATTTCAGTTTCCTTTTACTCCAGTAATAAATGAACCTAAGCAGGAGGTGGCCAGCTCCACACTGATGTTGCATCCAACCCCCTGGCCAAATCAAGCTTACTGCTATAACCATGCATTTTTTCTCTTTTGAATGTGGTCAGCTTGAGAGAAGTAGAATATATGAGGGAAGGTGGAACTGTCTGTTTATTGCCATAGAAGAGACAGGCACAGCTGTAGTTTCATCTCATTTATAATCTGTCCACCAAATGCAACCTCATTAATTTATATACCTAATCCAATAAAGTAAGTAAATTGAGAACAACAAATTATTAGTCTCAAAATGTCTGGCTGCTGAGCATAAACTCTCCTCTTGATGATCTCTAACCAGAAATGCCCTCACACATTTTTCATCAAGAGAAATATTAGCAGTCAAAGATATCTCGGGATGTGAGGCAGACTTGAGTTACATGAATCTTGCATTCAAACTACTTTATTGTTCCAGCAACACTGCTGAAGAGAGAACTCTGTAATTGGTCTTGGAGTATCACCACTTCTGTTCTCAATTTACCAGAGTTCATAGCGTTTTCAAACTGGGATATTGGAAGGGAGTTGTTTTTCTGTGTTTTCTAAGATACTGATTATGGCTGGGACAGAGTTCTTTATTTGCAATCTTTATTTCTGTTGTGGCTGGATGCATGATGGATTCATGCAGAAATACAAGATGTTGATACCATAATCTAAATTATATAGTGTTTTTCTATTAAAATACTGCATTATTTCTCAATTGCTGGATTCTACCTGTTGTCTAATCACTGTATTAGCAAATTTTACATTTAAGCCTCAGCATGACAGTGGGACAAAAAAAACAATCTTTCTTCACTGTCTTGTGTCATTATCTTGCTATTGACTGGATTTGCATTTAACAGTTTCCAGTTTAATTTCTGCTTATTTTCAGAGTCCACGTAAGTAAACACTGTGTAGAAAAATTTGTTTCCTTATCACTTTGAAGGCTAGAAATGTCTTGCCCTCCCTGTCCCCAGATATGACCCTTATGATCTGGTGTGCTTTTTTATCAAAAGCAACAGTGTGCATATGTATTTCTCTTACAACCAATAATCTTTAATTAGATGTGGATTTTAGGATAAAGCCTTTGGTATCATGCAGTCTTGAAGATATGCTCTCAATACACTGAAGCCCCAGCCATATTTTTAAAAGAGCCTTTACTGCTCCTGTAGGGCTCTAAATTAACATCTCCCACTGAAATTATGGAGTTGCCAAAGTTAGCTAATGTTCATGTAGCAGCAGCATGAAATTAAATATTTTTGTAACCTTCCACACCAATGCCAGAACAGAAGTCTAGGGAGAAAATGTTTGCAATGCACTTGAATCATGTAAGTTCCAGTAAACAAATAGAAGGGGAAAAATTACTTGTTTCAGGTACCATTGAAATTTCAAGACAAAAGGAAAAAAGCTTCCATTTTTCAAAGGGCATATTTTGTACTGTCCATCTAATGATTTTTAAAATTAGTAAACAACTTGGGGAATTTGCTTGACATTTTTCTTGAATATTTAAAATATTGTTAAATGTTTTTGACCCTAATAGGTTGCTTTTCTGGTTAGAGAATCATTTGTTGTGCACCCTTTCAAATTGTAAGGCTATATTGTTGTTGCAGGCATACTGAAAGCAGAACAGCCTATGACTAAGCAAGAATAAATCAGCCCAATTTCCTTCTATCAATTCATTTTCTTTAGTCTGAAGACTCCTATCCTTTTGCTTGCAAGAAGCAACAGTGCTTGCCTGCTTCTTTTGACAGCAAAGGAATATTATCTCAACAAGGGTCATGTACTGTAGTATATTTTTATTGGCCACTGCAGTATTTTGCTTTTACATCATGAAGATATGATGCTGTATAGAAGCCTATTAGGAAGGACAAGTGTTGTTAATGATACCAAGTGGTTTGATAAAAACAAGGAAACATGAAGATGCTAAGAAAAAAAGGAAGACTAGAAGAGAGGTAGGGACCAAAGATAAGAGAGTGTGATGAAAAAAACCATAGCAACAGACACCCCACCCTCCACCCCAGCCTAATTCCACACAGCATGCAAAAGAGCAGAATTCTCCTCAGTGAACCTTGATAAAATTTGAACCTGCTGCCTCCTGATTTGGCTGCTGGGGTGAGGAGAAACAATACCGTTGGGAGACTTCTGAAAAGCAGCAGTACTGTGGTTTGCTGGCATCACAGACAGCACCGAGTGGTGGGGAGGGGTAGGTACAAACCTGGTAAGGAGCTCAAAGCCTCTGGAGACTCGAAGAGAGCAGAAAGCTTTTTTATTTTTAAACATAAAGTGTGGTTCCATGAAGTAGGGAAAACAGGGCTAAGGTTCCAGGTCCTAAGTTAAAGTCTGAAGATCCTTTCCTGGGATCAACTGATCTCCAGAAAAACTCCCATGGTTAGTCATAACACCATCTCCGAGCCCCCTGTCTCCATCTGTTGCTGCCCTGCTCTGCCTCCATGAGTGACCATCCTTGGCCAGTGCTGCTGACAGTACAGCTGCCTGCCTGAAGATGTTCATTCTTCACTTCTTTCAGCTTTGTCACTGAAATAGCCTGACCTGAAACCATCATTATCCCCAAGAAGTAGGTCATATTTTGGCAGTATAATCAAAACAGTTATATGTGAAGTACAGCTATATATGTTCTTATTAGCACTGTTAATTAGAAAAGAAGACTTTATTTGCCGAAAGGAATCCAAGTGTATAGTAATGTTTGAATTAAACACTGAGTACATTTTCAGTGAAAATACTCTTTTTGATCCCTGCAGCTGAAGTGCTTCAGTGAATTATTCCCATAATGTTTTCCTGGGAAATACTTAGTTTATGTAGAAGACATTGTGAACTGTACATCTCCAAGCAATTAGGATGCTTAGTCATACTACAGTTATATGCAAGTAGTAAGATAGTGATAAGACTAATGGAGAAAGTTTTATCAAAATGACTATTCTATTGCTTAAAAGGAAGGAAATTTTTGCGAGGGCTGCAAAGAAAATTACATGTTGTTATTGTTTATGTCACACAAGAGGAAAGTTGTCTTTTTTGATGCTCAGAGGAGAGGCAAATTCAAAGATCCACATATAAACATTGTATAATTCCAAATAAAATAAAGCCATATTCTATGTTTCAAGAAAAAAATCTAAAATCATGAACCACCATCACGATCCTTTATTTCCTTGTGACTAGCCAAGCAATCCTGCCTAGATGAGACACAGAACATGGCTGCTCTTATACAGGACCTGGGAGACAGAATAACAGTTCTCTATGGCATGAGGAAAGAGTCCATTCAAGCACCACAAACCTACCCAAAACACTCAGGAGGGTAAAGTGAGCTAAAGGAATTACATAGGATCAAACAGTGCTACTGCAGCTCTATCTCTGCAAAGTTACTGCCTTAAAAGAAGAGGAAATGTTCTCACCTTCAGGTTAGATGTTTAAGAGGCCTGTCATATGTCTTAGAAAAACCCTGTGTGTCAATCCACTTACCATGTCTGCCTTTCCATGTTAAACCAAGTAGGGCTTTTCTAAAGTCATAAATTACATGGTATAATTGAAATATATTTTAAAATCAATTCTGTTAACTCAGTGCCTCTGAATTCACTGACGCAAATCGAACAGGAAAAAGCAGGTTTAAGCTGATTAAAGAGACTGAATGTAAAGACTGAATACAACCCCTTTTTTCCTGTAGCCTGAGCAAATACAGATAATCTGGATTTATTAATGAGAAACTTAAGGCTAACACGTAGAAGTTTGTTTTTCAGAAGGAGGATATCCAGAACTTGCTGGGACAGTTTGCTTAGTCTTGCTTCTGTTTGAATCATGCCTCACTTAAGGTCACTTTCTCTCATGAGCATTAAATTCAGAAACATTTTATTTTAAAATTCCATTTCAATGCATTGTGAATCACTTTCACTTAACAAGTGGCAGCTTAAAATCGCATGAAATTGCTTCCAAAAAAGAGCGAGACATCATGGCAGGTATTACCTAATATAGAATGTCACCTTCAGAAGAACCACTGAAATATCAGATTCTCTGCTCAGCATCATGTCCAAAAATTGATATAAATGTGAGAAGACCAAAGCGGGTCCTCTGATCTCACACAGTACAAAGAGGAGGACTTCTTGCTTTCTTTGCTTCAGGTGTTCTGCCTCCAGCATTCACTGTGTATCAAAACCAAAACCACATACAAACTCCTACAACTTGGCTCTTTACCCATAATCTTACACTCCCCTAAAATTCAGTCAGAGCCTCAGGGGTTTTTTCTGTAGAGGTTTCTGTTGCAGTCAACAGGCTTGTACTGTGATTTTATAGTTGGATCTTTAATATTTTTTTAGTACTATCCTTCTACAGACATCCCTGATGTCCCACTTAAGATGTCCCGCCTTATCCCATTTATCATCAGCAGAATCTTATGCAGCATTCTTTTATGGTTATGACTGTTTTGCAAGTGTGGTCTCCAGGTAGGACAGTGTAGTTGATGGTGCTTATAGGACATTTCAGTACTGAAGGCACCAAGTATCTATCAATCTTCCAAGATCCCAAATTTTCTTCTTATATCCTCTATTTTCTCTATGAAGAAAGGATGTATAAATAAGAAAAGTATTTTCCCCTATAGTAGTTTCTTCTGTTAAAGCATTCAGGGGAAAAAAAGGAATCTAAAGATCTAAGTTCATATTTGGCTCCTTAGCTATTGTCTTTCAAGTCCAATTGCTACAAAGCTATTACTATAGCACCTTCTGGCTCTTTTTAGTAATAGTAATTTTGCTATTGAATTCAGCAGGAGAAAAGCAGGACTTTGATGAACCAAATTATCTAAGTACACATTGCAATTTTTAAAGTTTGGCAGCAATGAAGTAAAAAGCATACTTCCTTTCATTCTCACCAGGTGAGTACACTGGGTTTTTTTAAGACCAGGCACAGCAATGACAATCTAATGAACACAGAATTACTAGTGATATTTCTTTTGGTTCCTCCTTTCATATTTAACAGTGTTTCATTACAGGTCTTAGAGTTTCATTAGTATACAGAACAAAAGTTATTGTCACACTCTGTTTTGCTTTTCATTACTAAAATAAATTAATGATGGTTCTTGAAATTTGTGAAAGATTGCCACTTCCAGTGGTCTAAACATATTAAGCTGTCTTCTTGGGAGGAAACAATAAGGCCACATCAGCAAGACTGACATTTATTTCAAACTCTGACTCTAAAAGCTGTAGTTAACAAGGTCAAAAAGCATTGGGTGAATTATGGGACAAGAATTTTTAAGATGATTTGCAGCAGGGATTTATTATGAAGCCAAAATCGTATTGTCAGGAGGAAGCAGATATGTAGTGAATATGAGCAAAAAACAGTCCATCTACTTTACATGCTGTCAAGTGTTAAAGCAGGAATGATTCACAACTGTACAAATGTGCAGTTCTGAAACTGTAGGAATTATTTCCTCTTGTATCAACCTTTGAGAAAAAATAGCTTTTCATATGTCTAAAGCCTGGAAAAGAATAGTTTTTTCCCCTCCCTAAGACAGGAAACTATTACCCTCTGTTCAGTTAAACTTACTTTTCAAGGAAGAACTGAGATACTGTGAAAGTTCGNAGCAAGAACACCTCCCCCTTCACCTTATATACACCTGATTATGTAAAGGGATGGGATGGAATACTTCCTGGGTTTTGACCCTGGTTACCAAGGAAGGCCTACAAAAAACAACCCATGACAGATACATAAGAATAAATATCCTGGAAGTAGATCAGACCACGCATTTTGAACTTGGCTACAAAGAGTTCTGTCACTGAGATTTCCTTTGCTCTTTTCCAAGGAATAAAAATTCCACAGGCTTTCCCCCGCCCCCCCCC
>VXBX01003161.1:220133-246673 GCA_013400415.1 Scytalopus superciliaris | reverse complement strand
CCTCGCCCCCCCCCCCCCCCCCTTCTTACACTGTACAGATGTGTGTAGCTACACATTCCCCTTGAAAAGCTGTTGCAATATGCATCAGGAGTAAGAGAATGCTCCAAAATGCTAGAGGACAGCATGAAAAAAACAGGATTGGATGGGAAGCACATCTCAAACTCTCCAAAAAGGACCACTGAAAAAGCTTGAAGGAGGCTTCTTCTATCTGCAGACTTTTTCAGGTCTGTGTCCTCATGCAATGTGTGTCGTTTGATGCCAGCTCTAAGCATGTTCCCTGCTTGTTGTACTTGCTGTTGCTAAAGACTCTAGCAGTTAATCTGAAATACTGTGCAGCATACAGCAAAGCAAATGCTCTGAAAGTCCTGCTTTGCCATTTCACCAAAGCCCTGGAGAGAAAGGCTGGGGAAGGAGGATCTCAGGGGCCTGGTCCTGCTGGGGCAGGTGTGGAAAGGCTGAGGAGTGGTTGAGTCCTCCTGTTTGAATGAATCCTTGTCACAGCCCTGTAAGGTATGTAAATATTGCTGCTGTGTTTTATAGGAGTTTGGGATGGAAAGGAATTAATTCTGTTGTGCTATAAAAATGCCTTTAACCAGTTGAGTGAAGGCAAATTAGACAGTAATATGCTGTGAATGTGCCTTATAAAGTACAACTTATGCTCTTGCTAGTTACAGTTCCAGTTTACCGTCTACAGAACCCTTATATTTACTGTTTCATCAGTGCTTTACAATTTTGTTAAATTTCATATCTACAAACTGCTCTTTTCCTTTGATGATATATACTCTGAAAAGCTGAGAATGATTGGGTTGTTTTTGCATCTCATACCAACAACCCAGGGAAGTTTGTGTTCAAGTGTTGAAGTTTAGGTTGGATAAGTCTTTGAGAAAGCTGGTCTAGAGGAAGGTGTTCCTGCCTACGTAGGAGGGGCATTGGAACTAGATGATCTTTAAGTCACTTCCAACCCAGGTAATTCTATGAATCTATGATTTTATCTTCTTGCAAGAGAGTCTCTAACTTGCTGATAAATAGGTATCCACTGTCTCCTAACTCCTAAGAAATAAATGATGCAAGATGAATAACAACACATCACATTGGAACACAGCACAACAGAATAAGTGAAGTACAAATAGAGGTTATCAAAACATACATTAAATTCTCTCTTCCCAGAGCCCCATTCTTTACACTAGTAATGTTTACTGGGTGAGTGGGGAAAGAAAGGGGACTTGTTAGTGCAGGAAATTTAAAAAAGAAGTCAATAAAATTAATAACAATTTTGTGCTCTGAATAAAACTGCATTTATTAGTCTCTGGACTGACTGCATATTAGCTGATAAACTTGCTGATTATGTAAAAATATATTCCTAGCAAGTAAAATAATGTTATATACAGGTGTGCTTCTGTTGGGGATATCTGCTGAACCTGAGAATCAGATTCAGTATCTGAGAATACCATGTGTTTCTTGTCACTGCTTAAAGCAAGCACTCCAGAACACATCGTTTCTTTGCACTTCCCACTTTCATTATTTAGCAAAAAGAAACCTTTTTTGCCCCTCTGAGTGGATGTCACTTGAATATATCCAGAGGAGCCACAACTGATTTTGAACATCTTGAAGGAACCTATTACACAAATAAAGTGCACTTCGGTGCTTCCATATTGATGAGTTAAAAGAAATACACTTTCAAATTGATGCATGCTTGGGAATGCTAATGAGCAGTCTTGGACATATGACTAAACAGCAGTGTTAGAATGCTGGTGAGTAGTCATCTTCTCCAGGCTGTGTCTGCCAAACAATAGGTATCACTTTTATCTTCGTTAAGAAAGCTTCTTCAGTATGTGGTATTCCTTCTTCCTTTTTTTTTCTCTTTTCTTCCCTCTCTTTCTTTTGTTACTTTAATTTAATTTTTTATTTTATTTTTTCTTCTTTCTTTTCTGTTAGCTAAATATTTTTTTTAAAGTCCTATTAGCAAAAAAATCCTGTTTATGGTCAGTCCTTTCATTAAAATATCTCTTAATTGATTTTTTTTTTTTTTAATATAAAGAAGCAGCAGCAAAAGTTCAGAAACATTCTGTAGTTTCTTTAGTATGAAATTGGGGCAAGGTAATGGGGAAATAACTTCACTTTGATAGGAGGTACTTCATCCTTGGACAACTGATTTCTTAATGTCTTCTAAACTGTACAAAACTGTACGATCAAGATTGCTTTCAGATGTAAATATTACATCTGTATTACAGATAATTCTCAAAATTTCAGTAGTTCTGGCTGGAGGAGTACATCATGTTCTCAATATTTACACATTTACACGTATTTCTGAAACCACGGAAGTTTCCTCCCTTCTGTAAGGCCCAGTCTGGCATATTGTTTTCAGCACACCACCTTTAAGACCTGATGAGAGCTCAGTCTCACTAGTTACTCCCTGAGTCTTACTAGGATGATGCCTGAGGCTGTCCTTTCAGGACTGCATTCCTCATTTATGTTTGCCTCTCTCAAAAAGATGTTACCAGTCTGTAGGAGAATGAGCACCCTGAGATGAAAACAACTGGAGAAGCCTAAGAGCTTACATATAAAAGAGGTGATATGCCATAACAGAAAGAAGCTTTATGATGCAGTTTAGGTTCAACAGATATGAAAAATTAGAGGACAAATATAAGACTATATGGCCAAATATGGGATGCTAATTACCACTGAAGGTGCATGTAAAAAAATTACAGGGAAAAATTAAAGATATTTTAAAAATTAAAGCAAAAAGTAAGGACGATTTTCCATTTCCTTTATGAAAGGAATTTATATTGAGAAAACCCTGGGAAATACATAAACGAACAAAGAAGAAGACAGGCACTGAAGACAAAACTGCTGAGAACGCAACCAAGTTGTAATTTCTTGGTCCAGGGACCATCTAAAGGAAAAATCAGTATCATCCAAAGTTAAGAGTGACTTGAAACTCCTAAGTGGCAATAACTGTCTAAACAGGAAGAAATGACAGAGTGCTTCCATTATACTGAACATAAAATAAGCACATTTGTCAGTGAGTTCTGATGGCAAGATACAGTGACTTTCATGCAGGTGAAGTCTCCCGAAGAAGCAACTTCCTCTATATATTGACTACAAGTTTGAATAACCTCTAAGTTAATTTTTTTTTTTTCAAAAGTCAATGTCATATTGCATTTTTTCTACAATGGGCAATAGAATCAGACCCATCAGTTCTTCTAAAAATTATATCTATATTTTGCTATCAACAAAGTGGTTCTTTAAATATATTATACAGATATTTTCCAAATTTAGTGCTTTGTATACAAATCCAAAAATAATTTATGTGACTGACTATTTCACAGATCATTAAAGATTTGCACAGCTGGTATTGCACTCCTGAAATCTCCATTTTACTTACATAAAAAATCATCATGTTAACAGTCTGTTAAAAATGGTCATGCTGATGCATCTGATTTTCTTGTAGTTGTCTTATGATGTCAGAATTGTTTGGGCTAGCCTCTTTGCAACCCAAAAGACAAGTTCTTTCTGTCATCATACCATTTATTTTTGAAAGAGATTTGATAGGTTTAAGCATTCTGCTTATCTAACTCCTGACTGGGAACTGAACTTCTGCACTGCCAGATAACCACTTACCTTTGAGCAACATAGTATTCAAAAAATATAACTGGTTGTATAACTTGTAGTTATTTATATTTGAATCTGCTAAAGTTGTAGCCCACAAAACACACTGTATTTTCTTAGAAGACTGTGTCTTCTGGAAAGATATTTTTTTGTGGGGGAACTGCTGTGTCATTGTTGAGCTACAAGAGTGTGCAGGTACTGCATAAAGCTACAGCAATAGCCAAGGCTTCCTATCTGACTACATTGCTTTTGTAGCATGATTCAGCTTCTTACTTGAGAAAAGAGAGGGCGAGCATAAAAATTGTAAGGTAGGGAAGTGTTGCTCTTGAATTACTAAATACCATAGGAGTTCACTGGAATTACTAAAGTCCAGTTATCATAAGTTCTGTGATCCAATAATGTTAGGGCTAAACTATGGTTATTTCCTAGCTATCATTGTTTTAGAGATGTCTAATTCTCAATTTCAAAACATCAGATGGGATGTATTTGCTTTGGCCATTAATGATGACTAATGTTAAAGCAAAGATACTAAAGGTTTTAAATCATAAGACCTAAAATGATATTTAGAAACAGCAGAAAGTTCAAGTTTCACCCCTTTCAAAGGTCAAATGGGAATAACTGGAAAAAAAAAAGACAAGTCTCTGAGCTTTTATGAAAGCAATAATATCTTGCCTTTGTATGCTATCTTTTTCCTGAACACTGTATAAACAGTAATAACATTAAAAGTTCTACAAGCTGTGGAGTCTCGATTTTACAGACAGGAGAAAATAAAGAATGGAAAAAGTTATGGTCTAAACTCTCAGCAGTGCCACTTAGATCAAGCTTAGAAAGCCTTGTTTAATTTATGGTATTACAGAATAGTCAGCATTCCCGATAAATTTAAAGAAAATATTAATAATTCAGTACTAACATAGCCGGATTCAGAGCTCCTGAACATGCATCTTTAAAAATTAATTGTTTTGCTCAGATAGGCAGCAGGAATGGCACTACAAAGCTCTATTTGGATCTTTAGCTCAGTGATTACATATGGCAGCAACCAGTGGAATTGGGAATGTACCCTTTGTATATATAAAGACAAGATCAAATTACAGTTTGGATTTAGTTTCTTTAGGGCAAAAATCAATCTTACCATGTCTTATTATGTATTGTCAGCCTCCTTGAAGCCAGGTCAGTTGAGACTTACCTAGACAGTGGGGAAGTCCAACAAGCCCTGTTTTGGCTACATTGTAAAACATCAGTGCTTTAATTCTGCTCTGTGACTGGTCACAGAACTCCCCTGCAGGCACCTTTTAAATCTAATTCAATCCCGTGTATCAGTACCATATGACAGATCATTTTGTAGATAAACTTCAGCTACTCCAGAGCGTCTATGTCCATCAGTGTGAGCATAAGAACCACTCTGTGCATCAGAGCAATGGTCTGTCTAGCCCTTTGTTCTGTCTGGCACTGGAAGGAGTTATTTAGGCAAAGTGTACAATGCTGGTCATTTCCCTTGGCTGTCTCCCAACATCCACAATCATTGGATGCATACTGCTAGAGGATACATCCATGACTCTCTTCCTTTAATATCTATTTATGGATTTTTGACCATGAATTTGTCTAACCCCTTCATGAACATGATGATGCCCTATTTGTCTACTGGTTTTGTATGAATTTCATTGGCTACTATCTAGTTCTTGTAGTGCAGGATATATTGAATGATAGACTGCATTCATCTCACTCAGCAGCACCCTCAGGTTTTCACCATAACCCCCTGTGCTGGTTTTGGCTTGGTTAATTTTCTTCACAGTGGCTAATATGGGGCTGTGTTTTGATTGATGCTGAACACAGGGTTAATAATATAGAGGTGTTTGTTTATTGCTGAGCAGGGCTTGCACAGGGCCAAGGCCTTTCCTGCTTCTCATACTGCCACACTGGCAAGGAAGCTGCAGGTACATGGGATGTTGGGAGGAGACACATCTGGAACTGGGGACCCAAACTGACCATACCATATGACACCATGCACATTATATAAAGGTGGGGGAAACATAAGAGTGGGACATTTGGAGTGATGGTGTTTGTCTTCCCAAGTAACTGGTGTGATGGGGTCCTGCTCTCCCAGAGATGGCTGAACACCTTCCTGCCCAGGTAAAGCAGTGAGTTAATTGTTTTGTTTTTCTTTGCTTGTGTGAGCAGCTTTTGCTTTCCCTATTAAACTGTTCCTGTCAACCTACAAGTTTTACTTTGATTCTCCTCCCCATTCCACCAGGTTGAGGGGGAAAGGGGGGTTGAGCAAACTGCTGTGCAGTGCTTAATTTCCAGCTGAGTTTAAACCAAAACACTCCTTTCAGTTTTTCGTTCTCCAAACTGAGATGTAGCTTTTTGTCTCTTTTATGTAGGGACCTGCTCCATCTGTAATCATTTTAGTTGCCTTTTTCTAGATCTGTAGCTTATTACCAGCTCAATAAACATTGCCAGGCTAAACTGCTCAGCTCAGCCTTGCTGGCTTGGGCATCCCTGCCCTGTTTTTCTCTGTGGTGTAGTCCTATCACAGAAGTGTGATTTTACATCCACTGACTGCAACAGTAAGACTGTCCTACATTCCCATCCCTGCAATTAAAAGAGGAACAGTAGCTCCCATTGTATGTGGAAAAGTTTTTTTTCACTTTAATTGAAAGAATAGGAATAGAACAGGAAGCTATTTCATTATGCTTTTAAAATGGATTTGGAGATGCTGGCAATCTCCAGAAAAGCTTCTTTTTACCTCCTTTTGTGCCAAACTTCACAAAATTGCATTGGCTATGCACCCATACAATGCAGATTGTGCATTGTGATTGCCTACATTAAATCTAGTTTTAAAATACAACTTCCAAACAAAATCCAAATTCTCAAGCTGTCTTTCATATATGAAAGTGACAAGGTTCTTTTAATTTTTCAGTGTTCTTTAAAAACTGATGCCTCTAAAAATGTAAGCAATCTCTATGTCTTATAAGCAGAAAAAAGTAGAAAAAGATACAACAGTTTTAGTAAACAAAATTATTAATGTAAACGATTCAGAGGAAGGAAAGAAATGAGCTGGTTATTGACCTGCTTGATTAAATAGGTGCTGCAACTCCATTCTGGGGCAACTGATTAGTGACCTGATTCAGGTACAGCTTTTACAGCTGTGTTACCCAAGTGGTAGGGATACTATCTTGGCATTCATAAGTCAAAAATTCCTCCTGTCCTCTGCCACCAACTGCTGTTTGAATACAAGCATGCTACTCAGGTCACAGTTTTTTCTAGCAGAATTCCATTGGAATAAGGCCCTTAAATAAAATTTTTAAACTTATCATTGTTTTCCCTAGGTCTCCAACCTGTGCCTATAGTGGAAGTATAGTATTACTATGCGTATCACCCCAAAGCATCAAAGACCGTGGGTAGCTTCTTGTCACACAGTGTCAGAAGTAAAAAATTTAGACATCTGATTGATCCAAACACCTTTCTGTTCAGACAGAATAGTAGGGTGCCTTCAGCCAATGAGTTGTCTAACCTATTTATGCTGTCCTGCAGCCCAGTTTCCTGGTTAGTTTCTGGGTCCATATCAACCACGTTGCTGTAGAAGGGGTTCTCTGGCCTCCCTGGGTCTCCTTAGAGTGAATTCAAGACACAAAGCCTGAGTATGGCTCTGATGGCTTGTGGCCTGTTCACTCTCCATAGATCTGCAAACCAGCCCAAACCTTGCCCCACCAAATGTACTGCCTTCCCCTTAACCTCATGGCAGGCCTCAGAGCACTGCCAGTCTATAAATACACTGCTCTCGGGCCACTCCTTTTCAGACACTTCAAAGTGAAACACAGAAATGCATATATAGCTACAACACATGCCTGGGGATTGCAATCAGGGTGCCAGAAGAGGCCTGGGATAAGTTGTCTGTGGTGTGGGAGGTTGCTCAGAGGCACAAGGACACAGATCACTCCTCGCTTCTGCCAGATAGCCCGTTTAGAGCAGATTATTCCCTGAGCACCCCCTACCCTCCTTGGGCATACTTGTGTGC
This sequence comes from Scytalopus superciliaris, assembly GCA_013400415.1. Taxonomy (NCBI): domain Eukaryota; kingdom Metazoa; phylum Chordata; class Aves; order Passeriformes; family Rhinocryptidae; genus Scytalopus; species Scytalopus superciliaris. Next base: position 239,049 of record VXBX01003161.1, on the reverse strand, counting down.
TTTATGCAGGAGATTTAGGGATACTTTAAAATTACAGGTAGGCCAAAGTGCCAGTGGTATATGCGGTCCTGGCTTTAATGCCATGCATCAGTTTGCCTAAGTCCTTTTCCCCAAAGCTGTTTGCTAGAGTGTAATAATTTTGATCTCTTTGTGCTGTCACTGCTTCTTGGTGAAGCTTGAAAATATCACAAGGCTAAATGAGATCTTAGTTTACCTTAAAATAGACTCAAGCAGTTATAAGACAAATGTAGTTTAAATATGGAGCAGAAAATGGTCTCTCTGGAAAAAACACTTGGATCTCCGCCGAAGCCACTGCCGAGCTGCCATTTCTCCATTAGTTCAATATTCAAATGCTAGACTGAAAATTACTTGCTCTTCCTCACAAGGACAACTTAAAAATGGAAATAATTCTAGACTGCCAGGCAATAGTATTTCTCAGGGGGTCTGCTACATTTTAATCCTACTTCTCTCTTTTCTTCTATTTACACCATCCTTCAAATGTTCTATTTGCTTAAGGCTGTTTATCCTCCATCATGAAATTTCTGGCTCTGCCAGACAAATGTATTCAAAAGGAGGTGAATACATAAATTAGAAGGGATGCTTGTCTTAGCTGGCACACCTGATGGCTACAGCATTTATACCAGGTCAGGTAAAATGACCTTACATGGAAGTCCTACCACAGAATAAGTACAATAGAGATTTTTCATGATCCGGATAAATAGTTGGTTATTTCTCAGCTCACAGGCAATGTTTTACAACTGTTCTGAATGACATACAGTCCTATTGAATTAGTGAATTTTTAAGAACCACTTAAGCCACGGAGATAAAGCCTCTCTGCCCAGCAGTAAAAGGGACTGGAGAGCCAAACACAGGTGGGGAGAGCCTGCAGAACATGATATATTGAGAACTTTCCTCATGAAACCCTCAAGGACTGTATTCCATACAAGCAAGTGTGCAAAACCCCTTCATCTGTGTAGCTTTTGTTTTGGTCCACTACTGAATTATCTACCGATATCCATATGAACACAAGCACGCCAAATCCTGTAGAAATTTGTATACCTTCAGGACCTGATACAAAAGTGCAAAACTTCAGTGTTTCCTTACATCAAATGGCTGACATGAAAATATCTCTAACAGTTATATATTGGAGTACTCAAATTGTTGAGAGTTAACTAGAGAACTTCAAGAGGGACAAGGATGTTTTCTATGAGGAAAGAAGGATCATCCTTTCCTCCACTCCACAGGGAAAATGAATGCCAGTGAGGCATTCATTCTGTTCTGAATCACAGCTTATTTTGCAACACATTCTGCAATGCTTAAAACACATAACCTGGAAAGAGCCAAGTCCAGCAGAAATGTCTTTCATAGTACTGCATCTCTTTGCATGCTTTAGAGATTTTGTTTCACTTAAGTTCACCCAAAGTCCAGAGAGTTTCTATGAGTTGATGCTGAGGGGGGTAAAGGAAAAAGAGGAAAGGAGCACCAATTTTATGTGGAACTATAAGACATGAATCAATGTCAATCAATGTTCTGTGCTTATGGAGATACTAATCAAGAAGAGGAACACTATTGCCAATAAAGCCTTATTTTTCATTAGCCTATTAAAGTGAAGGAGGAGAGGGGTTTTTGTCTGGATTTTTTGTTTTTTCCTTTAGGTCAGTATGATGCATTGTCTCTCAGGGTGAAAAAAAAAGTTGTAAATTACTGTGCAGAACCAGGCTGGGGTGTTCTGTTGCATATGCTTTTCAGGGGCAGAACTATATTTATTTCCTTTCCTTTCTTTTTCCTAAATGTCTGATTGTTTAAATACTGTAACATGGAAACATTAATAGGGATTATGCTAGGATGAAAAGAAGTGAGAAGAAGTAAAATCCACTGTATAGGAAGTGCTGAGCTTTAGGAATACTAAGATCTATATTTCTTTTCTGCTGTTACAGGTAACTACTTGGCAAGGATCATCCCTGAGGGTTTACTAGGACCGGCCTCATTCTTTTCTTAGACACTACTGTTAGATAAACAGAAAGTAAAGACATTGTGTCAATTTGCAGTTAATAACATTAAAAGAAGGCCGAGTCAGACATAAAAGTTGTGTTTAGCCTTGAATTTTTATAAATTTGTTCAGATAATCTGACCTATACATTACTATCAGCACAACTGAAGTCACAGAGCACGTATTCAAAGCACGCTTTGATACTGTAACTAAATTAAAATTGACTTTGTAATGGGACTATCTTGTATTTCTTCCTTATTTAAAAACCTCACTTCAAACTAAGTGGCTTGCATTTGACAAGTCAAGGAGATCAAATTATTTATATATGATGGCAGGCAAGATCATAATAAAGAACTATATTGACATAAAGGTGTCAATACCAATAAAAAAGGGTGTAGTACACACCACATACTGTTCTTTCTTTTGCAGTTGTGCCATTGCTAGGCAACTGAAAATGGATGAATAATAGATTTCAGATGTATATCTATACACTTACATTAGGCTTCATTTGGTGGCTCATGAAAGGGATTTGTGAAAAACTATCATCTTTCTGATCAAGGTCCAATATGTCTTTACTGCCAATAAGAACAAGAAAATAGATTGTTTATAACAGGAATAACTTTTGTTGGTAAACACCACAGTGTACATGGATTCTTTAAAAAAAAAAAAAATAAAAGCAGTCTTCTGTTTAGTAACTGAGCATTTAATCAAATTTTCATGCTGCAAATTTTTAGTCACCATATAGTGACATTGTGCAAGCTATGCATCCCATAGTCAATTAAATAATCATTGGTGAGTAATTTGTAACTATATTTAAAAATATTACTGAAATTTCCTTCAATAGGGATTATATGTAGTTCTAATAGGTGAAAACTCCTTTTTACTAAAGTAAATAATCTAATGACCTCTGTCATTTAAAATCAAGTTATTCAACTCTGACTGCATTTTCTACATGCTTCAGCAAACACTTAAATTCTTACTTCTAGGTATGCTCAACAATAAGGGAAGAGAGACTACTTCAGGAATATTAGAAGTAGCTGACAATTCACATTTTCTCTACAGCCTGCTGCTCCTTCAAAAAAAGGGGAAAAAAAGGGAAAAAAATCCAGTCTCTTGATAATTAGTACCCTTTGTCAAAGCTTCAGTTACAGTTTGATGAAAAAATATTCCTAAATGTCAAGAACCATGCAGTCTGATAAATATGGATGACATTTAAAAAGCAGAGGAGGCTGTTTCTAGAAAAGCAGAAGAGGCAAAAAGAAATGTAATGGGTATTTATGTTGAGAAATAGTTTTTCTACCGTGTATTCTCCTCATATATTGTCTATTTTGTACTTCTAGTTCTGTTTTTCACCCCTTTGACCCCTTCATCTTATATCAAATGCCTCATCTACATTTTGCAGTGTTCCTTCGGTGGAAAACAGTACATTTGAATGACCCAGGCCTTCCCACTTGTAATCACTCAGTATAATTGATTGGAAAGATGGAGTCACAGAACCCTCCAAATATTTTAATTTTTCAGCATTGCTTAAATTTAGCAAAAAAATGACACCCTGAGAAAATGAAATGGCATGTACTCATAAATTGCTAACTGCATGATACAGAGGCAATCACAGCCCTCAGTGACTACTCTTAAACAAGTCTGTCTCACAAGCATATTCAAAGGAACTGACTTAGTGAATGCTAACAAACTGAAGGGAAAGATCTTTTCCTTCTAACAAGTTTGAAAACTTTCTTGTTGGAAAGTCCTTTTTTAGCAGGTTGAAGCAGAAAGCCAGGTTCTCCATATTGCCCGTGAGACAGGACCTCCTACTACAGCGTTTGTGGGAACAACACTCAGTAATTAAGCTGTAACAGAATGGAAGATTGTCATGGAATAAACAGTTAATTGAACAGTAGTGTGCAATGAAAAGAGTTAAGTGACCAAGCTTCTCAATGACAGGGTTAGAAACATGTGTCAGTGTGTCCACAAAGAAGGAGAGACAGGGGCTGTAATGAATTCACAATCTTCATTTCCTGGTTTAACATCCTGCCAGAGCAAAATGTAAATGCAATCAAACAGCAAGTCCCCATCTCATACAACCAGCAGTGATGGCGTCCAGATACTATTCCTCTTCGGACTTATTTTTCAAGAGATGGCAGTAGAAACACTCACACTGTTAGCAGTAGCATACCAGGACTACACTGCCTAGTGACCTGTCACGACAGCCCTTAGCTCCTGAGGTATCCTGCTCGCTGTGAGCTGCCCAGACAAATCTACTTTTGTCCAAATTCTGTACCTACTAACAGAAAACTAGCCTACTGTATTACAAGTCTACTGGAGAATTGTATTTCTGGACCTATTTTATGTCCAAAACTATGTTTGACCCATTCGTGAATTTCAAATGTGTCTTCCCTATTTAGTTGTAATATATGAGAATCTGAAAATAAATAGCTCTCAAACTGTCTTAATGAGATCAGTCTTAACAGATCCTGAACCAAGAGATATTGAGATATTGAAATAGCTAAGACAGCTTTCAGATGAAAGCAGTAACATATAGCAAATTTATATCAGATATCAAATCACATTTTTCAGATATGATGAAACTACCATGAATTTTCTTAATAATCTGAGAGATGTTGAACAGCTCATTAAAATTGCTGTCCTTCAACCAGCTGTTTCATGCATTATCTCAGGGATGTCTCCAACACTGACTACTCAAACTCCATATTAGTTTGCACTGCTGAACTACTATTATATCAAACCTCCAGTAACAGAGACTGAGAGATCTGCACAAACGTTATGTGCAATATCTGCTAAGTGGGTGTCTGTGTCCCATCCCTAAACCCATGAACAGCTCAATATGCAGATCACTGAAGCCAATATTCCAGTCACAGAGATTTCCCTTTCCTGAGCTTTTTGAGGCAAACGGATGGTTTTCAATTTATTGCAAGACTATATTTGTCCCCAGACTTCCCACTGATGTGTGCTTAAGGGAAAGAAGAGCTGTTGTCATAGTGCTGTGGTACTTCTCTTTGGACTGAGAGGGATGAAGTCTGGCCTTAGATAGAAAGATGATGCCCTATCAACAAATATTCTTTAGAAGAGGGATTAACATATCAGCACTGAAAAAGTGCACAAATTCCTGTGAAATGAAAGATATGCACAGATTTACATTTTTTTTCTTTTAAATGATAAATGAGGAGAAAGATCCAGGAAGATAAAAAATACTGGCAGTATTGAGTTTGTGGAAAGACACAAATCTTCAAACCCTCTCACAAGGCTCTGTGTTTCTGAGAAAACACAGATGTTCTGCCAGCAATCAGCTGGTGTGCAGAGGTGTGACATTTTGCTGCAGTGCGTTTCATCATCCACACTAGGAGAAGGTCCTGAAATAAGGACTTAGCCACAAGTTTCAGCTGTGCTCCTAATTACTATTCTGTTCTGTTTCTCATGAAATCAGGGAGAGCACTGCCACTGTTTTCAGGAAGACCAAAATTAGACCTTTTGTGACCCAAAGTCTTGCAGTTAAACAATACATCTATGTGTTCAGGTCATTTTGCTTTCAGGCCCATTCATGGGATGTCTAATTTAAATGTCCTGCAGCACAGACAAAATACATTTAGGTTATCTGTTAAAAGATACAGTGACATACCTGCACTCATACACAGCTGCAGCAGTGGTTCAGAGGATATATATATTGTATTTTAAGTCATAACCTTGCTTATAAAAATTTCCTCTGCCCTTGTGCAGCCTGTTGTGTTGGTTGTAGGCTCTTGTTTTTCATTGTTGATTTCTCAAGTGAGCTTTCCTTCTTGCACTGCACTGTTTGATATGCACAACACAGCAGTACCTTTAACCAGAATAGTAGTTATACAGAGGGAAACGTGGTGTTGTCATTTCCCTTCCTTCTGGGAGTGCTTTGCAAAAATTGCTTTTCATGAAAAAAAATCATTGTATCTTCATAAGGGTGTTGAAATTCAAGTAGCAAAAGACTAGGCAGAAGGTTATTTAAAATGTAATCCCTTTGTTCAAATATTCATATCCCTTAAAAAGAAAAAATTAGAAATGCGTGGTTAAAAATTAATAAAATATAACTTTTTCAGATGCCATAGGTACTGTTTCATAAAACTATGTATTTGAGAATGAAAACTATCCCTTTTTTTTTTTTTTAGCTTTGTCATCTTTTTCTAAGGCAAATGTAAGAATACCTCTGTATTCAGGAATAGCACTTCAGCATGAACTTTGAGTCCCAACCCCCAGCCATCAGCTTCTTCCTAGATTAGCTGAGTGCATTGAGTCTATTTAACCATTAGCTTTTATTGAAGGATAGATGAATATCAGTCCCTGAAGAATAGTGAATTAGCTACTGCCTTGTAGCAAAGCATTTTCTCTTTTCACTCTACAATCGGTCTGCTATAAGCACAGCTTTTCATAATACAACTGGCAAGTAAAGTGGCAGGTCTGGAGAAGAAAATGGAAATCTTTTGGAAAAAAAGAGTCTTAATGTTCAAGGGCTCTTGCTTTCATTTTAGTAACCTTAGAATAAGGTGATCTTTCCAGAATAGATTTTTATGATAAAAGGATTTGACTGATGCTTAACTGGTCAAAAATATGTTCTAGTGATTTTAAACAACATATGTTTAATAGCATATAGAAAACAGATAGCATCTCTTAGGGGGAAAAAAAAACCCAACAAAATTGTTGAAATATGAAATATGCTCACATAAACCCTAAAACAAAGAACATCAAAAACTTGGTGGAGAATACTTATGGTGAATGAATTTATGAATGTCTGTTGCTGAGTCTGTGTTTATCCCACTTATTTTCCCTTATTCTTTCTCTCTTCATAAGGCCAACTAGAATTACATCAGTTTAAGAAAGAAAGATGAGTCAGTATTACTGTTTTTTTCCTTTGTTTAAAAAATATCTCTGTTTACACTGAAAGAAATACATTAAGGACATATTCTATTCCATGTTAGCTCTCAGCTAAAGCTCACAACAGATCTTGGATTTTTCTTTTAAATTTGAAAGGATATTCTTGCTAAGACAGCATAAATAACTCTATGTTTTCAACAGCAAACTAACAGAAAGAGGGAGGAAAGGAGTTACAGATGCTGATGCCTCAGTTACCTGATAACCACAGGACTAAAACCCTTCAAGGCAGACAACAGATGCTATACAGGTCAAAAAACCCCACTTCTCTGGGCACTACAATTTCTTTTCCCACCTTTTAAGCATCATGACCCTTCAAATTTAGTCACTTTGTATTTTAGTTACAGAAAAGAACCCCACAGGATTGAGAGCTTGCATTAGAAGCAGAGAAACATCAGACAGCCTAAGCAGTGTAGTGGAGTGTGTATTCACAGACTCCAGCAGTGACCAAGACAAGTGACCACTTCCCAGTGGTGGAAAAAGGGGACTTAGAGGAAATGTTCAGGAAGGAAAAAGGACTGATGTCTTGGGTTTGTTTCTCCAGCAACTTGTCTTCACACATGACAAACTGTAATTTTTTATTTTTTTCACAATAACAGCTACCAATATACCAACTTTTTAAAAATCACCGTGCAGACCTGAAAGAGAGCAGTGGTTCAGGTGACCTGTAATGTGCCCAGGGATGCTGGATGGGCTTTCATATAGTATGAGAACTCCTGTGATCCTATATGGAATGGCAATTTCTGTCTCATTTTATTTACACATCCACACTACTGGCCAACACCTTTGCTGATGAATCCATCCTTTCCTTCATGATGAAAATACTGAAAGTAGAAATGCCTCAAGGAAATGAAGAAGACAAATTTGCAGACCCTGGGAAGGATGTAGTCTCTCTCTCTGGATGTAAAGGGAGAATTCCTGAGGCATCCTAAGGGCTTGATCATTTTCTGTAATCAACCTGAGCTCAAAGAGCTGGGTCTAATCCACTTAGCCTTCATGACCTGGGAATCTAAGAGCCCAGTCAAAGAGCCGAGTTGCCTTTTGGACATGTTTCACTTTCTAGACAGACCTGAGAAATCAGACACTGCTGATCTGGCCTCATAGGTTGGTCCCCAGTAGCAGGCTGTCTTCCACTGGGTGTGTTATAAGATGCTCAATTCAAATGGGCAGAAGATGCCAATACATTAGAAATAAAAACTCAGGCTTACAAATATTCCATTTGTGCCAGTTTCTGTGTGATCTTACCCTTTTCTTTTGTGCTGTAGATACTGAAGCAAAACAAAATTGCCAAACCCACTTCTTGTTTACTGTACAAAAGTGAAAGTAGCAAAAAGGTTGCTTCTGTTCTGTTTGGCAGTTTAGGGAAATACAGTTAACTTAATGTTTGCAGTTTCTTGCTTAGCTTTAGCTAAGTCCATAGTTGAGGAAGTACAAAGTGCATCTTGCATGGTAAATATTGGACTGTGATTAGGCAAGCCTGTATGTGGAGGTAAAACACACTATAATAACATGTCAAGTGACAGAACAGAAATTTGAGTGTCCACTTTGAAGACATTTATTTACATATGTCACAGTGTTAAACTACATATAGATTAACAGAATAGCATGTCAGTGAGAGAGAGATGGAGGCAAAAGGGAGTAGCTATGTCCTGAGACAATTTTTTCACCTAGCAAGCAGTTGAGTCCTGCTCAGAAGCTGTGCTAGCTCACCCCTTGTATCTGGCTTCTCACCTTACAGAGTGTGGCAGCCCTCAGCCCAATCCTGAACAGGATCTCTGAAGGAAACCATGTCGGGAGGTAGAAAAATATCTCAGAATTAGAAATGGGCTCAGACCTCTGTTTAACTGATAGTATAGAAATTTTTGTTACTTCATTCACTGAATCTAAGCTATGTGTGCATCAGAAACACAAAAGCTTGTGAAAAGACAAGCCAGAGCTATCATGTACTGTATCAGTGTATCAGCCTAGGCCTTATTCTGAACTAAGGGAGTTACTAATGTAACTAGGATTGGCCTGCTTTCCGGGGGAATGAAATTTGAGTTACACTTACCCGCAATGCCAGAGTGAAGGCTAACCCTTAAAAATACAAAGATGAATATTACTGCCCACACAATATTACTGTATCAGAATGAGGCATCATTGATCAAAAACAGTTCAGTGCCTTGTACTTGTGTTGCCTTGTGACCAATTAAAACCCAGAGAGTGAATAAAGCAGACCTTCTTTGGATGCCAACACTGTGACTTTGGATGTTTCTGTATGCCAAAAAATTGTAGTAGAGTCTCAACTCCATAAAGGCTCCAAGGTCTACTTTTTTCATTCTCATGGGCAATTAAAGAATTACTAAGTCATGACATCAGAACATTTCCAAAACAGAAAGTTTCATTTCATAAAACCGGAATGGTTTGGCTTGGAAGGGACCTTGAAGAACATCTAGTTACACTCCCTGCCATGAGCAGGAACACTTTCCACTTGACCACTCATCCAATCTGGCCTTAAACACTTCCACTTTCCAACTATGACACTGAAGAATATACAGCAGTAATGATCAATAATAAACAACAATTTTATTTTTTAAACTCTAGAAGCTTCACTCCCTTACACACATAAACATGTTTTAACTTAGAAGAACATGCAAAGACATATAAATATTTACTTCAAGTGGCAAGAGGACTGTAGGAGGTGGATGCAGAGAGTGCTAGCCTCAGAAAAACAAGACAATACAATATCCCATTCCTTTTCTTGTTTGGTGGCAGCCACAGGACTCATCAGCTAGTGACAGAAACATTCCTAGTGACATCTGGCTCCTTGGCACATTCCTCTGGCAGCTCTGGAGTCACCTCTAAGCTTGAAACATGGCTAGTTTGTTAATGGGTTGCCTACCACTCCAGAGTACTTGATAAAAATCATTATTGGAGGCATGTGGAATTTTTGGAAATACCATAATCCCTTTGTCCAATATAGCTGACATTTCTAAGATTGACTACATCTTGGAAAACTTTGTTTGAGTACAGTATGTCCCAGATTTGTGATGAAACATGGGCAGATTTTTGTAAGTACCCTTCAGCTGTGTGTATCACTTTCCTCAGCCATGAATAGCTCTGAAGTCAGTATTTTTGTCTAAGAGCTCTGCTGCACAAAATAAAGTCAAGAGAATATAATGGAAAAGCTTAAAGGGACTAGATTGCAATGGAAAAGCTTAAAGGGACTAGATTGCAGAGCAGCTAGAACAATCAATTGTATGTGAAAGAACTAGCTACTATATTCATGTTCAAACTTCAAAAGGCACTGGGTTAATCAAAAAGCCAGGCACTGTGGTTACCACTGTAAGTGACATTTACTGTTACCTGTGTCCTGTTCTTTGGTGGACACAATTTGTGACTTTTCCATTAGTTTAGATGCCAATGCATACTACTTACTCATGCTGGAGCCACAGGCCAGTTTTATCATCTTTTCCCTGAATTTTCATCCTCCTTTGCAAGCTTTGATGAGTTTCATTCATTCCAGAGACTCAGGGGGGAAGAGAGTGGCCTTCTCAAAGCACTTGCTGACAGCTTGTGTGTCTGAGATTCCCTTCAAGCAGTTGCAAACAACTGCTTCAGCTTCCTTGGTGCTCTCTAAGTCAGTTGTTCAGAATTCTTGATCCTAGCCTAAGGACTGCAAAGATTAAGCCTCTCTAGCTTAGAAGGAGCCAGGTAGGGATATTGGCTGGTTATCAGTGCCTCCCTCACTAAGGAGTTTAATATTTTAATTTTTTTCTTTTTCAATTTTTCCTTATTCTTCTTCCTAAAAAATTACCATTTCATTATCCCTGTGCTATGCAGCAAGATACCACCACAGTGATAAACTCAATCTTTGGCATAATATACTGAAGCCCCTGAAACCAGTGATTTGGAACAGGAACAACTCCACAGTCTGTGCTGTACTCCTTGGTGCATCTTGGCTAGATGCTGTTTTTATATTTATAGTTGGAGATAATATGTCTTTTAAACTGACATTTGGACAACACTCTCAGGAACATGGTGTGGTTCTTGGGGCTGTCCTGTGCAGGGCCAGGAGTTAGACTTTTATGATCCTTGTAGGTCCCTTCCAACTCCAGAATATTCTGTGATTCTGCAATTACTTTTCCTGGAAACTGGTATAAATTTCATTTAGTGGATGACCAAACTGCAAAGCCCATATACTTTTAAAATACGAAAGGAATTTCTAAATCTTTTACGCAGCATAATTAGTATAATCCTGCAGTCCAACATACAACAGGTGAAAACTTTAAAACAGACAGAGCAAGTCAGCTAAATGTAACAGTCTTCTAAGGTAAGAATATTGACCTGCAACAAATCACTTCTAAGGAGCAACATCTGAGTCCTTAGGATACTCGTTCACAGCAGTGATGTGTATCCCCAGTCCCCTGCCCTGTTGGGAGGATGGCCTGCAGCACCATGTTTCACGCTGGCACGGACGCTAAGGACGGGAGCCACTAGGATGGCACCCAATGGAATACAGACTGGGAAACTCTCACTAGGTAAGATAGTTCCCATTCTGCGCAGTGAATTAAAGTATGTAGGAAATGTTGCTCATGTTTAATTCATAGCACATACATTCAAAAGCAGCATGTAACAAGAGAGCTGTATTTGGGATTGTGCTCCAAAAATTAACTGATGCAAAGTAAATCCGTGCATATGTATTAGCTTTGATTAAACTGACATAGCTGCCAACTTTTTTAGAAGTAACAGTTCAAACCTGAGACTTTACAATAGTTTAGTTATGTTATATCCATTTCCTACTCATCCCTCAAATCTATGCAAAGCAGCATCATTAATTAGTCTGCCCACTGAGGTTGCTGATGAGGTCACTGAGTGATAACAGACTTCTCAGTGTAAGCTGTGAAGTCTGAAACACCATTTCAGGAAAGATCAGATAGACCGTGTCTCTTACTACTTTCTGGTCACTCTTGGTCACTGTTCTTTGCCAGTATATTTATTCCTCCCACCAGAAAAATTTAAGTAATCTAAGAGATTCAGGAATGTTTCAGTAATGCACAAGACCTAAGTCACCTAGAACTACAAAACAATTTAATGAGCTCTTTTTCTAAAATGTAGATACTTTTTCATTTTACACAGTTTGGAACGCTATGTTCTGGTCTTTAAATCAGACTTTCCTTTTTGAAAACATATATTAAATTTTCATTCAATAAAATACAATTAAATAGACCCTAAAATACATTATAAATTTTCAATTCTAACATAAGAGAATATACTTTACTCATAGAAAACATTGCACTCACTTCAAAGTTTGTGAAAATTGTCAATGGACTTGAATTAGGGACCTAATCAGAATAAAGGAAGAAAATAAAGAAAATACAACCTGTGGAACACGTCACTCTATTGCCTTATATGAATATGCAAGATAAGGGTTCAGATTAGGACTAAGGTTAAAATCCTACCTTGATTTGTGCCCCCTATTTCCCTGATCAAAGGAAAACACCCTCATTAAACTGGCAGTAGCCCTGAAGATTTGCTCTCTTTCCAGCCCCATGCTCCATATATTTCTGGCTTTGCAGTGATCAGAAGACATAACAGCATGAAGGCTACTCTAATTTATATTCAAATATTAATAAGTAGTAAGAGAAGCTGTAGTTTTAATTCAAATATAACTCTCATCAACAATCAGTATCAGATATGCATAGACAACATCCATCCATCAATCAATCAATCAATCACTTGTAATTGGTCTTATTCTCAGCTAATTGCTGTATAGTTCTCAATGTGAAGAATAAGCAGATTCACAAGAACATGGATGGTGCAGGATGCCAACTTATAAACTTCCAGGGAAATGATGAAAATACTCAGTGGAGCAGTTCTACAAGAGGCTATGGACAAAATAATCTGTGGAAAGAATTCCATGAAAGTCAGTGGGACAAGAATTGAGCATTATCTGTATATAAATATAGGTGGCTATTTAGCATTCCATTTTCATTGAGGCTTAATAGTCATATCTGAAAAAAAGGCTGAGAGTCTTACAATTCTGGTAGATCTTGACAATTTTTAAGGTATCTCTCTACCTACCTGTCCAAAGGTATCCATTTTATATTAGTTCTATTTCAGTCTTTTCTCCATTGATTGCCGTCTCACTGGCTCATGCTAAAGAAGTGGAGTGCTTTGCAATCAAAATATAGAACTATAAAAAGGTCAAAATTACAAATAATTACAATAATTTCCAAAATTACATTAAAACTTCAAATCTTGATGCCCTGTTCAGTGAAAAAAAAGTATCAACTGTAATACTAAATGTAAAAATGCACAACAGAATTCCACTCTATTGACAAGAGGCCACAGAAGATTTACCAAAATGATCCCATAATTACAGAGTAAGATGTCGTGTAGAGTTTTATGTAAGAGAAAATTAAATCGGGAAATTTGGTCATTAAAAAGTAAAGAAAGTTGGAGTTACATTCCTGTATGGCCCTGGAGAAACACACTGTAATTGACCCTTTCCTGAGCAGAGAGGTTGGACTAGGTGACCTCCAGAGGTCTCTTCAAGCTTCATCCATTCTGAGATTTTGAGATTCCTTCAAATATACCCCCTATACACAGGCATTATATATTTAGAGTTAATTACAAGGTCTCATGCTATTATTCTCCACAAGAACTCTCACTTGTTCAAGAGACTGATCTAAAACTCACTGAAGGCCATGGTAGTTTTTCCAATGGACTTCAGTGTGCTTTAGATAAAATCCACAATTCATATAATGTGTGGTATCTCTCAAATGAGGGGAAAAGACTTACTTGTGCTTTGAAATAATAATTGTCACAGCAGCACAGAGCAAGACAGCAAGGAGTACAATTGCTGTCAACACAAATGTTATTTAATTTATCAATGGATAGAACATTAAACAAATCTAAGTAATTGGTAGTTATACAATATATTAAATACTTATTTTTAGTGAGTGAAGCCCCGCACTTACGTCTCTAGTCAATACATGACATTATTTGATCTCTCCACTGTGAATTAGGGCTTGTTCTGTATTATTTCAGTATAAATTGAAAATAACTTCTTTACCTTTAACTGAACTGTTCCAAATTTACGCTGTTCTGAATGCAATAGAACTGGGCCCATGATCAGGAAGGAATCAGCTGGACTGTTATCTCTGTCATGGTGGTTGACTGCATGGTGAACATAGAAGTTGGTCCTGCACAGGTATTTATTCAAGGTTTGCAGTGCTTTAAGATGCCAACATAGCCTTCAAAGCTGAAAAAGCTTTGCTTCTGTGAAAGGCAAAAAGGAATTTCCTCTGTGAAAATACGGAACAATAAGGTATTTATTCTTTGATGCCAGCTTATTTTTTTACTTTGCCTTTTAGTTATTTTGCTTACATGACAGTTCTTTCTCTCCCTCTCTTCTAATGCGACATCTGTTCAGTCTTTTGGGATACAGCTCTCTGTCCAGTGAGTGGCATGTCATCAAATTATGTTTTCCCATCAGTTTCCGTTTCTGTAAAATATCTATGTTAAATAATATTCAGTTATAAAACAAAACTAAACAACCCCCCCAAAAACAAAACAAGAAACCCAAACCCATCCCAAACTTACAAACCAAACAAAAAAACCAAAAAATAACCCCCACCAAAACAAAGCAAAACAAAACAAAACAAAACTAAACTAAACTAAACTAAACTAAACTAAACTAAACTAAACTAAACTAAACTAAATTAAACTAAACTAAACTAAACTAAACTAAACTAAACTAAACTAAACTAAACTAAACAAAAAAAGAAAGGAAAAAAAACCCCAAAACAAACAAAGAAGGAATTGTTGCTGCTAGACTCCAGGAAACTGGAGAGCCATTACTGAGTCTTCAAAAAACATTTCTCACTGCAGAAACCACAGTGTACTTTCTGGATTTGAGTCCAATTAGCTTGCTTTTATCTTTGGGCATTGTAGATACTTTGTGGAAAGTTTGAGTGAAGTATCAAAGGATTAATAGAAGAAAGCACCTGAGCGTGCTTCAGATTCATCTCCTTCTGTTTGCTATGGTTTCTTACACTTACTAATTCACCTTGGCTCAGCTCAGGTATAGCATTCTTGGCAGAAAGACCATTAATCTGCCCTCAGACTCTCAAATTTGGATTGTGGTCTCTGACGGGTATCTAGAGTGGATCTGTAGTAATGGGAGCAGCTACTACTAAGTGCCACTTTTACAAAAAGCTGGTATTTTCTAAGTTTATCAAGCAACTTCATTAAGCCTTCAGAAATATACTGAGTGCTACATACCAGCACCAAAAGTATATCAAAACACCAGATGAGGCAATTTTAAAAATTTCAATACCATGAAGAAGCTGTGCATGTTTTGCTAGAGACTGAAGGCTTTTTTTCTTGGAAGAGAATACAAGTTTGTATCTTCAGGATACCATGAATCTAGAGGTAATGGAAGTTTTAAGGCTAACGGTCTTTTGTCTATAGGGAGTATATTTTACTTCTGTCTTGTATAAATAACACTTAAATGTCAGTGTGTTATGTAACTGAAAATTTCTGACCAGAAGTATCACTGCTCACTAATTTATCTCACTTTTGGGCAAAGAGGGAAAGATATTCAAATGGAATTCCCTGAGTAGGAATAAACTAAAATTGTATCACATTTTAATTGGATAACACATTGTATTATTTCAGTTGTGTTTTTGCCTTACCTTCCTAGTGAAACAATTGCCTTTGGAAGACTGAAACTTATAATGAAAAGCAAGAAACTCAGGAACTCAGCCAGAAGATAGTTCAGATTCAGAAAAAATATACAAGGAATTGCATTTTTTTATGAATTACACACAATAAGCTGTTGCTGTTATTAAATTGTGTAAAGTAATCTGAACCTTGAACACATACAAAATTCTAAAAAGCTAAGAGGTAGAAAAACTGTAAAATGTATTCATATTAATTTTTGAATATGTAGGTTCACAGGTCCACTGCAATATTGAAGCCTGCTAGCTCATATCTTGATTTTGTTCCTAAATGAAATAACTTCTATTACCAGGATAATTTAAGTCAAATCTTAAACTGGGTACTATGTTAAGACTAAAATAGGAAAAAATCACAAGTTGCTTTCAAAGTAGTGTATTAACAGGTTAAATTGTGACACTGTTGTGATATGTGTAATACTTGCTCTGTGCCTCATTTTCCATCATCATGTCACAGCAACACCTTCACACAGTCTTTCGATTGCTAAGAAGAACTAAGAGTGGAAACGACTAGGTACTGCTCTTCCCTACTTTCCAAACCTTTCAAATGGATTAAAAAAGTACAAAATACCATCTTCACATATTTTTAATGTGATTGTAGCATACTCATCTGGTAGAAGATCTTAAGTATAGCTATCCAAGAAAAGCTATAATACCTATATCCTTATGTTTTACCTTTTCATTAGTTCGGTTCTTCCCAACCACTGTGACAGACCTCACTCATCTGGCATAAGTCAGATGAAAAAAAGGCAAATCCTGATCTGTATTTGCACCATGGAAAGAGCTAAGAACTGTCTTGGGTTAGTAAAGAAAAGAAGAAAGCAAGAAGTTGGAGACAGTAAGCCATAGTACAATACTACTCTTCCCCAATCAAACAAGAGTTGTAATGGCCAATATAATTTAGTCATTGGTTTAGGCAAGCACTGGACAGAATTTGATTTACATGATCAGTAGGTTAGGTAATGCTATTCTGCCTCATCTTCTTTTTCTTACTAACAGTCAAATCTGGATGCAGGGATAATTCATAGGGTATTGGCTTATTCCCAGGAAAGGCATGGTTTTCTGATGTCCAGGCTGCTTGAAATTCTCTTTTTCTTTCATTTTATGCAGTATGGAAAAGGTCAGTACAAGTGTTTTTCCTATAGTAGGCTCCTGCATGCTCATCCCTTAATGGAAAACATTGAATTAAGCATAAATGGGAGACAAGGATCATAGCCTGCCACTGCAAAGGACTGCCATGTCCCATCATTTCCACTCCACCACTTTTGCCAGTTGGAACTATGACAGTCTTAGCAACATGGATCTCTTTCTCCAGTGAAGGATTTACCTGCATCAGGTCTAGTTCTCATTGGTATGCATTTGATAGTGGTGACTCTCATGAAAGAATGGTAGTAGTCATTAACCAGCATGTATATTAGGGCTACTTATTCATGCTCTCTAGGCATTCCTGAAATTGGTTAGCTAGTAACATTTGTGTGGTGCTGCTGTCCAGAACCTGAAATTCTTTAGTGTTCTCAGAAGCTACAGTTTTCTCTTAAAAATGCATGGGAATGTGGGAAGTCTTTATCTTTAGTACCATTGAGTCATGGTTGGATACCTCCAGCTAATATTTAATGTATAACTTTTTGCTTAATAGCATGTAAATCAGAAAGGAGGGCAGAGTAGGACAAAAATAACTATTTGCAATACAGTCAGTCAGACTTCATGCTTATCTTCATTCTGTCTGTTCTAGAGGGAACTTTGTTAACCAAGAAAACTAGGAAATGAGCTAAATGTTGATGGGTATGTTATGTTTCTCATTTCACCATCCCATCCCATTCTTAATGATTTCCTTATCAAAGGAAGGTAAAACCAAGTTGAATGTTTCTAACTTGCTAAGCTGAACAACTTTAAAATATAGCAGAGAAGAAGGGGGGGAAGGGGGGTGTTAATATGCTTAAAATAAGATATTGTCTATTTGCTTGATCAATTGCTGAGTCATTTTCACTATTTCCTGGAGCAAGCACCACCCACCCATTGCCCAATATGATAAGCACATGTGAATTCCCCCAGACCACGTTTGATTCTTTCACTTTAGGAAAGCATGAACAGCCATTCCATTATCATTACTTTGATTTCCTGAAGCCCCCTTAATTTTCAAGATAGTTAACAGTAAATTAATTTCATACATAATGTATATACATTATATAAGAAATATACTTATCTTTATGCATTCATTAAGCCTAAAGGAGAATATCTCACTTACCTCTTCTGTTTCCAGGTACAATTTAATCCTAACTTCCACCAAGACAGAACTCACAGTCTTAATCAGAATTGTTCCTTTTTGAACAGGAACTTGCTAAATGAAGAACAGTTTTCCAAGGAACAAATAATTGCAGGCCTCTGACAAAGATGGTGGCATGAGTATAAATATGTAGAATCTTCCTTGGTGTAGAATTCAAAGCAATCTATATACTAGGAAAAATAATATTTTGAATCTAGAATCTGAGAACTGACAATGATCATAGACAATATAATGCTGTTATCTGTCATAGGGCAGGCTCTGAATTATAGAATCATTCAAGATGGAAGGAACTTCCAGAGGTCACCTAATTCAGCATTTTCTGCTTCTTCAAAAGCAGGGACAATTTACATCAACTTGCTCAGGGCCATGTCCTGTTGAGTTTTGAATATTTCAAGGGTGGAGGTCATGCAATATCTCTGGACAAGCAGTTCCAGTCATTGATCACACTCACTGTGAATTTTTTGTTCCTGTCATTTAATTGTAACTTCCATGTTTCTTCTCTCTGTTTGTTTTGGCAAGAAAGACATCTTAAATGAAAGTCAGATTTTTTTTCATGTTGGTTCCTTCAAATGATAGTCTGCTACTACCCATTCTAGGGAAAATGTTTAACACTGTAGATATTTGGAATTCCCAAAGCTAGCAATGAAAAGAAAAGTTTCTAGGAAAAAAAAAAGGAAACAAGAATGCTAATAAATCCAGCTCTGTATATTGAGAAATTAAATATACATTTCCTGTGAAGAAACAGTCTAAAACAATTTTTCACTGTCTGGACAGAGAGACAAAATGTTCAAGATGCTGAAACTTTCATAACAAATCCATCATGTTTCACAAATGATAGTTCAGAACCACACTGCATCAGGTACATGGCTTTGTTTTTTACCACAGCTGGCTGATTACTCTGTCTGTCACAAAGCAACTGTCAGCTAAGAGGAAGGTCACTGAAGATGGTTAACAACCATTTTGATTTGTCTAAGTAAACTAAGGGTTAGCAGGTTGTTTGGGGAT
>VXBX01003161.1:103290-220096 GCA_013400415.1 Scytalopus superciliaris | reverse complement strand
TTTTTTTTTTTGGGAGGGGGTGGGGTTGTGGTTTTTTGCGTTTTTTTTCTCAAAGAAGTAAAATTAATTACAATTATTTTTGTAGTTCCAGTAGAGGAGGCTGACAGCAAATATACTTTGTTCCTTCTATGTCTTATTAAAGTGTGGCTTTGATCCAGGTGGCGCAACTGGTATATAAGTTTACAATACACAGGCTTACAGATGCTGCAAAAGAGTTTTTTATTCATGTCTGAGCAAAAATAATTACAGCCTTTTCAGATTAGTAATTTATTCAAGTTCATTCGAATGCTTTAATAAGGCAAATGTTTTAGTGACACAAACATATTTATCTGTGCTTTAACAAAAGAGAAATAAATTACTTATCCTTTTTCAAAGACAGTGTGTATAGTTGTAAAATTAAAAACTGCAGTGCCTGACCTTCAGTCGCATATGTCTGGCAGAAATAAAGATTTAAGCTGGCTTTTCTAATGACTCTGCACAGCCTTAACTTTCCGTTACGTTTTTGTGTTGGAACACTGAGATGGCTGGGGCAATAAAACAAGGAATCTAAGAAAACAGGTCCACTGTGTTATTAACTTCTTTCATGAGATGAAATGGCCTTTGGCAGAATGTTTTGCAGGGTGAGAAGGACTGCTGCTAAATTTGCCCACCATAGGATCTAAAGGTGAAAGTATGACCATCTGCACATCATCCACATAACACGAAGCTACTTGCTGAGAATAAAAGGAGAGTTCCTGACAAACAGGGAAGACTATGAACAATTATTTTTGAGAGGCATATGAGATTAATCTCTTATTGATGCATACTGAGAAGCCTTTTTCTGCAAACATGGAAGGTGAGCTGGAAATATATAAATCATAAACCAAAGGGACCCATACTGCATGCTATCCTTTTTGTGAGTTGCCTCCTGCTTTGAGGATCATGGTGGGTGTAGGTGAATGTAAGTGACATACGCACTGCAGCAGAAGCCAGAAATGCTAAACTGGTCAATGAGACGTAATAATCCGCAAAATGATTTGGGCTGACCACTCAAAGCTTCTCAATCTTTCAAGCAGGTTTGGAAATGCCTGCTTCAAACAACACTCTCCTAGTGTTCATTAACAGGTTGTCTAGTCTTGATGCAAGTATCCTAAACATAACCTCATAATGGTTTGGGGGATATTTCCTATGGATCTGCATGCTGTTTGCATGAATGCTGTATCTGCATGCATGATTGTCTGTTTCTCCAAGATATTTGGCTTAGTCTGTAGGGTCCTACCAGGTTAAAAAAGGAAGGCTAGAGGGAAGGAGTGTCAAAGCACCACTTGGTCACTGGTGCAGGGTATGGCTGAGTTCCAGGCTTCGTCTTTGCCCTGGTGGCAAACTGTCTACAAAAGTGGGTTAGGGACTAGAAATACCCCACAGCCAGCTTCTCTTTATTTCTTGTTTCCTTTCTCTTCTGTGGGAGAAACTAATCTTGGGTAAGGCTTTCAACCAATGTTCACTTGAATCAAATAGTTGCCTGAGCTCTTGAACTCCCCAATGCACCTTTCAGAAAATGGCAAGGAGGAAAGGGCACTGATTTTTCTCTGTTTAGCTCACAGTGCAACTACCTTAAGAAATCAGAGAAAAAGAGATTTCCACTGTCAAAATTTCTCTCCCACAGATTGAAGACCAGTCTTGGGATACAGCTACGAATTAGTAAGTTTTTGACCTGAGCTGTTAGTCTAAAGGCTGAAGTTTAAAATGCAAAATTACCAGAAAAGCACTCCAAATCGGGGAATTGATGAATCTGTTTCTTCCTGCCTAGAAAGAACAAACATGGCAGCATCCTTACAATGTACCAAATTTTCCTCCTGCATGTAACTGTGTCTCATACTGCTTTCAGTAGGCTAAAACACCACTACAGTAAACCCAGAGGCCTTAACATGAGGGAAAAATAGACAGACTCCAGCTGAGAGACTTGGATATAAGAACAACCTGGCACATGCTAGCCAATTGCAAATAGCTAGCCCTGTAATGAGCTGAGAAATCTGCTTCAACTCCTCTGAGTTCTCTTTAATACTGCAGACTCTCATTGTATGTCTCAGGCTCCAAACAGTAAATTGATAGAAACTTTTGACTATCTGAGTATCTTCATCTATGTAGAGGTAGAAAGTGATAGAGGGCTAACAGAAGGCTGCGAGTCCCTGGTGATCACTCATTCATGTGGTAGCACTGCTGGATGAAGTGACTGGCAGCTCTGCAGAAGATACAGGCTAGGCAAGGGTACCTGTAACTAATCCATCAGTCACCTGGCAAAGCAGAACGGGGGGTTGTTTGTCAAGAGAAGCTGGAATTTACTTTTTTAAAGGATTTAAGGCTGGTTGTTCTAGACAGGAAAAATGACAGAAGAGGAACAAGATGTGGAAGAAAAATTCTGCCCAAGTAAAACTCGGAGGATTTTGACCAGTTCCTTAAAAGCATCCCACAAGAAGCAAATAATACCACCCCAGACAGCTGAGGAAAGGAAGAAACTAAAACAGGAAAAGGCATGTAAGAATTTTACTTTCTGTCTCACATGCTCTGAGTTCTTGCCCAAGTTCACAAGTCATGAATAGGATAAGGTCTTTTGTTTCACATGGCCATCTGGATTGAACTTGCCGACTAGTCAATATATATGATGCCTTAATTGTCAGCTGTTGTAAAGGCTTCAGCTATACAATGTATGCATCCCCATTGCCCCTGAAAACATTTGGCCCACTTGCCTTCTCAACCCTATGCCAGACCCCACACCATAGCAGCACTCATAGTTTCTCTACCAGCAAAGAAATTATTAGTGGTTTTTCAAGGCACTCAATGTAGTAGTAAGGACTAGAGAAATCAGTACGCCAATCCAGAAATGCCTCTGTAACATGAATGGTGAGGCTCAGCACCCTCTGTGGATCACACACGAAGAACAAAGTGTGCCGCATACAGCATGATGAAGTCCTAACCAAACTTCTTTCCCTCCTGAACCAGTGGCAACACCAAAAATGAGAGATTCAACACAGCTTCTGGAGAACGCACCTCATGTCTCTCTCTGCCTTCTCCCCCAAACAATGAGGCTGTTTACATTAGCTGCAGTGCCAGCAGCCAATATGGTACCAAAGCCACCAGGCTGTAACAACAGATAGGAAAAAAATCACTCCCCACTCCCCCTCTGGCATATCCATGCCTGTATATTAAAGTGTCAGAATTGGCTGTCTTGGGGGAAAATGAGAAGTTTTGAATTTTTTCCATAATCCATACAACTGGAATACACTCATCATCTCTATGTTGCTTCTTCTGTTACTTCCAAATGAATTTATTCTCATTTATGTCCTTTTCAGAAATATGAAAGAGTGGAGGGAAAGTAAGCAGATCTGTGAAAAACTTCTCAGCTGCCAACACCATGAAAAAGCATTTAGCTGAGCAAACCTCAATTTCTTGCTGGATTTACTGACAAAGGAAAAAGGGTTAACATAAAATGTAAAATGTTTATCTAAGAGAAAGAGTTAATGTAGACTGTTTCAAAACCTGACACTGTTTTCGTGAATGTATACAAGGTATAAAATACAAGTGCATGCTACTTTCCTCGCCCATTAAGTATAAACCACAGCTCAATGCAGTTAATACAGCCTGAAACCTGGACAATCCACTTAATTGTGAGTGAATATATTTTAAAAATAGGTCTACTTTCATTAAGACAGTTCTTAGAGCCCCAAAGAAAGTCTGAAGTGTATCTGGGCTGGTAATGGGAGAGAATAATTTCCTCCTGGAGCATCAGTTCAATTCCAGCCCAGAATGGTAGTAATCTGAAATTTTTATATTCTAGGAGTTACCTGATCACATTATTCCCAATAGACAAGTGTGTCCATTAGAAATATGCAACAGCTGGCACAAGTCAGCTACTTGCTGGTATTCACAAAAGCGAGGCTGGGGAAAATGTGTGGTTTGAATATAAATGATTCCTCCCTCGAGGTGGTCTGGCCAGCATGGATAGAGGCACTTTAATTTGAAAGGAAACCTTGAACTTTGTACTTAATGGGTGAATAAATGGAAGGCTTCAGTCTGCAGGATTGTCAGACTGGTAGTTTTCACAAACACTTAAATCACATACCACATCTGAGTGGAAGAAATCAAGATGTAAATATCCAGGAGCCGGTGCCAAGTCCAGTGAAACCAGAAAACAGATTTGCACTATTTTGGTTCCGTGCCTCAAAGTATAACAATATATCAAGATCTCCTTGCCTGTAAAGATGGTTTGTCATGTTTTTAAAAAGGTACAAAAGACATCAAACCTTTATTGTGTGATCTGCCAACAAAATAGGAAACAAAACCAAACAAACCAGACACTTAAAAATGGTTCCTGTAAAAATTCAGATATTTATGTAGAGAGAGGTTAATAGGACACTACCATTGCCATCAACAGCAATTTCTTTCTGCTGATCATGAGCACTTTCCTGGGAATTATAAGCAGCCCGCTCCTGTGTCTGTGTATACTTATTGATGAACCAGTAAGGCAATTTATAGAACCCTCAGAGTGACCACTGAACAAGTCTGAAAACAAATATTGGATATTCCATAAGTTTATCCTGAGCTATTTTTATATGTAATTGCCAAGACATATTTATACTAGCATAATCTAAATACGTGTTGAACCTCCTGAGCTGGTAAGGAAATGAGGCTATTGCTTTCTGGGCTGACTGTCCAGGGCAGAAGCTCTGACTCCAGCAGGGTCAGCCACTAGCACCAGCTTCACTGTCATCTCGGGCACCTCATGGTACAGGAAGGCAAGCTGCATTAGCGTACACTGTGGACAGGTGGTGCAGACTAATGCATGTACTCTATACTCCTGACTGTGACTATGGGGAGCACCAGCTGTAAGGAAACATAAATTGTACAGTTGGTTTGGTTTTGCATATCAAATATGTGCAGCATATTATTCACAGATTCCGTTAATTAATCCTGATGAAATCATAATGAAAAGAACATTAACACTAATAGATTTGGATGAGATGAAATTTCAGACCTTCCTGACATTCTCATTTGTGACACATACCATAATGAAAAACAACCAACCAGATTTCCCCTTGCAATGCAATCATTAGCCTTCCCAAAGGTAAAACAGAAGGTCATCTTAAAAGTCCCATTTTCTACAATGAACTGCAATGTTTTTAATGACACGGAACAGCATGCAAGTATTAGAGCTATTGTTTTCATAAAGCTATTCTGCTAGTGACTATTCATAGCCACCCTTTGTCACATGATTCCTTTCCCAGGCAGCTTTTCAATTTAGGTTTCCATAGGCTACAGTTTGACAGAGCAACTAGAAGAATTCATGCATGTGTGTTATGAGATTTCATTATCCTTTTTTTCTTTCATGAATATCATTCTTTACAGGGTATTTTTTGTTACTGCTCTGTGCCAAGACAGCATTTTTTTGCACTTCTTGACTAACAAGGCTTCATTACGGAGAAATCATAGGGTTGTGCAAAGTTACATCTTTTTTCAAAGGCTTGACAGAAGGCAACTTTTGGAGGCAAGCAGTTGGACCTTCGTGAAAGTCTCCCAGCAAGCATGTTCCCTGGGCTGGTTCCAGGTGGCCACTGGCTGCCATGAAAGGCCCCTGGCAGCTCCCTCCAAGTCCCAGCTCGCAAGGCTTGTGAGTGGTTGCCAATGCCAAACACCAGGATTTGTAAACAGAAGTCATAATCCAGTGCAAAGTCAAGCCCGTAAGACATATCTTTTAGCCAAGTTGGAAACTATTGTGTAATTTCTCACTCAGGTTCTAATAGTGTTCATTTAATCAATCCTGTCCTTCAGAGTGGTAAATACTGCTAAAGTTTTTTAACTTCTTTCTCTCAAACAAGACCATGTATTTCTGTTTAAAATGTAAATGTACCCCTAGCTTTTCATATCTGTGGTTTTGATTCTGCAACACCTCCAGTTGACTAGGTAAAATGGTAATCACATCAGAACAAATTTTTAGCAGAAAATGTAAAAGATGCAGTTTCATTATGCAGAACTAACACTGGTTATTGCAGGAAGTTCTACAGTCTTCTGGAAAGGAAAGTAAAGAAAAGCAGCAAAGTAACCTTGGAATAAAATATCCACCTTGGACTGCTGTAGAAGACAGTCCCTTCTTGGTCATTTTAAATGGCTATGGAAAGGTCTTCACTTTACACTTTCTTGAAGTATGCACAAACAGTAGACTTTTATCCTAGTTTATCTTGTGTTTTCTTGTATATTTGTACTCATGACTTGTGAAGGCCTAAAAATGAGTATGTATCATGCCCAAGTTTATATCCATCTGTCACCAGCACTAGAGGCTGCTACATTTTAAATTACTTCAGCATACTGCTTTCACAGTGACTCAGCTCTGACAGGGGCGTCCACCCTGAGGATGAGAAAATGATTCAGTATTCATTAGTCTACCTTAATGCAGTCTCTCCTCAGCAGGAGAACAGCCAATCATGTGCCTTATCTGTGGCTGCTTCTGTGATTTATCCACTGAGGACTGACCTACAATCAAGAACTTTACTTAAAACCTCTTGACAGGCAGTTAGCTGCCAGTCTGGAGATAAAGCTGAGCTAAATACACCCATGCTAATTTCAGACTTTGCTTTTCTTTCAATCTGAGAGCTCTCTATAAAATATTTGAACAAAATAAGTCAAACATACTGCTTAGACATGTATATTATTTTCATAAATCAGAGGTGTTCTGTTTTCTGAAATGATCTTGTGCAGGTTTTTTTGCAAGAAAATATTGAAAGAATGACAGTGCTCTTAGTATATCACTTCAGGGATGTGTGAGGAGAATTTCACGGTAGTGTTGTAATGTAAAATGAAACCATTAAACACCCTGAGCCTTCTGAACTTTTTCATTTGTGAAAGTGGAAAAACAAAGTCTGCTTGACCAAGGAACAGACAGAGAGAGGTGGGTCTAATTCCAGCACACTTCTCAAATAGACTCTCAGGCACATGGTGTGACTCTTGGGGATGAACCTGTGCAGGACTAAGAGTTGGACTTGATGATCCTTGCGGATCACTACCAATTCAGCATATTCTGTGAGATAAAACCTGAACATGGAACATTTTGAAACTTGCTGCATCAAGAGGCAATCTAAAATGCTTTCCAAAAGTGTCTGATTTGGTAACAAGACAAAAAGAGGGGCAATACAATGACAGACTTTTCAGTCTACCTATATAAAGAAGTCCTGTTTCTATTCCCTGTGCTGGTATTTCCTTGTCAAACTTTTCTTGTGTTTGCATGTGAAGGGGGAGAAGAGGGAAGGCAATAAGCTTGTTTTTGTTTTACTTTGCTTTGCATTCAAGACACTCACAAATATGATCCTTGTTTTTTTTTTTTTCTAACCTGGGTTATGCTGCAGTTGTGGAAATAATATTCTCAGCAAACATTCTGAACCTTAGTATATTTTTCCCTGTATCTTTACAGAGCCTTTAATTCAGTCAATGTGTGACACTTAATTCCACTTTAGAGAAGGGAGAACAGAATGCGTCAGCCCACAGTGAGAGTGAAACAAGAAACCAGAAGAAGGCTCATTTTGAAAGTATTCTTTGGTCTTATGTAAGTTTAAATTCAGAGAGAGGAAAAAATATTACATTCTTGCTTGCCTAAGGGTGAAATTATTGGACTCCTAATGAAGCTAGATAGATTTAAAAGATTCAGGTGCTTTCAAACACCTAGTCAATTTATAGATAGCAGTTTTTCATATAATCCCATGATTGAAGAATGAATAAATCTGACAGCCAGCATCTCGGCAAGCTAAGGAATCAGACTAATTTTTTTTTTTCCCAATGTCAAGTCAGTGTCATTTTTTGGAAGGAAAAATAGCCCTATTTGAGATCAGTTTTCTGACTTACTCCTGGCTCCACTATGATCCTTGTGAGGAAGCAGCCCATAATTAATATAAGTATAAACATGTTTTGATTTGTCTAAATATCTCTTCCTTCTGTCAACTCCAAGCACTATCAGACGGAGTCAGCATTAGCTGTTTATCAAATAAGTCTCATAAAATGTTGTGTATCTACAGACCATGTAAGTTGTGAGATATTTTTGAATAAACTTTTCTTAAATTTAGCAAAGTTTCCCCTGTCTCAAGAGTAATATGATGGCTTTGTTGTTGTTTTGGGTTTGAGGTTTCTTTGGTTCATAAGAGGAATCCATGAAATAAAACCCATGGCACTGAAGGCTAATGATGGAACTGTATGTGCACTCTACCAATTCTCTGTCTTTGTGTCAATTTTATTTCTCTGTGTGTATGTGTTTGTGTGTAGAAAGAAATTTTCTGTATTGTATCAAAAGGAGAACTGGTACTTCCCAATGTCCAGCAGTCATTATGCAATCTAGCACTCATATGAAAAGGTCTAGGGAGGCTTCTTGCAGACCTGGTTCTCAAAAAGTGCTTTAAAAATCTGGTTTAGCCAGAGTTTATTTCTCTGTATAAGCAATAGACGATTTGTATGCACCTGAATGTTACCATTTTTAATACTGTCAGACAAAGCCAGTAATAATGATTTGTATGTCTAGTATGTATTGGTATTTTTGAACCTTCTGCTTTGCAGATAAGCAGATGGAAAATGAATGAATGCTGTGAAGCTTTATGGAAGCATATGAAGCATAAAGAAACATAAATAAAGTGATGCATACCAACGTATTTTGCTAGCCTCCAATTCTAACTCCTGCAGGAACTACAGTAAGGAAATTTTTTTCTTCTTTGCCTGGGATTTTGGTGTTTTATCAGACTGTGCTCATTCTACCAACATGTGAGTACTGAAATGGAAAACAGAATTTCAGGAAGAGTTTTGAAGTGTCCTCAAACTGACCTTTACTTTTGTATGTGGGAATTAATTAAACACATGGGCTTTTTCCCACTTTACAATTTCCTTTTATTTTTTTACCCCCAGAGCTGGATGTTGTTCAGACTGTTATTTGAGTTTTAATGAATGCTGTCTGCTTTCTGGACTTCATCTAATGTCCAGTCAAGTTAGAGGAATATCTATGGATACTCACTCATATCAATTAGCTTTGAGTCACATATTTTATCCACCAAACCAGTGGAGTTGTGTGCAATACTTCTTCTTGCAAATTACTGTTAAGTCATTTAAAAAATTTGATTTTTTGGTGGGTTTGGTGCTTCTTGAGAAAAGAAGACAACCCTTCAAAACCTACAAGGACACAAAACACTGGCTGATGTGACACATCTTCTTGTGAACACACATATTTAAATCTAAACAATTTTCTTGTCATATTTTACCGAATCTTTCCACTCATCACCTGACTTTGTGTCCTGTCTGTCTGTATAAAATATTAAGGTGGCCTACAGTAACTTAGACGATCATGCAATTTTGCAATGCATTATAAAATCAATTTTCATGGGTACTAATTTAGCAATATTCAGCTCTTTACTCTGAACACTTTCATTTCTTCTGCTTAGGAAGATGAGGTTTAATTCTATCAGAGGCAGAAAATGTAAAGGGATTTTGTCATCTAAAAGCTATGAAGGTCATAAGACATGTCTGTATTCAAGTCAATATAAGAAGAATATGATGTTAAAAATAAAATCAAATATGTAGAAACAATGTTACTGTAGCCACTTCTTCTCGTAAGAGGAGAATAAAGAGAAATACTACTTGACCCAAACTCTTCTTTTAAAAAAGCAAAATGGTAAATTAAAAAGAAAAACAGAGAAAACCCAAAAAAAATATGTACATTTAAAAGAGATTGCAAGATACCCTGTGAGTCCTCTGATCTCACTTCATGAGTGCTAGTAGTAGCAATTGTTATCTTGCCACTCATGTGAAATACTTTGCTGTGTTGAATCACATCAGCCCTGCCTAACAGCTTTCTGAAGGATATTCCTTTCTAAAAGGAAGGGAGAAAACCACAGGTGCACCATAACTTTATACTATGAAGGATTTTCTGTTTTCCCTATGGATGAGTTGCTCCTTGGAGTGAGAAATTCTGGAATATACATTAAGTTGCAGATTGAAAAGGACCAGTTCAGTGTATATTCAGCATTATTACATTTCTCATAGGTCTGTATATAAATATCAATAGCTATCTGTGACTCTCTTAGTTACTTGTAACTTCCTTGTGACTGTTGATAAAAAAGTTTGGTATTCAGAATTTGACAGGTTCTTGATAAGATTTTCCATTTCCTCTTTGCTAGAGTTCAATTTCCTTTACTCATTTATTTGCTTGTATTTCCAAACTTTCAAAGTCATAGACTCTCTTAAAAAGAGACTACTCTTAAAAATGGATTTGCAAAAACAAAGACAATCAATTCAGTCAATTTTGCATTTACCTTATAGAATGCAAATGTACATTTTTCAAGAAAAACACAAAAACTTATTTGCCTATAGGTATTCTCTTTAATGTCTAAATATTCAGGATTCATCTGCACCTGTAGTTCAGATTTACACGGGACCATCAGCTGCTGTTTGGTCTTCACAAGACAGAGGAAGTTCGAAGTCATCTCATGCACTTGACAAACTACCGTGATTATCATAAAAATGGGAGGGATCATCTCCTTTCAAGTAACAGCAGCTTTTGAGCACTGTGAGAGCTGGGATACACTTGTCTGTAAAGAACAATTTTGCAGAAATGCAGTCTCTTTGCAGAGCAAAGATGTGGTACAAAACAGTTAAAAAAAGATCGTAACACAGTGGATGAGAATGTTCTGAGTACACATAGGTTTTTTGCATTTTTCAGTGACTGATTCTTTATGACAGAGAACAGAATATCCTAATAAATGCTAATAAATCACGATTGCCATATAACTTCGTGATAAACATCACATGATGGTCATACAAACATTGTGGTTCTCTTCATTTTCATTTGCTATGGCTATTATTGGTAAAACATCTGAAACATAACTAAATCGATAATTTCATATAAGTAGAGTCAAAACTGAGATTACAATGTGTGCTTTCATTGCCCATGGTAACCATGAATAGGATGTATAACTATTTTTTTGAATTAAATTAATTGGATTAAGAACCAGAATTCAGAATCAGAAGTAAAATTTATTGATATATCAGTATCTTCTTTGTCATGAAAATGAGGCATGACTTCTGTGGTTAGATGAAGAGAAGATAGAATACATTCATGGACCTTCTATTTTATTAAATCTATTTTTTATATGTAACTCATATACTGAAGAGTCTGATTGACTTTTAGGGGAGATTTTCATCTCTATGAATTCAGACCTTGTACAGCCTAGATTATAGCCAGCAGACATGCAGAACAAAGGCAGTGATGCAAACACTTAAAATGAGTTTGAATTTGAGCCATGTTCTACTGAACTATGTGATCCTTACTGACTCTTTTCTGCAGAATGGCTTTTTATTTTTTCTAATTTAAGTTTTTCTACAACTTATCTACACCAAGAAGTTTCAGACTTTCCATTTCCTCACATCTTAACTGGAGAACAAAAGACATGCCATCACACTCCTTGTATCATTTTAATTAATGATATATATAAAATATGTAGGGATAAATAAGCCAAAAAGTAATTACACTGTCTCCAATGCTCTTCTTTCTTTTGGCATGTATGTTCTTCCCCAGTTCTCTTTCCACCTTTGATGCCCTTTTCAAGATTTACATTCTGCTGTTTTGCTATTATGACTGGCTGTAAATAAACTAGATCACTATATTGCTGTCAGAAAATAACACCTGTCTTGACAACTTATCACTCTCAATTTTTGCTTTCTATAGACATATACCCTGATCTCATACACAAAGGAAAACACTTTGGAGGTAACAGCTAATGTTGGAGCCACAGCCACCACATCAGAGAGCAAAGGAAACGTGGAATTAAACACCTGCTCATTTGACTGAGCTGGTTTGCATCTATTTTCAGTTTGCTTTGAGTGCCAGTTATCATCATCTAACCTTGTTATCACAATTGCTGATGATCCCACTCTCCTCCTAGGCTGCTACTGCCTCTATCAGTCTCAGCCAGGACTCAGTCTTCTGGGAGGGGTGGGAGACATTCAGGCCTCCTCAGCTGTAGCAGGCACCTGCTGGCTGCTGTGTTAGCTGCAAGAGCTCTTACACACCTGTATGGGGTTTGCATAACAAAGTTTTGGTAGTGAGAGAGCAACAGGAGTGGCTCCTGTGAGAAGCTGCCAGTTGTCTCCTGTGTCTGACAGAGTCAATGCCAGTCAGTTGCAAGAGGGACCCGCTGCTGGTCAAGGTTGAGCCCATCAGCAATAGGGGTAGTGCCTCTGGGATAACAGAAAGAGGGGAAAATGCTCTCTCCTGGAGAGAGGAGTGAGAATGCATGAAAGGAAAGCCCTGCAGACACCAAGGTGGGTGGTGAAGGAGTGGGAGGAGGTGCTCCAGGCACTGGAGCTGAGGTTCCCCTGCATCCCATGGTGCAGCCCATGGTGAGATAGCTGTGCTCCTGTAGCACATGAAGATCCACGATGGAGCAGAGATCCACCTGCAGCCCCTGGACAACTCCATGCTCAAGCTGCTGGATGCCCAAAGGAGGATGTGACCGTGTGGGAAGACTGCACTGGAGCAGGGTCCTGGCAGGACCTGTAGAGAAAGAAGATCATGCTGGAGTAGGTTTTCTGGTAGGACTTGTGAGCCTGTGGAGGACCCACAGTGAAGCAGTCTGTTCTTGGAGGACTGCACACTGTAGAAGAGACCCACACTGGAGCAGTTTGTGAAGAGCTGCAATCCCTGGGAAGGACCCACATTTGAGAAGTTCATGGATAGTCTCTTGAAGGAACCCTCCAATGGACCAGGGGAAGAGTGTGATGAATCCGTTCACAGAGGAGGAAGGAAGAGCAGAGACAAACTGTGCTCAATTCCAAACTCCCCTGCACCACTGAGAAGAAAACAGAGGAAATCCAAACTGAAGTTAAGCCTGGGAAGAAGGGAGGGGTGGATGTTTCAATATTTAGTTTTTATTTCTCATTACCTTACTCTGATTTGACTGGCAATAGATTAAGCTAATTTCCACAAGTTGAGTCTGTTTTTCCTGTGACTGTAATTGCCAAGTGATTTCTCCCTATCCTTATCTCAATTCAGGAGCCTTTCATTGTATTTTCTCTTCCCTGCCCAGGTGAGGAAGGAAGGGATAGAGTGGCTTTGGTAGGCACCTGGCACCCAGCTGGAATCAACCCACCACACACCACTGACAGAGAAACCACCTTCAAGGCAGACTCCCTCCACTGTTAGCAGTTACCAAATCAAGGCAGACTTTCCACTGTTAGATATACAACTGGATGCATAAACCTCTCATAGAAACTCAGCTTGTTCAGTTTAGCTGAGCTACCTAAACACATCCTAGTGAAAGAGGCCAATTTACAGCTTGCTGCTTTCAGTACACTGGGGAGCCTACCTCTCCCAGGGTGTGTTACCCTGCTGAAAACCCAGAGCAGCTCTAACAGAACCTAGAGATGGGTGGGAGTAGGTGGTTGCACAATCAAATGTGCTGGTATAGTGCATGAGAGTGTGCTGGCTGCAGGGCCTGGCTATGACCCCAAGCAGAAGGGATTTTTTTGAAAGGACACAAACAGCACTTGTTTTCTTCTATAGTGCAAAAATAGCAACCACCAGTGGTGCCAGCTGTCTTGAGCTTTCAACGTTATTAACACTCTTCATTTTTCCCTGATAACAAGAGATTGTACAAATGTAAATTTTCAATAGATTGCTTCAGTAAGATTAAAGTTAAGAAACAGAGTTTCCTACCTCCCCATTACAGCCTTACTATACAGACAATGATCTAGTCCTCCTTCTAGAAAGGGAATGCACCATGCTGTGCTTAAACTGTCTTTAAAAAGATAATACCTACTGTTTGTCTGAATTAACACAAAAGAAGAGGATTTGTCCAACTGTGGTAGTTTTTTTTTTCCAAGTTCACCTTTACCATTGTCCTAGTTCTTTCATTTGCTCTCACTAGGGATCTAAAGTTTGTTACATCAGAGTAAGTAAGGCCCACCAAAATCAGTGAGAAAAATAATGACTAAGAAAATGTATCCTAGATATTTAGAACTAAGTTTCTACAAAAGCACATGACCTCTTTTACTCTTAAAAACTTATTATTTTCTTGATGTTATAAAATTGGATTCTTTTATTGGCTGCATTCCACCATATTTTGCTGAGGGATAGAAGGGCTTCAAAATTCCTTAGAGTGGTTTTGATGGTATTTTTGTGTAATAACAAAGTCTGATATAATTTTTTTATGAAATAAAAAGAAAAAAGCTTACATGCTTTCTGTGCTCCAATTAGCATATTATTTATATGTTTACAAAACTTCCCTCTCATAATCTATGAAAATATTTCTGTCCTTCGCTTCCCTATAGAAGGTATTATTTAATAGCATCCAGTAGATATAATTTACAGTACTAGCTGAACTGATTTTGAAGCATCAGATTTTATTCCAAAACTTGATATTAATATGTAGGTGAAATCAATATGCTAGGCTGGAGCCTCACATCATATTGTTATCCTCTTCATCTTCTTGTATTACCTGAGAGCCCTGGAGTCTCCATTCTAGGTTAATCAGTGTGTAAAAACCAGATGTTCCCTGCCTCGAGAGGTTGGGTGCAGAGAGGATGCTACAAAGAAAGAAGAAAATAGTCTTCAGACGGAGACATGATGGTATCAACACACCACCACCAGATGGAAGTCATATCACTAAAAGAGCTTGGAAGAGGACAACAAATCATAACTGGCCCTGCAGAACATTCTCCAAAGTCAAAAGGGAAATACATGGACTAAGCCAGAGGTCTGAAAGTATTGTGTGCAGAAGTTGTGCCAGATATACAGGAAAAACAGAGTCCAGAAAAAAAGTCAGAATATAGATATTCTACTATGCTTATGAGGCTTAGTAGAGATCCTATATAAATTTAGAATGGAGTTCAGTTATTGGTGTACTCAAACTACCAATTCTGACCGTCATCAATATCATGTGTCCTTTAATGGTTTGTATCCGTTTAATACTAAACTGTCACTCCATAACAGCTTTTTATCAACAAATAAAGTATAGAAAGGTCATAGAAACATGGAAACAAGGGTTGCCCCATCCCAGGTGCAGAATCCGGTACTTTCTCTTGTTAAACTTCATATGGTTGGTTATTGCTGTTATCACAGGCCCCTGAAGGTGTGGGTAACTCATATTTTTGTTAATAGATCCATTTGGGTGGTTTAGAGGGAAATTACACTGAATGATCAATGTTTATAACTATATATATGTAGGGTATTTTTAGAATAATTTAAATGCAATTGAAAACAGGTATGTAACCATTTTAGTTATTCTGTATAGAGATACAGTGATATAAAAGCATAAAAATCACCCTTAAGAAAATGCATAAGGAAAAGAAAAGAGAAAGAAAGAAAGAAAGAAAGAGTAAGAGTAGAAAGGTATCACCACCTGTGGATACACCAAGGAGACTTGGTTGTTGCAAATCAAATGTTCATTGGTTGAAGTGATGGTCGCATTCTTGGTCCACCAAGGATGAGGGAAAGCCCACAAAATGCAAAGTCCAACAGGTTAATATACGCTTAGGTTTAGTTGGAATGCACATATACTGTCTATTGCAACACTGTGGATTGTGTGCAGTCCTCTGGTGGAAGGCCTCAGAAATGAGTCTGAGGTTACTTCGGGGTCTTTGATGGTTTATGACACCTTCTAAGACAAGATATCTGCTTCTCACATAGCTGTAATTGAGTCGGTTATCCCCCATCAGAGGAGATGAATACCTTCAGGCCTACCTGTGAACGTCCCTATATCTCCCCAGGGGGAAGTTTTACAACTGAACCAGTTATGCCCCATCAGAAGGGATGAATAATTTAAATGTCTCAATACCTTCCCCGGGATGGGGGTGAGTCTTACAGTGGAGCCAGTTTTGTAAGGGAATCCAACCTCACTGGCTCTACATCTCATCAGCTTCTTCCCTTATCTGGCTCAAAACCCAGCTTCCTGCTAAACAAAGGTTGACTTGTCATGGTCATCCTTTGCAGCTCACGCCCCCTGCCCCTGGGCTGTTACCTTGCACATGGTCAGCAGAGCACCCACTGCCTCCACAAACAGCCAGTTGTGTTGAGTCATTAACCATTAACATTTCAATCTCTCACAACTGCCCATCTCTCTAATTTGTTGAGATGTCTCTGCAGGGCCTCTTTGCCCTTGAGGGAGTTGATGGCTCATCCCAATTTAGCATCACTGGCAAACTTACATAGAATACTAAGTTCTGTAAAGGGAAAAAGAAAATTCTGCATTTGTGATCATCCATGCTGGTTTTATTCTCAAATATACCAGGAATATATAATTTTATTCCTCTCCTGAAAAAGGAACATAAGCAGCGTGTTGAAGGGTCAAGTGGATTATTCTTCCTGATCCTGCAAGAAGTGTTTCCCACTGTACATTTTTTAAGTAATAACTGCCTTTCACACCTTACTGACCACAGATTTTACAAGTAAAACTAGTAGGTGTTATGCCACATGAATTAATATATACTGTTAGCTTTTATAAATTTTTATACTTCACCATATTTCTCTCTCCAAAATATTTCAAAATTTAACACATTCAGTTGTAAATGTTGATCCTCTGTTTAGTCAGAATGATTAAGTGATGGTCATTGTAGCATGACTCATTGCTTCTCAATAGGAACATTTACACAATGTTATCTTCGTTATGAAGTACAGTTATGATTCACATAATTCCAAGCCTTCTTCAAGTGAGGATAGCTATGATTACATTTGGAATACTTCATGCTACTTGGTGATTTACTGGTGAGCTGAGTACTTCTGCTGATACTTCCTAAAGGAAGAAAATTAAAGAAAGGTTGACTGCATTTCTTAATGATTGGTGCAGCCAAAACAATATGTTCTCATTAGATGAAAATGAATCTCCTTAGAGAAAAATTCTTCAAAAATTTTGTATTAGAACCTTTCCACAAAGAACAGTACGCTGCTGACTCATTAGGTCTTGAATAAGGTACTGACAGAGACATAGGTTAAAGTCATAGGCAGAGCTTCATTCTTCAATGCAGCTTTGATTTTACCCATGCCAGTAGCTCTGCAGGAAGATTGCAATAAAAGAGTTGCTATAAAACACGTCCCCATTAAGCTGAATTATCTCAGTCCAGCTTGTGTACTAATATCTGAGATTGTGTCCTTGCATCTATGCGTGCCCTAACATAGCCTTTTGCTATGTAGGCCCTGCTCACTATGTTCACCCTTTCAAAGGTGGCTCAGCATCTGATCCAACATGGCTATTTCTATTTCCTCAAAATGGTGCTCTAATAGTAAAGAGAACTAAGCTAAGCTGTGCATTTTAGGCAAACCTAAATAGATTTCATTTGATTAGTCATTGATAGATGTAAAGATACTATCAGTTTTAGAGCATAGAGATCTACATTCTTATTTTTTCTTTCAAACAAAGAATGTGAATCTTGAAACAATCAAAACATTCCAGGTGTACCTGAAAAGGAAAGATTTTGAACTTACCAAAAAGCAACATTATCTTTTCCTTCCTCAAAATGAACAGACACATTGACAGACACCAGAGGAACTGCTGAATTTTAAATATGTAATATTCTCTGAGAGAAAAATACAATTTGTGGCTACAATTTTTTGACCACTTCACATCTCTTAATGTGCACTTTTAAAAGTCAAAGAGATGCCTCAGCTTGCCTTATGCAGTGCATGCCTAATATACAAGTTAGCTGTGCATTAGTTCTGCCTTCTACATAATGAGTCAATCAAGAAGGGGTTGCATTTGTCATTTGTGTAAGTCTCAGAAAGTATGAGCATGGACTGAACTGTCTTTCTCTCACAGACTCATGTTCACCTACCCTCCATTCCACTTTCACGTCACTTAGGCTGTAGCAATTAATTTTTGCAAACTATTTCACACTGGGCACATCTTGCTTAACCTAAACCAAGTAATAAGGAAATACCTAATCAGCTTAGCTGTCTCAGACTTCTATGGGAGTGAAAAGATTACTTTCTTCAGTTGTTTCAATTAATTAAAAATATAATCAAGTCTAATCTCTCACCCCTGAACACACTGAAAGAGACCTAGTTGTAGTGTTGAAGCAATCAAGAAATGCTATCGCAATGCACTTTGACAGTAGAGAGTCCATAGCTTTTTTAATAGCATTCAATCTACAGAAGGTATTTCATCTATGTAGGGCAATAAATACAGCTACACCTGCAGCAGCACTGGGCATCTCATTGCAGGGAGACAGTGACAGATTGGAGGGCCTCTTTGGTAGCAGAACAGAAGTGAGAATTCATTTGCAACACAGACTTATGGAAATATTAGAAGGGCTAAATACATACCAGTTAAGTCAAAGAGTAAGTAAACGGAGATAGAATCCATTGCTACTGGAATAATGCAGAGAGAGGAGATGGAAATTGGTGTGTTTGTTTGCCTGGTCTTAACATTGAGAAAACCACATTTTGTTTATGGACACAAATAAAATACTGAGAACAATGCCAGGAAAAAGTTCTGTTGTATCACTTAAAGTGCTGGTCTGTACTAACCTGTGTATACCGCAGCTAGGTGTAGAGCTTCAAAAAAATGCACTCCAAGGTAACCAACTAACCCCCTCTATTCTACAAAAACCGACAGCAACCCAAAAACAAAAAAAAGAACTGCCAGAGTACACCTACTTAGCTGCACAACAGTGACAATTTCTTGCTCACACAAATTAATTTCTAGCACCTAAGGTTTTGTTGTAGTTATTCTCTTAAAACACTGATGCAAGGATGGCAAGATATGGTAGCAATCTTTTCTTCTATTGACTGAATAAAGCTCCCTTCTCAGGAGGGACAGACAGTAAAATAGCAAGTAAGTTCTTGTTTTCTGGAAAGCTCTCAAACTGTCATGTACAAAGTGTTGGACTCTGCACACTGGGGAATTTGATGCTGGAAAGCAGTGCCATAGAAAGGGACCTGGGGGTCCTGGTGGATGGCAAGTTGAATCTGA
This sequence comes from Scytalopus superciliaris, assembly GCA_013400415.1. Lineage (NCBI taxonomy): Eukaryota > Metazoa > Chordata > Aves > Passeriformes > Rhinocryptidae > Scytalopus > Scytalopus superciliaris. The sequence continues at coordinate 201,137 of VXBX01003161.1, read as the reverse complement.
GTCAGCAGTGCCCTGGCAGCCAGGAGGGCCAGCCCTGTCCTGGGGGGCATCAGGCACAGCATCGCCAGCCGGGCGAGGGAGGGGATTGTCCCGCTCTGCCCTGCACTGGGGCAGCCCCATCTTGAATACTGGGGGCAGTTTTGGGAGCCACAATATATTAAAGATATTGAGCTCTTGGAGACTGTCCAAAGGAGGGCAACAAAGATGGTGAAGGGTCTTGAGGGGAAGCCGTATGCGGAGCGACTGAGGGCACTTGGTCTGTTCAGCCTGCAGAAGAGGAGATTGAGGGGAGACCTCATGGCAGTCTACAATATTCTCATGAGGGGAAGAGGAGGGGCAGGCACTGATCTCTTCTCTGTGGTGACCAGCGACAGGACCCAAGGGAATGGCCTGAAATTGTGTTGGGGGAGGTTTAGGTTGGATATTGGGAAAAGGTTCTTCACCTGCAGGGTGTTTGGGTACTGGAACAGGTTCCCCAGGGCAGTGGTCACAGCACCAAGCCTGACAGAGTTCAAGAAGCACTTGGATGATACTCTCAGGCACACGGTGTGACTCTTGGCGATGGTCCTGTGCAGGGCCAGGAGCTGGACTTGATCCCTGTGGGTCTTTCCAAATTAGCATATTCTGTAATTCTGTGGTATTGGAAGGTTGGACTGCAGAGATAAAAAACACATTGTTGAGACATATGGAAGTAACAGAACAAATAGCCCTGCATCCCTGAAAATTTATCCCTTCATGTCTAGAAGTTTATCACTTTTAGTCCAAATGCTAGCTGCAGTGAAAAATTTGGCTTACTACAGAGATGCTGAGATAAGTTTTGTAATAGGGAGATAATAAAGCTACAGTGTTCCCTATGCATGATTTATCTAGTAGACTTTCTGGATTCTGAGAGATCCAGAGTCTTCTCCAGGTTAATCTCCAGAGTTCTGAAAATGTCTAATTTTCAAAACTTTGTTGTATAGAAAGTGTTTTCTCAAGTATATTCAGTACAACATAAATAAGAAAACTTTTTTGGTAACAGATGTTTTAAAATATTTTTTAGTAACAGCCACTACTTGAAAATAATTCTATTGTCTTGAGTACGTGATTAATTCCTTCTATGCTATCACTCAGGAAAGAATTCATAATTTCATATTTCTATTCAGGGAGTCAGAAAGAAAAAGAGCTAAATCCTTCCAATCTTTTTGCAGTCATGAGACCAGATGCACCAGGAGGATAACAATAATCTGATCAGTAATGTCCCTGATTTCTTTTTCTGCAAGGGCTCTCTCTTTTGAGAGATCTACTGTGTTTATTCTATGAAGCATAAATACAAATAATAATTAAAACAATACCCAAATCCAAACAACAGTTTGCAGTGACATTTATTCACAACATACAGGGATGTGACTCAGTTCTCCTTGCTGAGAAGTCTTGTCATGTTTATTAATGGTTACTGTAACATGATAGAAAACTTTCCTTAAAGCGAAGATACGAATTGAGCCCCAAATATTTAAGGAAGATAAGAATTTTCTCTGCTTGGTTAAGAATACATCATGCCAAAATTTAAGACCAGAAAATGCTTTATCCAAAGACTCCAAAGAAATTTGTTACTGGGCCATATAATAAGGAAAGAGTGTTCACTTCAGATATCTGCATAACTTAAAGGGGGGAAATCAGTAACTTATATCTCTTTGTCAGATAAGGATTAGACATAATGGAATTAGACATAGATAAGGTTATTTACTAGGTAATATCCTTGAAAGTTTTAAAAGGGATGTCATAATGATAAGAGACTTGCACTTAAAGGCAGGCAGGTGGGAGAGGCTCAGGAGAGCTGCTCAGCAGCACAGCATACAAGTGAATCCTGCTTGCACAGACTGGACGTCTGTGTCTGGCAGCTCAATTCTGTCTTTCCAGAAAGGAGGCCCTGAGCTAATGAAAACTGCTGCCAAAAGCAGCCTACACAAACCCATTTGACTGCCAAACTGCAGCAACATCAGGCTGTGAAGTTGTTTTTTCCTGTTGTTACCAGACTTATGAAGAGACCATCACTGTAAAACCTTTTATATATATATATATATATTGATTTTTTATAATGGCAAATTAGCAAATATCTATTTTTTTTTTTCAGTTTACTGTGACAAGACCTGTGGGGTACCAGTGCCAACAACACAGAGCTCTATATGTGCATTTTTATTTTACAGAGGAATAAAACCCCAAAAATCCCAGTAATCAGTGAATACATATTTTCCTGTTACTAGCTAGGTTGGCAGTGGTTTTGTTTTCTATGACAAGCCTTCATGAACAGGCAGGAGAGACAGCTGTGCTCAGAACTGTGCACCTGTAGCACAAGTCCTCTCTCTTTTCCAGCTGACTGGGGGGGGGAAAAAGATTTAAACAAAAAAAAAAATATTGGCAAGGGGGCTTAATTCTGTAGAAAAATACTTGAAACATTAAACATGCTGAGCACTGTCTCACAGCTTATTAGAAAGAGTTATCATCTTGAAAGCAATTTAGAGGCAAACAACTTATACACTACATTCATTGCCAACAAACATTCATAGTGCCTCAAGTTGAGAAATCATAGAAGTCAAGAAAATCAGTGGAGAAGTGAAGCCAGCTAGAGCCATGGTGAGAAAGGAGGCGGGTTAAGTCAATTTATAACCCTTTTAACTGAAAATTCAACATCTGCCTTCAGCTGTAGAATGCTTTAACGCAGATGTCACAGGTTACTAACTTACATTCTTCTAGCATATAACTGTCAGTATGGAGTCTGTTACCAAGGAGCCTGAAAGTTTACATATCCAAAGAGGCACAAATGTACCTCTGTAGACCTAACTTTAAAATGGTCACTATGACTATGAGGTGGCTGAGGTGAGATGCATGTTAATTTTTTTCCTGGAAGTTCTGTTTTTGTGTATTTTTAAAGAAGTGTGTATTTAAAACTATCTTTCCCTTTATAAGACTCCAATGGAACTATCTGCAGTCTTAGCTTTCTTGGAGAATAGGTAGCCTATTGAAAAAGAAATTTCTCTTGCTTCACTTAGTGGGCTGCTAATCTATAGAGTTGTCTTTATGTCCCCTAAGAACTCAGATGATGCTTTTAGTCTCTGGACTGCACCAACTTGTCTTTTCTTAAGACTGCCTAAAATCTGGGCTTTCAGCAGGCTTAATCTCAGGCAGGGCTCTTTGACTTTTTCCATGTGATGCTCATGTGCATCCCCTGAGCCAGCCATGAGCAGGGCAAACACTGCGTGGCTGTGCTAGTGAGGTGCTGCCATCAGACTGAGCCCACCCGACAGCAGTGCTCTTGGCCTTTTCTGTGGTGCAGCCACTTTTTGTGAAAGGCTGGCAATGTGCAATGGCCCCACATGAAGAATGCTTATCACCAGCCTATGTGGTGACTGTGCAGCTTCTCAGACATGTGTGGTTCCAATGCCCATGACTGTCAAAGACCTCCCCAATACCCAAATCAGTTAAACCTATTAAAAAATTGTAACTGTTCCTCATGCCAGCTTGGCAAGTTAGAATGCAGCATGTTAGCTTGGATGCAGCAGAGATTCATGATGCTCAGGCAATGCAAATTGTCATAAATAGGCACAGCGGTACCCTCCAGTCCTGTGTGCAATGAGGGATGAGTAAATTTATGTACATAATAGAATTTTTAACTGTTATGTCCTGTCATCAGAGTTTTTCTGAGTAGCAATACTGGAAAATCTTTACAGTGGAATCACACCTCCATGAGTTACTTTCAGCTGTGGCCGCTGCATAGCTGTGCACCATCTGTCATGAAGGCGTCAGAGAGGAACATTGGAATAGCAGCCCAGACTTATTTGGGAAACACTGCCATTGGCTACATGGCAGAACAACCAGGAGGCAGGCGGCAACTTCCTATTGTAGCCTCCTGAGAAATGACAGGCAGAGCCATTGCATAAACCAGATCCAGGCTCTCAGGGAGCTGAAATAGCAGGCATCACAACTAGCAAGAAATTGAGGCAGGCAATTCTCCACATTTCTTGCATGAGACCCCAAATCTGCTCTTACTAGCAAGAGGAGACCCTATGCCTTGCAGTGCTTTTTCTCCCCACACTCTCATATCCTGCCACTAACAAAGATGCCAATATGTGGGTAAAAAAGTATTTTGGCACAGAGTGCATGTTTATGAGCTCTTATTGTTAATGGAATATGGAAAAAACCAAGCATGTATCAGAAAGACGAACATGAAGGATTTGTGGTAGCTTTAAGCTCTATCTACTCTGAAATCAAAGAAAATAAACTGTGAATGCATGGCTAACATCTCCCTTCATTTTGCATACTTTAGAAAGCTGAGATTGAATCTCACATGATGTGTTGGATGTGCACCAGGGCTCATTATCTATGCAATGCAAAATTAGCAGCAGTTACTTAGTGCCCAGCAGGAAATTTGGCAGCTGTTTGAACTTGAAACTGATCATCAAGTTTAGAAAGTTGACTAGAAAAGAGGGAAGACTAGAAAAATCCTCTAGGACCACAGTGCAAGCAGAAGGCTGAGTTTAGAGCCCTGTGAAATCAGAAAGAAGCATCCAATTTCACAGTGAGTTGTGTAGACCTTTAGTAAAGTATCATACGAGCTGAGTAGGAACTGCCAAGGAGAAAGAAGTTGGTATGAACTCTACAGGATTCGACATAGGTCTTCTTTCAACAAAGAAAGAAATCAGCTGGAGAAACTCTGTAGTCTTGTTGGGATTGCAGGAACAGCTGGAATCCTTTCAAGATTCACCAGAGGATGATAACTTTACTAATACGATTGAGCTTAAAAAGCTTCTGTTAGTGAAAGATAGAGAATGTACTGGACAGTCATAGATTGTTGTCTAGGTTTTATCTATAGTCAGTGAAGAGACATGAGCAGCCACAAAGCAATTTAGTCTCTCTACTTTCTACTAACAACAAAAGAAGATGAGATGGCTATCTTATGCTGCAAGTCCCAAAGGACTAAGTTTATGTACAAAGAATGCAACTCAGTTGTTATTGAGCAGTGTCACTTGAAAGACTGCTTTGAAGAACACAAAAGATAATCCAGGGTCTACTTTTTTGGAACCTGTTGAGCACTTCCTATTTGCAGATTGAGCTGTGATTTTGTAATTGTATCTCTTTTAGAAAACAGTTTACTTAAAAGAGTAAAATTACATTCAACCGCACTTTTATTAGATAAAAGAAAAGCCATTTTCTGCAAAAGTGGCTATTTAGGAAACATTGACACTGTAATCATCTTTGTTTTTCCTGGCTGTGCAGAGTTTGCCCAAGAAGAGGCTTCCTAATGCTAATAGCTGAGAAGAATTGTTGAACACTTAAATGTAGAAGGTCCACATACCTTGTCTGTACTGCTCTGAGAGGATGTAGGAAGAAAATCTCATAAATGTAAAGCAAGGCCTTAGGCTGGGAATTTGGGGTGGAAATTACCTATAAGAAGAGGCAAGCAATAAAAGAGATTTCTCAGGGGGTTATTGACCTGTCAGCATTGAAGATGCTTGGAAATTACATGTGATTTGCAGCTGATCCTAACTTTGGACAGATGGATGGATCTTTAAGGATCTTGAATCTTCCATCAGAAAGGAGCACTTTGAATGCAGAACAGTGACATGGCTTAGAGATGTACAGCCTTGATTAATTTTTCAACTGTCAGCCAGATGCATATTACACAATGGAGTACAAAGATAAACCACTATGATGTATTACATACAGCACTTGCATTATATCTAGAATTAAGCCATGGTAAGTCTTGGATAAACTAAGATTTCCCTTGACTATGCAGTTTGAGAGTTGTCTACCATGCTGAGCAGATGGTTACCTTGCAAGTCTCTGCTCAACCAGCTCAGGTTCTCAACTACATCTCAACAGTTCCTTAAGAGTCACAACTGTTTTCATATGTCACAGACACAGATGTACAAATGGGTTTGGCATTCTGCTTGAGACCAAGACAAAAGAGGAAAAATCATTCATCTTGGCCAAGAATTATGTCGTCAAAGATGGTATATGCATTGACAAATATTTGGTACTTATACTAGTTTCAGATTATTTTCCAAGTATCTTCTTCCATTTATGGTCTTGAATATGCAGGGTAATTGGAACACCTTGCTGTTGAAAGAACCTTTAACAGACATCAGTGCAAGAAGAAAAAAAAATACCATGTCACGTTAAAATAGATTTACTAATTTACATGACTGGGGAAGAAAATGGAAAATATTATTTAAATGTAAAAAAATAAAATGGTGGTGTAGTGGTTAATAGTTAATTTATGTTTAAAAAATTGTATGAAGTTGAAAAGCCTCATAAAGCGAAATGCAGAGTTGTTAAGCTATTCAGTGGTTAAATTACTAACACCAAGCAAAATATATGTGTTGTAATGAGGGAGGGCAAGGGTTAGGAATTAAAAATAATCTCATAAAATAGTAGCTGTTTCCACATGATATGATGATATAAGGCTCTGTGACATATAAGGTGCTCTGATAATCCTTGAGGAGTGATTCCACTTAATCCTACTTTATACCACCTCATTTATATATATTTTCTTGCTTCACCTGCTTGTAACAAAGATTAATACTGATGAAAAGCTATTTTTGTGTTGCAGTGGATCATGATCAGCAAAAATAACACTGTATAAAGTTCCATGATCAAAATGGCATCCAGTAGGTAGTACACTTTCCTTTTTCCAACATGACCTGTAGCATAGACTACACTTCTGAAAGTCTAAGGTGTTGAAATATGTCTTCTTTACGGCTCTTTTAAAGATATAGTCACTGGAATGATAAGGCTAGCTTAAAGATAACATCTTCCAAGTGAGGTAAAATGGTGTATAAAATCAACTTTAGAGTTCCGAGGACAAAGTTTGACACAAAGGAAGAAAATTTACAAGTCATCTTTCTTTTCACCTGTGGATCTATTTTGGAAAAGAAGTCACATTCTTTTCACCAACATAATAAATCTTCATTCAAGTACTTTAGTGTGACCATCAGAAAATTGAGAGTAAATGTATCTGCTACAGTGAAAAATGGAGAGCTAACTGGACTAGGCTACTGGGAAAGTGAACAACTGCCAGTTTCTGAGTGTCGTGCCTACATGTCCATTCTCACCCTGCCTGTACCATGGATCTTCAGTCTGTTTATTGCAGACAACAGAGCACAAAACTCAAACTTGACTCCGACAAACTGTTCCAGGCAGCTGAACATGGCTTGCTGATAACACAAGGGAACAGAAGAATGATACTTTTCAAACCTCTTTTGAAACAAGTAATTTATTTTCTTTCTTTATTCTGACATTTAATCATTGCATCAAACCATGTTAATGAAGATATCTTTGCCAGTTCAAAAATTGAACTTAAAGACAGGTGGTTTTCCTTAGAAGCATAATACCAAAATAGACACTCCTGCGCAAAGATATAAAAAAACTAAAACTTTTTTTGGATGTGATTTTGTTATGCAGCTCATGCACTGTAATTTAATCATTAAATAAAGAAGTCTAAGGCATTGTTATGTTGTTGGAAAATATTGTTACAGAATTTTTTAAATTTATATTTCTTGATAAAGCATAGATTTATTTTCAGCAATTATTTTTTATAAAAATACCTCCTGAATCCTATCATATAAGCTTTCCATATCTCTGCATAGATAAAATAGATAGTGAGACAAACATATTGAGCCTGCATGATTTTAGGCCAGGATTTACAGCTCTATCTCATCTTGAACCATGCAGAAGCATAAGTGGGTAAGAGTCTACAGGTTATCCTGCAGGTAGTATTTTTCTAATTTAAGATATATTGCAGCACAGAAACAAGAGTGAAGTGTGTTAAAACCACAGTGATTAAATCTGTCCATTTTATTTTTAAAAATATTTTCATTAAAGATCTGGTAGGAAACACAGGTACTTCAACAGTGATGCAGACTTCTCCCTCTAGGGAAATACTGATCTTTGGGTACAGCCAGAGAAATGTGTTACTGCAGGAGCCATTAAGGAGTTAACTTGTAACATGGTAAAAATATACATGACCTAAGGTAAAACTTCCCCTATGGTAATTCATCATTAACTTTTCCCCTTTACTACCAGACAGGAGCTTTTCAGTGTGTAACCTGGCAATTACTGACATGTCAGTCCCATGATGTGTGTCTAAATCAGCTTAGCCTGCAGAGATTCCTGTCTCTGTGTGTGTGTGCCAGGCACATTCTGGCTGCTCTTTAAGCACTAGAGAGTCGCACACATGATATTTGGGACAGTGATCTGCTTGCTATTTATATTTCAAATTGAGTCAAACTAAATGGATTTCTGAAAGCCTCTTAAGGAAGGTTTAAAGGAAGAAACAAAATACAAGAATAGAATAAACAATGCAGAAAGACAGGGTTTTTTTCACCTGAATAATAGTTAAGTGCCACACTTTGCATATTTGGTATTACATTGGACAAAAGAACAAAATTTAAAGATGATGAAAAGAAAAGAAAGGAAAACTATCTTCACTCTGGAGATGCTCACTTTCCTGATTCCATCAAGAATAGCATGATTATTTTGCCTTAGGCCTATGCCTCAGGGTTTCCATCAGTACAGACATGAAAGAAAGATGCTAAATAGCAGAAACTGTAAGTGAATTTCTAACACAGTGCTGGCAGCTAAACACTATAGGAATAGCCCCACATCAGAAACAGGATCTGAATTTGCTAAACTTACCAAAAACAGGCAAGGTAAGAAGATCTACAAATTCATATGGCCAAGAAGAGCATACATTTCTGTAGCCACTGGAATTTTTTTGACTGTCATATTTTTCCTTCTGACAGAACTGAACAGTATACATTTTCTGGCCACTAGGTAAATTGCTCCTGTTTATCAGAAGGTAAAGTGATGGACAGCAGGGCTGAAACTTTAGTAAAGTGTTAGCTCCTTTTGTCAGGAGAAAGAACATGCTGACAGTCTGCAGGAGAGCAAGATATAGCAAACTATCTTACCTTAAAAGGGGCAAACACTAGCTCTGAGAGTTTAAATATCTAATGTGGTCAGCTAACTACAAATTATCTGAGACTTGTTGAAAAGATGCACCGACTGTCAATTTGAAGAAAAAGCTAGTGACATGCATACATTTTCACAACCTGAGGCTTTTTTTTCTAACTGTTTAAATTAATATCAAAACAGCATCTCTTGAAAAGCACTTCTTGGAAAGAATGCTGAGAAGGAAAGTAACTTTATTTACAAGTAGAATTGCATGATATTGACAAGAATCCTGAATGCTGTATCTGCAGATTTTCTTATACTTCATAGTAAATAAGGTTCACATGCTTGTAAATTCATTCTGATTAAAACTGTGTGATATGTAATATATCTTGAACATTGTCCTGTTTTTATCTACATTTTTTCCTTGAGTGAATATATTTAATTATCATTGTGGAGGAATTTCTGTAAGACATTAAAGAAAAAAAAATATACTCAAGTAATTGACCTTAATGTACCTGAGCCTTCAGGCAGAAATTCCCTAAAAATAAAGATATCACAAGGCCAAAATACCTCATCAATGAGATACAGCAGTGCTGTCCTTTGTTATCTTTAAGGCTGCATATAACTTCCAATTGCCAAGTTGGAAATTAACTTTTTTCACTATTTATTCCAGAAGAGTATCTGTAAGCTTTGCTATAGACTTTGATTCCTCTGTGTCAATTTCATTTCTTAAAGAGATCCAAGTTGCCTCAGAACACTTAGCTTATATATATGATGCTTAAATCTCATCCACCCACAAGTCACCTTTTTTCCTAAATCCTTAGGCAAGTTTTGGTTTCATTTTTTTCACTGCTCTTTTTACAGAAGTGGGCAGTATGCATTTAACAGCATTGTCACTTAGTCTAAGGTTTGCTGAAGCATAGCTTTTGCCTGCTGAAGCATACACAGTCTTTAAAGTTCAACTATCAGCTTTTGGAGACTGTTAAAGAACCACCCTACTTAGCAACAGTTTTGCTTAACATCTTGCATTCTTCCTAGTTTCTTTCTCTGGCACTCCTAATGCTGAATTTCATGGAAATAGTTCCATATATAAGTGTTTGAATTTTTGAATTACAACCTCAGAACCAGTATTCCAGTTTCAGACAGAAAAGACAGAGATGACCGTTTGCTTCCTTCTCCTAGGAAAGCATGAAAGCATTGTGCATATTGTTCAGTCACTTATGAATACAATGTTGATTTAAAAGAAAATAATCACTCAGCCATTTCACAAGATATGCTGAAAATGCCATATTTCTACTGATAAATTAGTATTAAATTTTTGAGCAGCATCCCAATAAAAAACTAGTTCAGCAGCCACCAAACCCTTCTTACAAGCCAACACCATGAGGCTCATTGTCTTTGCTGTGTTAGAAGGTACAAGAATACTAAATGGAGGCTGTTTATAAGACTGAGCATTGCTTGGTGAACTAGCATCAGCCTTTTCTTTACTGGGTCTACTGCAAAAGTGTCATAGCTGCATAAGACTTGACAAAGTTAATTAACCCTGAGAACTTTAGTTTTCTGCCAAATGTGTTGAAACTGGCTAATAATAATAATAATAATAACAATTATAGGAATAACAACAATAACAACAACACCAACAATAATGATGATGATGATGACAGTGATGACGATGATGGTGGTGATGATGAATTGATATTGAGATTTCTTTTTAGGAGGAAAGTGGGCATGAAAGACAAAGCACCAGATCACATACAGGTTCCCAAACAAAATGTAATTTAATTCCCCTTTCCCTCCCTCTGCCCACCAATGGCTTAAACCCTCTCCTGTCTGCATGATATTAATGTCAGTGATTTTAGAGCTGTTAATGGGAGTAAGGATTACAGCTACTTTCAACTCTCATACTGTTTGATTTCCATTAGTACACTTTATCATCAGACTGTACCAACAGAGGGTGCTGAAATCTCTGTCTGTAATTCCTCATAATTTTGGCTCATATGGAAATAAGAATGTATCTCCCAGGTGAAGCAGTATATCCATCTTCCTATGCATCCTACTAAACATGGAATTAATTTTCAGATGGCCTAAATACTGCACCACCTCGACTTAAACACAATTATTTGCAAGTATGCTTGGCAAGTAGGTACACAGACTTTTCCATTTATTTCATTACATGGAATGTATTTCATCTTCACCTGCTCATATTAAAATACGATCTAACAATATATTTCCAGCTCTCAAACTGACATTTCATTAATTTTCATAGACATCTGAGTGTATATTAAGTGCTAACTCTATATGTAGTGAATACGATTTTTCAGAAGTATTTTTTTTTATTTGTAGCTTTCCTCTATTAGAGCATGTAATGTCATGGAGGACTGTGCTACTGCAATGTCTTTAATTGTGAAGCACTACTTTTCATATATTGTAGTCTCTGCTGGTAGTACGCAACACATAAAGCATGGTAACCTATTGCCTTGGATCAAAACTTGCATTTCTGCCAACAAATGCAGATCGTATATTTAAATAAGACAGCAATGAAATGACAGGGGCATAGATTAGGGTCTCAGGACTCAAAAATGGAAGAAGACACACTCCTAGAAATGTACTTATGCAGACCTCAAGGAAAAGAGTCACACCATTTGTGTAACGTCCTTTGCAGGCAACAGGGTGTGAAAAGGTTGAGGGAACAGTGGGAGATGCAGTGAATAGCACCAGGCCAGAGGCCAGACAGCCCCGTGGGGATAGCAGGTCGGAAGCCCCTGTGCTGGAGGTCTCTACTTGCTGCATGAAGTGCTCCTCTGGCCTGGCACACACAGGCTGGTGTCACACCTCATCCAAAAAGAAGTATCTGCAGAAGTTACCAGTCGTGGCTGTTGAGGTGGCCCCAGCTGTAGGTCAAGTCCCACCTGAGCAGCTCAGGTTAGCAGTTCTACCTTCCCCTGGACACCGGAAAAGCTTCAGAAGTGACTTGTGAAGTGGCAACAATTTATGTTAGAAAGAATAAATTCTCAGCAGCAGTAGATATTAAAAGGGATCGGGCGTCTCCTTGCACTACATCTCACTTTATCACCATTCATGTTCCCAGACTGGGAGCAAAGATTTGTGCAGATACGGAATGCATTTTGTGTGGGGATGTACTGGCCATACTCTGATGGTTTCCTCCTGGCTACAAGGAACAACTGAAGCCACCCAGTTGTGATGGGTTGTTTTTGTAGGCCTTCCTTAGTAACCAGGGTCAAAATCTAGGAAGTATTCCATCTCATCTCTTTATGTAATCAGGTGTATATAAGCCGAAGGGGGAGGTGTTCTTGCTCTCTTTTGCTTTCTTTTCCTTCTCGGGCTCGCACGCTGACGAGCTCCCGGTGTTTGGGCCTGGCTTATCTGTGTTAGGCGAGGCCTGCTCTGGGGGTTGTTTGCCTGGGCCGGTGGCGAAGGTTAAGAATCTGCTTTTCTAAGGAAAGTAGTGAGTTTACTATTGCATTTGTTACTTACTGAGTTAATTTCTGAATTTAGATTGTATATATTTGTTTGTCTTATTTTCCCTATTTTGTCTCCCTCTCCCCTTTCCCTTCCCCTTGTCCCGTATTGGGGGGGTTTGGGGGTCCCTGTCTCGTTGTGCCTAGTATATAAATTTAATATATGTAAATATATATATATTTCTTCAATTTTCTCTTGCTGCTTCTTGCCGTTTTGGGAGAGGGAGGGGGGAATCTTTCTTGTGAGGTTTGGCCGTTGGCAGAGAGCCAACCTGAACTTTCACACCAGTAAACATCATCTCCATTGTAAAGGTGTGACTTGATATTAGGAATCTACAGTGGAGCCAGTAAGACTGAAGCCTTATGTAGAAAATGACGTCTTTGTAGAAAGGCATGAAAGTAAGCCAGGCACATCCTGTGTGAGGCATGAAATGAGAGGTCAGAGGGGGAAGCTGGACACAGAGTGGGGGAGGGACTTTTTTCCCTATTATCTCATTATTGCTCCACTGGGAATTGCATAGTCTAGCCAACACCATGGGTTTTGGTTTTGGTTTAAGAGCTGGCTCAGCAAGAAAACAGATGTTTGAGAATCTGATATTCTCGGCTATGATGGATCTTACAGAAAAACTTAATTAACGAACTCTGATATATTCCTGACATTCTCTATTAAAAATTCTAAATTAGTTTTTCTAAAATTCGATACAATGCTTTGGCAAAGATGCGATGCAAGAATGACACTTTTCCAAAGCTGATCTTATGTCTCATACCTATTAAATTGAGGTGCTCTGCTCTATGATGGATCCCTTTAGTACTTCCTATACCCATTACGTTACGGGAAGAAAGAGATAAAATAAAGCTCACACTTCAATCTCAGTATTTCATTGGAAATAACACATTTTTGTGTATGTTTATTATTAGTCAAATCATTCAAAGCATATTTCTGTAACAAATCAAGAATGAAAATACTTTTTGTTATAGTGTGCATCAGAAATTCATTGACTTACTAATTACAAGTTCATTATGAAACAGTCCTTATGGGAAGGTCTTCAGCATGGATTTCCTAAAAGTAGACAGCCTCAGACAGTAAAGAAAAAAGTTATATTTTATCCCAAGATTTTCAAAGTAAGATGGCGTGCAGAACAAGTAGTCAAAACATTCTGACACATTCGCAAAGTTCTAGCAGAATATCTACTTGACCTTTTTTTAAGGAGTCATAAACTAGTAAGCAGTTCATCTCCCCCTATTTTTTCAGTCATCTCAAAAGAAAAAAGAAGAGATTAACCAAAATAAATCTCTTTTTTTAAAAATAAAATAAATATTGTTAAGAGCTCCAGCACCTGCATACCTGTATTTTTTTGACTGCTGCCTTTTATGACACATTCTACAAAGAACTTTTGAGCACTTGTATTTTCAAGGACAGAAGTACTTAAGTGTTGTAAAGATCCATAAATACATAGCCAGATAGTCTTCCACTAGATACACATATTTCTCCTTAATGCACCTAAAAAGTAACCTTACCTCTTTCAATCAAGGAAATTTGCAGTACTTTTCTCCCTTCTATTGAGATCAATAAGAGATATGAATACAAGCTAGCACATGCGTGGCTAGAAGTTCTAGAGAAAATGTCTTGAAATGGACTTTTTTTTCTGTACCTTTCATTTTGATGTTATTATAAGAATTATAGGAAACCTATCTAAGCCTGAACAAAGCCAAAATAAAGCATTAACAATTTTTTTCTATGTGTGTTTCTTCAGCAGGTTGACCTCTCCATAGGTAAGTCAATCAATCCAAAAGTCTTCCTTCTCACATCATGGAATCATAGAATCATTAAGGCTGGAAAAGACCTCCAAGACCATCAAGTTCAACCTTTGATCAAACACCACTATGTCAACTAAACCATAGCACTAAATGCCATGTCCAGTTAGTTCTCAAACACTTCCAGGGATGGTGACTCCACCACCTTCCTGGGAAGCATAAGGACATAAGGAATACCTCAAAGCCATGGCCTTACACAGTCACCCTCTGTGGACTGGCATATGCATCAAAGAGGAAGATGCAAAATTATGCTCTGACTTCCTTAGGCTGCAGGTTTCTGGGGGTCAGTTTGGTTCTTGGGACACTAAAATGCACATCCAAAAGTCCTTCCCCATGTTTAAGGAACTTTGAACATATGCATGTAATCCTGCCAGTTCTTTTCCTGTCTCCTGCAAAATGGGTCAGCACAAACCACAATGGGAAACAGTTGGGACAAAAGGTGTGCATGTGGATCCATCAAATGGACATAGTCCTCCTGGAAAGGACCATGAATGTCCACTATGGATGCAACTTATATCTTTCCAAAAGAAGTTCTCTTCTCATCCTGTCTTATCTCAATATAACTTCAAAAAAAGTAAAAATCAGTAGGAACATAAATACAAATTCCTGCTCTCATTTCTTTTGATAGGAAAAAAAAGTTACTTTGTTTCTGTGGGATTTGTGAGTTTTTCTTTTGTTGTTTGATTGTTTTTGTTGTTGTTTTAGTTTTTGTTGTTTTGCCTTTTTTTTTTTGTCCTTCAGAAATCCTGATAGCTCACAGACTTGGAAAAGAAGTGAAAACTGATTTACTGTGAAGGTAAAATATGGTCCCAGTACTGCTCTGCCTCCTACACAATGATGACAAGAACAAGACAAAGCTGCAAACCTATTCCCAAGGAACTGTGGATTCTAAGCAAGTGCAGGTGGGAATTAAGAAAATAATTCATAATAGGAAGCTGTAAGACACACATGGCTTAAACTATAGCTCTTGATAAAGACACTGTCAATACAAAAGCTTTTATTTACATTGCATTGCCTGAAATCCTTGCAATACTTGGCACTGAATTTAAATCTCAGCAAATACATTAAGGATGATTGTGTACTAGCCAGAAAAATTGAACTGTTCCTTCTTGGCTCTTGATGAATCATGTGAATGATGCAGTAGAACAGATAGTGCACTAATGGTCAATACCAAGTCTGCTTTGAGATAACAACTATACTCCATAATGTGTGTATTACTGTTCAGAAGATTTTGGGGGAAAGCAAGGAGCCATCGAAAAAGCAATCCCCAAAATTTTACAGTGGGTCCAAGGAGGTATTTCTAACTTCATTCTGAAACAGATGTGATTCTCAATCAGAATTTCACAAATGCAGAAATCAAAACAGGAAAAAGAAGGAAATAATTGCATACAGAAAAATTTCAGGTTAAAATCCAAGGAGATGAGGGTGCAAATAGACTCACATAATGAACTTAATGAATGATAATGAAGTTAGAGCCATTATGCCTAAATATAGAAGATTTATAAAAGTATTATTTAAAATATTAAAGATGATGTAGTACTAGCAATTCTATAAAATTTAATAGAGGACGTAACACATAATGTTATACAGTGTACGACTGTTCACTCACTGCTGAGATTTGGCTCCATCTACTTTGGGTTACTTTTGTATATCTGAACAGTAATTCTTTTTAAACATACAATGTGAAATTTTACCTTATCACATTCAAGAATATTTTATGGAGGTTTCTGCTCGCCAACTTGAATTAGCTGCTGCCTACCAGGGTGAGAATATTTCAAATTGCATTCATTGTTTCTATAATTATTTTAAGTGACTTCTAATCAGGATTTAGGAACCATCCCTATACTCTCATTTTTAATTACCAACTGAGGTTTGAAGAACTTCAAGTTGACTCAAGTAGCCCTGATGTATGCAGCTCATGACTCATTCATGAAAGCCCACCAATTATTCCATTGCAGCGAGGGAAGTGAAACCAACCTCTCTTTTTAAAGAGAAACTAGTCATATAAAATACAACACTCTCAAAATGGCAATATCTTGAAATCTGGATTATATAACATTACATTTTTGGAACAAGCCAAAACATCAAGTAATGTCAACTGTATCTGCAAATCAATGCATCTGATGGAGACAAGTTTTCATTAATGAGAAAACTTCTACTGATTAAGAAAGATCTCTTTAACCAAATTTCCAAGATAGGCTGCTGGCAGAATTAGTCTTGAATTAAAGCTCATGAGGAGAGTTGCATGCGAGGGACATTAAGTTTGGAAGCCATGAGACTGTGCAAGTTACGTATTTTCTGAGGAAAATCTTAGGCCATGTGTAAGTGTAGATAAAAGATGACTGCTTTTTAAATGCAACCTATTTCCCTCAAATCTGGGTGCAACGAGCTGGAGCTTGTCAGGCATTTGGTGCGGGGAGTCAAGATCTGAGGGGAGGCAGAAGAAGAGCACAACTTTGACTACAAAGCCCCTCCATGGCCACTGCTGGTCCAGAGATCCCAGAGCCTTTGCCAAGACACTGCATACCACTTTCTTAGTGCTGGCAGAGGTATCTTGCCTGTCTAGGCAGAGCATTTCCCACCAATCTGAAGGTCAAGATGTTTAAAAGTGACACCAGTTTATTTTAAAGCAACATTTTGTACACAAATCAGCTAGTAAATTTCAGAAGTGTTATTACTTTTTGCATTCTCCAAATATACTTTTAAAGTTACGCATTTTCTCAGACAATGATTAATCCAACAAGAAGTTCTTGAGTTTGGAGATAAATATGTTAAAATCTGTGGAACTGACTCAAGGCCATTACAAAAATGGAGTGATCTTGACTTTTCTCTCACCTCATTATGTAACAAACGGTATTGGAAAGTCCATATAAAGAAGACAGAATTGTTCCAGGAGTTGTCTCCTTGCCTGTGAGTGATTAATATGTAAAGTCAGATTAAAAACATTTTTTTCCTGGCAGGTGAAAACAGAGATAGCAAGACCAAATTCATCTCCAGTGACAACTCATTACACTCAACAGACTAACACTAGCACAGCTTTTAACATTGTTTCAAAAATAAGACAGAGCAGAAATCTCCCTGCTTTTCAATGAATAAATATTGAACAGGTATTTCTGTCTTCATTTACCTAGATTGCTTTAAAGGAAGTAATTTGAAAAGCTATGAAACAATTTATGTTCTTTCAAACAAAGCAGGCTTTTCTCCTCACACAGCTGTGTCTTCTAAGCTAGGAAATTAATCAGCTATGTGCTGCTAAAGATAAAATGGTATGTTTTTAACTAATTATGCTGAACGATCCAGCAAAGTGTCTCTGAATAAGAGCGTAAAGCACTATTCCATTTAATATGGTAATGAATGGAAGCATCATTTGCTGTCACTTGCTGCAGGAAGCCACTGGGATACCTCCTCTCCTCTGCAGGGCATAAGACTGGGGATCAGGACACTGGGCTTATTTTTTGAGTTCTTTAGAGAAACTCCTCCCACATTCTGATCGGATAAAACTGTCTGCTTGATCTGTTACAAAGCTTAACTAATAAGAACCTTACTTTGATAACTCAGTCTTCTTTGAGCAAACACAGAAAAGGTTTAAATATGTGGTTTGGGTGCCCTACAATTAAAAATTCTTGACTGTTACTGTGGCTGTGAGATATGTAGTTTCCCACTGGTTTGGCTTAGGATTTTTGAGATGTAGGGAAGACAAATGTTCCAATGGTGAATTTCTTGGTGGAATTCCCAGTCCAGTGACTCAAATAGAGACGTGCCATGGAGCCGGCAAAACTCCATTATTCCAAACAGCACCCAGAGCAGAGGTACTTTTCAGCCATAACAGAAAACCATCTTCACTAGTTCCATACTCTCATGTGGAGTGAACATAGGATTTTGTCTTCTGCCTTTAAGCAAACACTTCAATAGTGCAAAGAAAACAATAGCACCTACAGGTCTCACTTTGTATAAGCCACCCTTTGCCACCTAGACACTCTAATAATGCACTACGAATTATGCAGTTTATATTAACCTACAGTTAGGAATTAGTAAGGAAAAACTACAGCATAAAACTGTAAAACTAGAAAACTATAAAAAACTATACCACCTATGGCAGGGGGATTGTAATTAGGTGCTCTTTAGGGTCCCTTCCAACCCAAACCAGTCTATAATTCTATGTTTCCATAGCATATGACAATCCTACTCTCACTAATCACTTTCTGAGGAATTCTCCTTATTGACAGATGGAGATTTAGCGGGGTTACGTTCACAAAAAACAGTTGACACTCCCATTCATTCCTATCTGTTATGAAGCATAAAGTATTACCTCTAAATTCCTCCTATTCTTACACACAGATGCAATTAATAGGAAAAGTCTCAAGAGATTATTGGAACCTCTTTTTTTAAACAGTCTCCGTGATGGTATGAGAAGGCAAGGAAGGCAGAGATCTGAGGGGTGGCTGAGAAGGCACTTCTGCTGTATCCTTCCCTAGTCTCAGAGTCTACACTGGTGTCGTTTTAATCCTTTTGCTTATTTCAAGGTGACTGTTCACACAGATGGCTAACCACATAGGTTACAAACCAAAATAAAAATCTAATGTGGAAATGAGAGTAATAAAGAGTGATTTTTTTACTGTCTTTTCCTTTTAAAGAGTATTTTTCATGTTTCAAATATGCCAGAAGAGTTGGAATGTCAGAATTCCCCTAGTAAAGATGCAATTATACAAGTGTTCATGCCAACTTAATACACTAGTTCAGTGAAGCACAGAAAAAATGGTATAAAGAACCAGCACATTTCTGCATTGTGACTTTCACAACATGATTAAGAACATATATATATCCTGCCAGAACTTTTGCCTTGATAAAGTCTGAAAACTATAGGGTGTCTAAAACAAAAAGTGTTTCTATGTCCACTTTTGTGGTGTTGTCAGGATACAGTAGGTCAATTCAAGAGTCCTAATCATAAAGTGGGTGATGAAAATTCAACAGATCATGTGGTTGTATTTGTACCAATATTTTGACATAGTCAGTTTTCTTACTAGGTTTGAATTTTTAAACTTATTTCTTTGCTAAGCTTCCCCCTCATTTTTAACAATACTGGTCAAAACTGTGTTCTTATATATATGCAGATGGTCCACTGCCCTGCTGGGAAAGTGGGGAAGGCAGCAAGAAAACTTATTTTCCTACTTAACTTCTAAAAATATTGAGCATTTTTTCTGCTCATGTCATTATAAAGCAATAAAAAGGTGCTTCTTAGAACTAAAAAAGTGAAATGAAATTTGAAACTGCTCCCAGTTGTGTTAGTTACAGAATATATGATTTTATTAGCAACTGCGTCAGGCTCAGAGAGTCAATTTTGATCATTTTCAGTTCAGTCTGTAATTAGAAGTAGCAGTTTTCATTGTTGTTGTTGCTGGTGGTGGTTTGTTTGCTTTTTTTCTTGTCTGCTCTCACTTAGCTGAACAATTCCCCTTAGCAGTGAAATGAACCTCTCTGAGGTCATACCATCCACCAACTTCCTGAAGCTGAGATACAGCAAGATGGATTTAACTGCATGATGTTCTGTTCTGTTTCTTCTACCTTTCAGGGACATATTCCGGCTCAGAAGGACACTTTATTTCAATTAGGAGTCTATACCAGGAACCTTGTTTAGAGCCCTTCCAGCAATGTTCCTGTACGAAAGCAGGCTGCACCCCCAAGATAACTGGTTGCCATACAGAAATCAAGTTCTTAAGATGATTTCTTATTTTTTCAAAATTTATGAGTGTGTGTATATGTCTCATTTAGTTTCTAGTGCTGTGGCCAGAAAGTGGGGGAGAACAACACAAATTATTCCATTTCTTTGTCTAAATATGTATTCCCTTTTCAGTCATTTGAAAGAAAAAAAATACCCCATGATTTTTATTATCAGTTATTTTTTTTCCAGAGTTCTGCAAGCTCTTTAGTCTGAACATGATATCCTTTACTACACCGCACCAGACTCTAGAATTTGTTTTTGTGCACCACCTTCTTTGATGTCAGAATTTTAATGTCTTTGTATAACACTAATCCTTGGTATCTGTATTTCATCATTTTACTCCTTACTCTCACAATCAGACCCCCCTTTAAGCACTGCCCAGTATTTTTTCCTGCTCTTAAAACATGCATCTATGGCATTAGTTAAACCTAAACATCTCTTAAGACCTGCCTAATTGCAGTCCTAAGACTCCTACCATCAATAACCTTCTCTTTTCAAGTTATAAACAGGGGTCTCTTGAAAAATGCAGAAAGTGAACTACTCTAGAGAAACTTTCACAGTCACAAAGATGGTCTTATTATACAGTTACAAGGAACTGCCACCATTTGAATAATTGATCTGGGGAAAAGGCAATCTCCATATATATTAACTGTTCCATGGTGTTTTGGTGTGGTACATTTCTAATTTCAAATTGTAGACTTTGCCTTAATCATGTAATTAAACATAATAATTCATCTGTTTTCTTTATTATGAGTCAATAACATAAACAACACAAAACCAAAGAGAAATGCAAAGCAGATATATTACAGAAAAATAACACAGCTCCAGCTTTTCTGTGCAGGTTCTAGCATAGTACTTCCTTCAATGCCAAATCCTTCTGGATGATAAGCAGCAGAAATGTAGTGAAATTCTTTCCTTCTAAGCATTTCTATTCTCTACATTGTTTCATTTCCCCCCACTCCAAATCTTACAAATCTGCATCAGTATTCATCTGTATTTATTTATACAGGCTCTGCTAAGCATTTCCATTTAATTAATTGGTTTGGTGTGTTTTACTACTGATTGACTCAAGTCCCAGCTTCCATTAATCTTCCCTGCTGACCATGACAAAGCTCTCATAAATTTGTCCCCCACACACAAATGGCAGATCATTTTTCAACTTCATTTCACGTTACTTGTGCAGAAGAAGCTTCTTGTTCCCTTGACCAAGGGCGGTGCTTGCTAAACAACAAGGCAGTGTTTAAGAATGAAGTGACTACCTCAGGTTTTGTTAGATCAGGTAGCCTCCAAAATAACTTGATAGAGGACAAAGCCTGAACTGGACTGCCAAACAGAATACAGTTCTGGAACAATTGCAGAAGTATGTTTCTTGCTTGCATAGATGTCTTTGTTATCAGCTGCAGTAGTAAAACAAGTTTGCAGAGGGTTTATGGACATTTTTCTTCTGTATTGCTGTTCAAAGCCACACAACAAACAGTTTCAAAAAGAGCTCTTAGAGAGCCTCTCTCTGGCTGAATTCCCTGATAAACATGATTTTGTAATAACATTACCAACTGGTGTTTTGAGGCCTGCAGACCTGAGTGGTGTCACCCATGGTAAACACATTTTCTGCAGTTCCATTCAGGGGAAACTGATTCCTCCCCTCCCTTCCAGCTTTAGGAAGCTGAAGAAAGGACAGAGCAGACATACGTATTCATCTACACAGCAGAGGGAAGTTTGGAGGTAAAGGCCAGACAACTGTGTGCCTTGGGATGAAGGAACAGTGAAATCCACAAGGCACTTTTTGGGAAAGACTGTGGAGAATAGCAAACTTGGTAGAATAGCAAACGGTATTATTGCTTCACTAGCTTCTTCTTTGTAAAACTGCTTTTGTATAGACAACTTTTATGCTGTCATAAGACGTGGTTAGGACAATTACACAATTAGACTCGTGATCTGTCATTAGCCAAGTAGTAGATACCTAGTATCTACTGTAGAATATTTTTTTTTTAATACAGAAAAGGACCAGAAAATATAGTCTATGCCTATTAAATTAAGTATAAGTAATCAAATTTCCAGGTCTATTTTTCTGGTCTAGTCACTGTTTTGCCCACAATACCAAATCCTTCTGGATGACCACCAGCAAGAAGGTATTGTGAAACTCTTTATCTGTCAGCTAAGCAGAGGATAGTTAGTACTGTATGCAGGATACTTCCTTTTTAATAACAGGACAAGAATAAACAGTCTATGGCCATTACATTAGATACTAGCTATCAATTTTCACTTTCTCCCTGGGAACTTTCACTCTCTTCACACACTGTAAAAATCTAGACAGCTCTGGAGTACTCATCCTTTCGGGAAACTACCAGATCATAGAGAGGCTGAACAAACAGTAGTGCTCGGGCTCACATTGACGAGCATCTCTATTTTATTATATGAAATAAACTTTTTCTGACAGAATTAAAAAGGGGAAAATAAATAGTTTTCTGTGGCATAGGAGGAGTTTATCCCTTAGCCAGAATGTTTAATTTAGGTGACAATAAAATCTCATCCAATATTTGGAAAAGATATGCTGTTAAAACTTCAATAGTTTGACTTTATTCCTTTTTACCTTTGGGAAGAAAA
This sequence comes from Scytalopus superciliaris, assembly GCA_013400415.1. Taxonomy (NCBI): domain Eukaryota; kingdom Metazoa; phylum Chordata; class Aves; order Passeriformes; family Rhinocryptidae; genus Scytalopus; species Scytalopus superciliaris. The sequence continues at coordinate 178,589 of VXBX01003161.1, read as the reverse complement.
ATAATGTGTAGGGCAGCTTTCAGAAAAAGTTATAGAATGAAATTTTAATGCTTCAATAAAGCTACAAGTGCCTGAAAACAGCATCAGAATGATAAGTGTTTTGCAAAACTTAACTAGAGGAGGCATTATGCATGTTTGTGCAGTTTGGAAATGCATTATTTCTGAAACAGATAATCAAAGAAATAATATCAAAATTCACAATGCTAGTAGCAATTATTTTTGCCAAGATTATTCCATGCTACTGATCCAAATCATACAGCAACACCCTTTTCCTTCATACAAATCCAGGCACATCAGGAAGACCGAGGGTAGTTCATGTGCCAGCAGTCCTGCCAACCAACCAAAACCTGAATGTGCTGAGTTTACAGAGGATAAAAGAGTCCGGGCAGATATTACAGGGAGACTGAAACTGAAGGACTATGTTGCACCTGAAGACGGAGAAAGACAGGGAGAGAGAATAAGAGAGAGAACGGAAGAGAAAGGAAGGGAAGGGAAGAAAATCCAATTATACATCATCATACAAATTGAGATGCTCTCAATTTCAATGCTTAGCTCCAAAGACTGATAGTCAGGGGAAAATTTTGGGAAGCCTGATTGTTTCTGACTATCCTGTTTTAGGGCACTATTTCTGGAGTTAGGCAATGCATGTTAGTCAAAGGAAGATTTTGCGGTGTGGGAATGTTCAGCACCCTGGGAAGAAAATGCATTTGATTTCAGAAGACTAACATTTTCTTTTTCTTTTCTCCACATCAGCTAGAATTTAGAATTTAATCCTTAAGCTTTTTCCTGAGTGTTACCTTGTCTACAAAGATAAAATGTTTCTCCACTCCCACTTTATTAAAGACTGGATGCTTTTCTTCTCTTTAATGGTCAGATAGTATCTCCATAATCCCTAGTAGTATCTGTATTGTACACAGTTGCACTGATGGTAGCCGAGCTGACTGACTCTCTGCATCATGTAACTTTTGATCACACAGCAGAGGAACTTCAAATATGATGATGGGAGAAAGGGAGAGAGACATAGTCCAAATGAAAATTAATTTATCCTGTCCAAGTCCAGTCTCTCCCCGAGGCAAAGCAGCAGTATAATACAGAAACAAGCTAACTCCTTTTCCCAGAAACACAGAAAGCACACATAAAAAAGCACTATGAAGTCATATGCTCCTCTGACTTAGCACTATAGAATTGTCCTTTTCAGTATATTGTGTGCTGCAGTTTTAACTTACACAACCACTGAAAACCAACATTTCCCTTAGGCATTTATTCTGCAAACTACTAGGTCACATTCTGAGGAAATAATGGGAGAATAATTGCAAAAGCTTGCCATCTGTCAGATTTTAAAAGTCATATATAAAAAATTAAGTACAGAACTACATTAAAAGGTCATGAAGTCTAACACTCCAAAGTTTAGAAATGCAGAAATTAATGCTAGAATACTCAACATCACTCACAGCTACATGATAATGTAATATGCAATTAAACAACTATATAGTTTCAGTGTTTTTCCCCTACCTCACTTTATGAGCTGACTGTGATTGTTTTTCCTTCTCATTTTTCAGGTTTTGGATTCAGGAAGTACATCTAAAACAAACTCTTCTGAAGTTTAAACTCCTTAAAGGTTTTTCTCTTGTGCTCTGCACAATACCATTTGGATCTTTCACTCACACTTTGCTCAGGGCAACTTTGGGAGCTGTCAGGAATGCTGTTAATTCCTTCTGACAGCCAAAGAACCCAAGCGTGGAGCGCTCCTGATGTTTGGGTGCTCAGTCTGAAACCCCAGAGACTAAATGTTCAAAATACTCAGACTTATGAACTGCCATATCCACTCCAAGTGTATCTGCTACTGCAACAATTACAGTGAAGTGTGTATGGTTATCCTGGCATGCAAATCACATGTCCCAGGTCAGGCCCTGGAAGCCAAGGATGAAAGCACTGAGCATCAGTGCAAAGCACTGGTTAAACACTGGATAGACCCACATCCCAGTCCATTTAGAGGGTTCTGTAGCCTCATGTTCCCTGCACAAAATCTAAGAGCAAAATTCACAAACTTGTTGATTCACAAACCCTCAGTGGAACCTATTTCCCATTGCATGAAATAAACACATATTTGTTGAACTAGAGAAACAGAAAAAGCTTCAGACTTAACGGATGGGCATTGATGGACTTGCAGTTGTGGGTAATAGGTGCAAAGCCAAGAAACCTGAGGCCTGATACTACTTCAACTGAATGTTTTAAGTGTTTTGTTCAGAATGGAAAAAATTCAACAGGTATCACTGAGCTTTTTCAGCCGATGAATGTCATTCATTAAATCCATTACAGTGCAGTGCATGGTTTAATAATTTAAGCTAAGTTTCCCAAATCTAAGGGCATATTCTAGAGACTGGAATTCTGGAAAAGTACTAGTGGCAGTGCCTGTACTGGTGTGTCGTGTAAAGCTTAATCTAATAGGTAGACTCCAAAACAGCTGCCTAATAAGAAAAGACAAGCAAAAGAATGGAGATTTGTGAATCTTCACAACATTTAGTTGTAAGATAAATAGCTAGTTATTCAGCACTGTCGAGATTTATGAAACAGAGTAGGAAAATTACTGTCACAGGCACAGGTGTCTGGAGACTAAGGGTGAGGTCCACCATCAAGGTGCAGAAAAGAGGCGAAGTTCAACATGGTGTTCAGTTTTACACTAGTCTGTCCCACCACATCTAGACCTACTGGACATTACTCTCTATATGGTTTATTGTAAGCAATAGATTTTTGTGTATGTCATTGTATTATTCCATGTTTTCTTGGAATCATATTCTCTTAACAATCCCAATTGTATATGTGAGAGCTCTTATCCAGATCAGAACTTGACCAAACTCATGATTTCTCATGTAGATATGATAATTTTTGGCCTGAGAACTGGTACTGTCTATCACAGGCAGCAAAAGCAGTGTGTATCAAATAGATAACAGCACGGAACACTGAGACTGTTCATATACTCTAATATATTGCAACACATGAGCTTTAATTTAACCCTCTGGTGTCAGAGGTCTTGGTAGGAATTCAGCTCTTCCTGGGTCTTTGATTAGGTGCAATCACATCTGAAGGAAATCATACTGGCACATCCTTATTATTATCTTGTATTAGGGAACACTGTCACAGGTAGCATATGTTGCAAATTCAAGGACACTTAGCCTATATTCATAATAATAGTACAGCAAAATACCCAGGACCTTGGGTGCAGTGCCAGGGTCTATAGAAGAATGCTTTACTGCAAACAGACTTTGATGCTTTGTTCCCCACCTTCTCCCAGGTGCCCATGTTCCTCAACCTGCTTCCACCCTTCTCCTGGTTGCTCCTAAGATATATGTCCTCACTTCATGTCCCAGAAGTACTCTAATTTCTCATCCTACTCCTAGTCCTTTTGCAAAACCAACCGTCCTCTATTTGTCTACACTGCTATTCACTGCCACACTGTTTTCTCTCTCACCTAGTAGTCTTACTAATTAGTCTCATTTTCCCTTTCTGGTAGCTTGGATTATTTTCTTTGTCTTCCATCCTAGGGATCCATTTGTCTTCTATACTCTGTATCTGTTTCAGTTATCTCCTTCAGCTCCACTCCCCACTATCACTGCCTAAGAAGCTGCTGCTCCCCTGCTGACACTGAAGCTTCTTTTCAGACCCATTTCTCCTTTTTTCCAATTTTAGCAGTTCTTATATCACTCTCCCAAATGACTCTCCAAGCTGCTTGGGAGATCAAGCACACTGACTGCTCTCAGGTGTTCCTGGTCTTGCCTGGAAACATTTAAATGTCTCTGACAAAAGCTCCATGCCAAACTCCCAGTTTTGCTCCCCAGTCTGACTCACAGCCTAAGTTCCTCACTCTGTTTTCCACCCACCTTTCCAGTGCCTCTGTCTCAGCTCTGCCTTGTCCCCCATGCATATGATCCGATTAGCGTAGTCTTGAAAACTGCTGGATCAAAGGTCAGGAAGAGGACTGGAGAAACACACCCCTCCGGTGTGGGGTTGTAGACAATGAACAGTCACAGCAGCCCCGAGCTACCATAGCAGCAAGAAATTTCCCTCCACTCCACATTCAGGGAAAATGACACTTTCAGGGCATTTATACTCTGGAATTTCAAGATGTGTGAGCTGTCTTACCAGCGTGTGTGGGTTTTTGTGTATAAAGAAGTTGCTTCTCAGTAAATGACAAATTTGACTGCAAGCCGAGAACTGCTGGAGTTTCTAAGCAAAAAGATAGTTCTAACAATGTATATTCCCTCCAAACTTCCTCTATGCTGATATCTTTCTTTAAAAAAGAGAAATTAGTGATTTACAAGAGCCTTGAACATTCTTCTTAGCTTTCTACCAAAGTAATCTACAATAGAAGAAAATAAGTTACAGGGAGAAAAAAATCCAACAATTTACTAATGCTTCCCACAAAGAGCAATCATCCAAGGGTTAGAACTGAAATATCAAGCCAGAGAAATGGATATAAGAAAAACCTTGCCTAACATGCTCCAGAACTAACCTCTTATTAGTTCAATGGACCAGCTGGCAGCATGGGAGTATGATGAGAGCATCAAAACAATGGAAACCAATCCAAAGTACAAACACAGGAAAAGGAAAAATCAAGTAATTATTGTCTTTGATTTTTTTTTTTACCCCATTCATGTAAGTTCAGCACACCATGGCAAATATGAAAGTTCTAGTTGAATAGAAAGAACTGTGTGCAGAAGACCATACACCCAATTTCTTACATCCACAGACATGTTTATCTACCATTTTTCAACCTCTGTAGAGTATATACCAGGTCATTTTAAAACAGTAATTTTGGTGGTTTCCCTTGTAACTGTTTTTTTTTTTCCCCATGAGTTTTAATTAAATATAACATGAAAGATAGAAATTGGGTTAAATAGCATGCTGTGAGAGTAAAGCTACCCAGTAGTTAAAGATAAATAATAATGTAAGACCAAAAATGCTAATGACATACTATGAAGGTAGCGATCCGCTGATTAGCCATTTAATTTCTCATTTGAAATCAAATTTGCATACCTAACTTATCAATTCTGATGTGACAGTAACATTAAAATTAAATATGTGTCTTGGTATTTCAGTAAATGACAGCCATTGGTTAAATAGCAATAATACTAGCCTTTGGGACTAACACATAGAGCACACTGACTAATTAATTTCATTTTCAAATGAACAAAGCCTGACTCTGAATGCCCTGCTTTCCTAAAAATATGCCTGGAAGGGTTTGGTGTTAACTTTGGTGTCTGCAAAAATAAGCCCCATTTATAATGTCAAAACCCAGCCTCTGAAGCAGAAAGGTACTGTCCAGTGAGCACAGGAGTTCCCCAGAGGGCACACGTATTTTGGATGTGGTTTGTACAGAGCTGCTTACCAGACACCTTAGGCCTCCATGCAACAGTCTTTTTAGAAACTAATACCTTGTAGCATTACACTCCCAAGAAGGAAATATGAGATTTCTAAGGCTTTTTAAATTAAAAAAAAATCCAAAACAACTTCCCTGACAATTAATGGTGTATGTAATATTTAATTATTTGTGTTCAAAACAATGAGCACCATAGATCATACATCCATGAAATTTGGATTAATATCTGCTTTACTTCTGAAGCTGTCGAGTGACTTTAGGGACATCAAGACTAAAATTTTGTGAAAAGATACAGATATCTCTTCTGATGCATTTTTCAGTACTACTAAGTAATGCACTGTTGATTAGGAACATGTGTCCGACCTAACTATACTTTGTAGCAGCTTTTTCATTATAGATTCTTATTTCTAAAACTGAGAACAGAGAGACATTGCAATCCGTCATGGACGGACTGTCACTGTTTTAAAAATGTGCTGACAAATAATAAGGAAAGGTAAAAACTTATTTTCCTTTTTGACCAATGATTAGTATTTTACTTACCCACACACAGGTTACCTTTTCTTATATTTTCTATTTGTGACAAAGATACTTGCCTGGAATGTTATTTCACAGAGGACACAGAAAAGAAAAAGAAGAACCTGGCGGATTGGAACTCTGTCTGTTACTGCACATTTGAAATGATGGAAACACTAAGAAGCCTAAGGAGAAGTAGAAATAAACCATAGTGCAAGCTGTGACAAAACCTGCATGCAGAAATCACGTAACTATAAAGATTGTTATATAGGGCTGTGGGTTATAATGTGATTATCTTTGCTAACAGCATGTCTATATATATGTATGTATATGTAGTGCCCAAGTATATGCAAGGATGCCCTGGGACGTTTTTAGTTACTTTTGCTGCTATTTATTGTGGTTATTTGTCCCATCGGCACAGCAATATGGTATTTGTCAATTTGTGAAAGCTATAGGAGGTCACCACCTACATAAATGAGAACATAAATGGGAACATTTCTGGACTGAAAAGAGACACTTAAACGTTGCATTAGTTTTGCCTTTATTCCTTACTGAGTTTCACATACCTGGTTTCCCAGAATTTAGGTTTTCAGCATAGAGCACTTTCTGTGTTGCCAGAAGCAGCCTGCAGTTTCAGAGACAAGGCTTGTTACAAGCTTATTTTCTTTCATTTCTTAAGTTCTTCAAAAAACACAGCAACTTCTCTATCTGTTACACATTGCCATGCCATAAAAATTAGTCTGGTGGATGTAGGCATTAGAGTTCTTCAATTTTTCTAACACATGTTTTTCTCAAAATGATGTATATGCATTCCAATTGCAGTAAAAGAGAAAAGCTGGCTTTGCACGGGCTTGGAGGATTAAAGGAAACATTTCAGAATAGAAAGTGAGGCTGTCCAAAACGTGCAGATTACCCTGCCTTCTGGGCTCTGCACCAGCCTTCAGCAGACCTCTGCTTTTGGCAGCAATTAGGATAATTTCATAAAGAAAAATGCTGTCAGAAAACCGTAAAACTAATGTGTTTTGAACTAGGTGTTGCTCTTGGAGAATATTACACAGGACACAGATTGATCTTCTTGACTCCCCCTCTAAACAAAGTCTTGTGGAACGAATTCAGACTTTGACCATCAGCTTCTCAACTAAAAGCCCTGAAGGGCATCAATTAGCAAATCTGAAGATTATAGTGACAGAGTGAATGTTGATGGCACGTATTTCATGAGAAAAGAGAGTTAAAATTGACAGCCAGCCTGTCATTTTGTTGAAGAGTAAAGGAAAAGCATGTGTTTTGTTTTCCGGGAATATTCAAATTTTGAAAGTTTGTGGACACTGGCTCTTTTGTTTATTCAATACCCAGTGACTGCATTCAAACTCTTGACAGCCAGGTAACGAGCCTCAGTTTCCAATTTTTACTGGATTAATAAGCAAACAACTTGTCACTACATCATAAAAGAGCTACAGTTACTCCTGTGCCACCACTCTAAAGCTAAGCCACCAGTCAATTCATTCATCTTCTCTCCAGCAGCCCTAATAGCACTTCTGCAACAGACAGGCAGCATGAGTAACAACAACCCTGAAGCTACTTTAATGGGTTTCACAGACACAGGCTGGCATTTGTTACCTGAGGTTCAGGGATATGCTTCAGTGTCTTAATCGCTCTTCCTTTTACTTCAAATTTGCTTTAAGCACTGTACTGCTATCCCAGAAAGTCAAGGCCAAACTGAAAGCTATTAGTTACTGCCTGGAGTAGGAGCTAGCCAAAAGCAGCACAGAAGGAAGAGCTCAGTCTGAGGATAATTTGCCACAAATCTGTATTCAATTGATTTTTGCACCAAAAGGGTTTTCCCCACCCCCTTCTATTTGTTAACTAAACTTTTGCTATATAGATCTGCTACTTTTGTAATAAATAAAGAGCCCTTGATGAATTTGAAAACAAAGCCTGAGACAATTCTATCCAAGGAAACTTTTATTTCCTTCAACAACAGAAAAATGAGACCTTCATATTTGTTAGTAATATCAGATAGCATCACCATTCCCAGTCAGTGCTATCAGATGATGTGTAGAGAGATAGACGTAACTGTTGATGAATTCTCACAACAAACAGAGATGGAAACCAGCATCCAGAACTTGACTGATTTCTTTAAGGTACTGTAATGAATCAATGTCACTGCTTCTGTTAGGTTCCTGGATCCTTGGTAGCCAGGCTTAGAACTGAGAAACACAGTCACACCGTAATTGTTATCTTTTATTCCACAGCAAGAGCAGAAGTGCTGCAGTAAACTTGGGTTGAAGGACAGAACAGTTTCTTGGTGTGTGTTAAGTGCGAAACAGAGGACAGCTACATCCTTTCATAACACCCAGGATCTTCACACATCCTAGGACAGCCATATTTGTAACAGTTAAGGTCCTCATCAAAGTCATGGCACTTTTCAAACTCCCATTGGTTTATTTAATGATTTTATATCTTCATTCACCAGCAGGGAGGGTAATAATTTCTTTCTTGGTTATTGATTTTTTTACCCACGTATCTCTATGACCACAAAATTCATATGTTTGTATTTCCTCTTCTAACCCTATTGACTTTTATTTTGATAGCATCCAGCTGGCTGCTCCTTGTTTTAATTTGTCCTGGGGTTTTGGCAATTCTTCTCTGTCTTGTGTTGACACCTCTCACTGCTGATACCTCACGGATCAAGAGTCAGGATGGAGGGAGAGGCTGTCTCACACTCAGCAAAAGTGGTCAGTGTTGCTTCTGATCCTGTTTGTCTCACATGAATGAAAAGAAGGTGGGAAAACAGTATCCTTCATAACAGTTGCTACAGGTGGACAAATCACATACTAGGGTTGGGGGTTGTAATAAACCGGTCCCTAATCAAATTTCACTATAATTCTCTTATCATTATCAGTATGCTTCTCAGTTTCTGTTTCTTCATTTCGTTTAATCCATCTTATTTTTGCATTTTCTCCTAGTTCAGTCCCAGCTCCTCTTTCTAACTTGCAGCCTTTCTCTTTACTGTTTAAATGGCATACCAAATGCAAGACTGCAGGAAGAGTGAGCAGCCAAAATGTGAGGGACCTGCTGCTCTCCCTGTGCCTGCAGCACTCTGCCACTCCCCGGGTTGGTGCCAGTGCCTACAAGTAACTGCTTTCGCTCACTTGCCTCTGACTTGTGATTTCTTTTGCACAGCCACAATAAGCAACACCCACACAGAGCCATCAGTCAGTTCAGCAGTGGCAGCAGCAAAACATTTCTTTATTTGTTATAGATTATTGTGGCTTTGGAAAAAAAAGGAAACAAAGACAATCCAAAACCCCAAAACACTACCTGACAGAGCCTTAATAATTCAGTGTTGTGTTTTCAAGGACTATTTAAATTCATTTTTCATATAAATTCTCTAGCATAGTCTATTGAGGAGATAGGAAACATTCTTAGAGTTTGCAAAACAATTTGATTTTAAGGAATTACTGAGACTGCATATTTTAGGGAATTAAATTTATTGTAACCTGCTAATGGCAGATTTATATAGAATGAGGAAGACTGAATGCCACAACAGCTAGATAACTCGATCTCCTCTATGCCAAACCCTTTACTGTATTCCCTAGCATGGATTACCCTACCTACTTCAAATGACATCCCAATAAAGTGATATAATTACTTGGAGAACTCTGAGAGATATAAATGACCAAGACAACAGCACGTCTTGCAGTCAGGATTCAAAAAAGAGAACAGCTATGATTGCTGGTTTGAAAACTCTTGTCTAGGTCTTTTGCTTTTCTGACTATAGGACATATATGAAACTCTACTGCATAGAGACCATAAACTCTCAGTGACCAAATTATTCTTTTAGAACTGGAGGAAGATATTTTCTTACTCTCTATTAGAGTCTCATTCGTGAAAGCTAAAGGTCTAGATTACAGTTATGTGAACACATTGCTGTATGCTCTGGAAATCTCCACAGTAAGTAAAGCAGAACTTCAGGGAAAACCCAGAGACATGGGGCAAAGTTAACATATTTCCTCCTTTACACATCACTTTATGTAAAAAGTCAGTTAATGTACAGTGAAACAGACAAGCTTTTAAGAAATTAGAATTTTAAAATTTTTTTTTTGCTATTTTTCTTAAACTTCTAAGCAACCTCATGTAAAGAAGTGAAATTGCATGATAAAGCACCTAAAATATAGCATAGGCAGCATGCATCACTCCACTTGACTATTTCTTTGAAAATAACATCAATTTTCTTTTCTATTAAAAAAAAAGTAATGAGGTGCTTTTATTCCCTGGACTGACTGAGATACCAAAGGTTCCAGTTTAATTTACTTGATAATAAACTTTAGCAGGGCCACAGTAGGTACGCTCAAAGAGGAAATTAGCATGTCACTTACTGAACAAGATAATATTCACTAGACGTGTGGGTATCTTTTGTATTCTTCTCAGTTCTTGGCTTTTTCACCTCTATTCTCAGCCCTTTATACCAAGAGAAAAACATAAAAACTTATTCGCAAACACACCTTTGTAGCTCTCATTCCTCATATAAATCAACAACTTGTAACAAGTGACATGAGCTGGCAATATTTGCACGATCCATGCCCTCAATTAACATCATTCCAGTGGCATCCATGCTAGAATGGATTTCTTCTGTTTCTCTTAACCACAGCCAGAGTCACAAACTTGGGATGTACAAAGTCATGTAATGCTTCCCCACAGCTTTCATTTGGTCTTTTAGTGACACTCTCCAAAAACCGCTATTAGCATGTTATGTTTGTTATCACTTGTAGAAGTATCATCCAAGAGGCAGAAGGAAGTTCTTAAGGTTGCAGTTTGGACAACTAAATCTGGGGGGAGAAGGTTCCTGAGTTTGTCCTGTCAGTGTTCGCAGTCTTGAAAAATATCTTTTCCACAACCCAACCTGCTGCTGCTGCTTGTGCTCTCTGTGTAGATATTCCCCATCCTGACACTGAAGCCAAAGGACCAAGGATGAGGAGTTCAGTGCAAGCATTGCAGGAAACTCCTGGAGGGCCAGAAGTTTTTCAAGATGCACTAGATGCAAAACTAAAGACCGCTGCACTTCCAAATGCAAAAACCTCTAAAACAATGATCTTCATTTATTTTCTAAAAAAAAAATTCTTTTAAAAGGTTCACTCCATTTCAAAACTTTATGGCTCTGTCACTGTTTTCAAGTAGAGAGTTGATTACTTTAAATGAAATTGGAATGATCTGCTTTGCATTCATGTCCAGAAAAAATTAGCAAAGCATCCTTAGCGTGTGACCTCACCTGTGGAATGGTTTTTTCTGGCTTGGTCATTGCTGTTCTTGATAGATAAAACATTTTTTCTTAAGACAGCCTTCGCTGTAGAGGTCATGTACTGATCTGCATAGATGAGGGAACAGAATTATTTTCTTTCTTATTCCCAAGGACCTCTGAAACATTTTCAGGCTAAACTGGCAATTAATTTGTTGAACTGAAATTCATTAAGTGCTCAAATTGCAAACATGCAGCTGAGTATTAACAATACATGAATCATATTTTTCTGTTTTATGCAACAAAATAAATTTCCAGTTGAACTCAGTAGGACGAGTCACACTGCCTAAAGGAGCAATTTCTTAACTCATGGGACTGAGTCAGATTTCTTTATAACCAATATACCCCCAAGAGGGTAAAACACAGAATGAAGTTGAGCTAAAGTGTTGATTAAACTGAGAGTTCTGCATTATTTAGTGGAGGAATTATTATGTATGTGGTGACCTGTCCTCCTAATTCAGGTGTCTAAGTGAGAAGACAAAAACTGGTATGACTGCACACAAATTTACACAGTCAGCTGGGATAAATATCTGTGCACATATGGACATGGCCTGGCATGAGATTACACTGTCTCCTCCAAATTTTCAAGGAGCAGCAAGAGTTCACTGTATGCTGCCATGATCATGGCTTTCCCAGATTCAGACCCTTCTGTCAGGGCAAACAAGTTCCAGGATACTCTGCCCATCAAAGAGAAAACACATTTCCCAGGACGGTTTGCACAGTGGCACTCGGTGCCATTTCTAAAAAAGGCAAGACAAAGGGTTCAGGAACTTATAGGTCAGCCAAGCCCACCTCACACCTTGGAAAAATCACAGACCATCTGTCTGTTTGGAATGCATTTCCAAACATGTGAAAACAAAAAACTTTATGGTTCTAATCAACATGGATTTACCAGGGACAAATGGTGTCCCACAAACCCAAATGCCTCCTACAACAGAATGACAAGGTGAGGCCTGTGGATGTCATATATCTCAGTTTTAGGAAAGCTTTTTACTCCATATCCTGCCACATTTTCATCTGGCTGCTGAGGAAAGGTAGACTGGGAGAAGTGATAGCTAGATGGATTAGAAATTGGCTGTACCTCAGGGCTTAAAGTGTGGCAATTAATAGCTTGGCATCTGCTTGCAGGCCAGTAGCGAGCAGAGTGCTCTAAGGGCTGAACTCTTTCTCACTGTATATTGTCTTAATCAATGACTAAGATGACAACTAAGGTGACAACCTAGGATGTACCACCTGCAAATTTATAAATGACGCTAAATTAGTGGGAGTTACTTGCACAATGAATCTCATAACTTGAATTCACAGGGACTTTGATGAACTTAAGAACTGGTACAACAGAAACTTCATGATGTCTAACAAGGAAAAAAGCAAGCTCATCTTGGGACAGTGTAGGATCATATGTGATTAAAGAATTAGTAGTGGTCCTGTTAAAGAGTAATGGTGGACTCTAGCTTGAATACTCTCTCACTGTGAATAAGGTAAACTGAAGACCAGGCTGTGTTAAGAGAAGTTGCCCAAAAGATACAGGTAAATTGTTATTCCCATCTGCCTGGAACTCAGGAGGCTGCATGGGAAAAATTGAATCAAGTTTTGGACCACCTACTGTGCCACAAGGAAACATCAAGAGTTCCGTAGTCTGCTGATGAGTCTTAGGCTTGATCTAATAACAGGCAATAACTACTTGAAGGGCAGTTTAAAAAAAAAAGGACTTAAGGAAACACTTTTCATTAAGAGGAGAAGTTTTGCAGTGCACTCCTGTGTCAAGCTGTGCAGGGAAACTCTGAAATCTCCATCTTTGCAGGTTTTCGAGATGCAGTTACATACAGTCACTGCTGACCTGACCTAGTGTTGGCAACAGTCCTGTCTTTTTGGGGGGCAAAGTTAAACTAAATGACCTCCAAAAGCCTTTTTGAAAGTCTTTTGTGATGAGTAGTTTTATGTTTACCCTCCATTATTCTACATTTTCTAGGGATTTCTCCATCTACCAGGAGTCCTGGCTGCTCCACAGAATTTGAAGATTAATAGCTTGGAAAATACCTTTTTCATGGTTGTCTAGAAACCTGTAGCTCTGCCGCCTTTGCATGCAGAATGTATATTTTACCAAGACCTAACTTCTGCGGTGAAAGCTTTATAAACTGGAGCTGTCCATACAAATTTGTATGCAAATTAAGATTACACAGACAACCTAAATACTGGAACACCCTATATTTCAGAAGTTTGGCCTTTCAATTGAAGTATGGTGTATCTTTCCATAGCAAACAGCATTTACTCTCAGGAGTGTTTGAAGTACAGACTTCCAGAACAGACATCTTGTAGCACACTTGCTCGTAAGCAGCTGTTAAAGGAGAAGTCTGTGCTCCAAGGGATGGTGCAGAAGAATCAAGTACAACAAGTAGTCATTTTGGACCTCTCCAACGCTTAATGCCCATACATGGAGAAGAAGTGAGGAATGTGGAAACTCCCCATGATGACTTCCACCATCTTCTCATTATAGGAGTGAGGCTGGTCCCAACTGTAATTCCATAAATTTTCTCCACCCAGCAGATATAGGGGCGTGTGAGGGGTAACCCACACAAAAAGAGACAGTGGCACTGCTGATGTATTTTGAGCTCAGAGATATTATAGGACACAGTAGGCGATGCAACTGGTGCTAGAGATGCTAGTGAGCAAGCCTCTGTAGAACATTTCTAGACAGTCATTAATTTTAACACACTGCAGAATCTTCGCAATCAACACACATTACTGAAGGCGATTAGTTATTATAAATAATTCTCATATCAGTCAAAACTGAATGCAATTTCACTGTTCAAGAATAAAATATATCACTACATAAGGATTCCCTACTTACAAGTTCTAAATGCCCTGGGAAGGAAAAAATTCTCAAACAAACAAGCCCAAAAATACCTTTCCTGATTCAGGTTGTAAACTGATAAAGGAAAACAACACATGTGATAGAGAAACGCCTTGCTCTTAGAAAGTTTTATTTTTAAGACAAAAATTTGAAGATTTTTTGAATTAGATGCAGTGTTCCCTTCTTGTGTTAATGCCAGAAAAATTGCAGAATTTGGCACAAAACTAACAGAAATATAGTCAAAGAGAAAATATGCTTTAATTATTGTAGTACCTTGAAAGCTGTATTTCTAAGCCACCCCAAGAAGCTCTACTTTACAGATTTGTTTGCTTTTCTTTCATTTCCCTTCACCCATTCTGCTTCATTATTCTTGATCTTTAGACCCATTCTAAGAATTAGGAAATTAACTGCCTCCATGTCAGTGGGTGTTCACCCAGGGTTTACGCAACTTGTCTCATATGATGTTTCTCAGCTTTGTAGAGACCATCTTAAAAGCACTTATTCAGGCTGCAAACTAAAGCACAAAAAAGTTAGAGGAAAACAGCACTGATAATTAGACTAGACAGTCTGTCAGGCTATGTGTGCAAGCAGTAAAGGCAACAGAGAGAGGTAAGGGGTTTGAAAGGCCACCGGTATTAGTCCAGTGTGCCTGTCTCTTTCATTCTTTCTTCTCCCAGGCTCCATGTCTCCATGTCTACCTCTAGACTGCTGAACTCCTGTTCTCTCTCTCGGACCACTTTCTTTGTTAATCCCTTTGCCCATGCCATGTAGCAGAGAACATATGTCTAAAGTATTGATACCTGTTGATACAGTTAATGCAACTGGCTCTTACCAGCTGGGAGTTATAGAATATGGCTCATCTAAAGCCACTTTTCTAGTTTTTCACTGGTTTGGGCTCATCCCATGGGCTATGGCTGCAGGGCTGTGCAGGGTGGCAGCTGCATTCCTCATCATCAGCCAAGACACCTGTTTATCTGTTCCTCTGTCTGTTCTTCCCTACGCCCTTGACACTTCCTCAGATCTGTTTACCCCACTTTCCATCCCCACAGTGTCCTGCTTTATCTGATGGACAGCTAAAGAGGTTTATTCCCTGTACTCAGGTGAGTCTTTGTGGTTCCCTTTGTCTATCCTGAGGATCTTGAAGGCCATCACCCTTAGAATATTATTGAGCTGAGGAAGGTACTGGACTTAGCTCATACTCCATGGTTGTAATTCCTAACCTGAATTCTCAGACTCTGGAAGATGACAAGCAGAGGCATGGCTGGGATAACAGCTTTGTGAGGCATAATACCACAGGCGTAATAACTGTTGCCAATTATTTATACATGTTCAATCCATACTGTTTGAGAACTAGTCTGAAACTCCCATCCCTCAAAACATTAGGCTTAAATATATTTCATTACCCAAGTAATAGGCAAGCTGAGGCTTGAATGTTATGTCCTGCTCTCTTCAGTAAATCTTACAGCATGAATTACGAATCTTCACTCTCTTTTCTCCTGAACAAAGCTGTTGCAATGTCTTTTGTAGAGTGAGGCTCTCAATAGAACTATGGCTAATAGATAATATGTTCTCACCACCCCACACAATTGTGTCACACTCCTCTGAGATGAAATTTCCCCTTCTTGATGCCTTTTGGAAGAGCTGGGTTTTCTTTTGCTGTAAAAATTACAAGCCTAATTTCACTGCTAATCACTCTATCCGTGAACTTTCTATATGCAACACTGTCACAGAAATTGCCCCAGCATCCTCCTCTATCTCATCCTATAAATTGTCATAATACCAGTCAGAATGGTTGAAATCTTAATTTGATGCTTTCTAAGGAAAACATATACAGGGACATAATGAATGTATGATCCCTTCCAAGCATGCCTTTTCCTGTTTACAGCTGGCCTGTGTAGAGCTCAAAGAGTTCTGCTGGGCAGTGTTCTAG
This sequence comes from Scytalopus superciliaris, assembly GCA_013400415.1. Taxonomy (NCBI): domain Eukaryota; kingdom Metazoa; phylum Chordata; class Aves; order Passeriformes; family Rhinocryptidae; genus Scytalopus; species Scytalopus superciliaris. The sequence continues at coordinate 162,622 of VXBX01003161.1, read as the reverse complement.
CTGTCCTCTACAATTTCCATTAACAGCTGGACTCTCTGCCCTTTTCTACCTTATAATGAAAGAGCTTAGGAAAATCTGGCAGGTTCCTTGACATGAAGCTAGGATTTTTTAATTCTTCATCACAGTTTAAAAATCCCTACTGGGAAATGAATTTTCTGATCATTCAAACTCAAGCAAGTCAAGGAGTCTATTATATTAGTGGCGTCTTTCATTGCTTTAAAATTCCAAAGGGACAATATATGACACCAGTTAAGAATAACAGAGGGGGAATAAGCCCAATACCCAAGGCAGTGAATTACACACACATTACACACAGCCCATTTTCAATCCTTGAGCAATGCAGCTTCCTAAGTCTGAAAGTACTACCACAATGGAAAATTCATTGCCTTAGAAGGTGAAGACTTTTTCTTGTCCATAACTGACAGTATTGGCCCAATAAAAGAAAGGTCATCTTCTGGGGATATCTACTTGTGATTATTTGGTCACTCTTGTGCCACTGACGAGCTTTGCATAAATCCTCCAAGTACCAGAAAGAAATTATTTGGAGGAATTTCCAAGGAGAAAAAAAGCAGGGAACATTATTAGGAGACCTCTCCTCTCTCTAAGTAATGTACTCACTGGACAGAAGGGATTATGTCTTTCAGTAAGGTAAGATGCATCTGTTAGAAGATAAATTATGGTCATAATGACTGTAATAAATCAGTGAATATCATCTGAAATGATTCATAGAAACTGTAATATTTTACATTTTATCTGAATTGTGTAAACAGATAGTGGTAGCAAAACTCTAAATTCAAAAATTTAAAAATTCAAAAATATATACAGAAAAATTCCTAAACTATCAGTGGTTTTCCACTGCACTAGAAACTGTGAGGAATCTGTCTATACAATCTTAATTAATTTTGTTTGATTTTTATGAACCCTATTTATTACTATGACCTTTGGTTTGCATTAAAACTTTCTTTTTATGGTAGAAAAAGGCAGTATCTTTGAATCTGAAACAGAAACATCAAAGACTGTCATCAAAGAGACAGTCTCTTCAAGAAGAACAAAAAGAGACAAATCACCAACCACATCAGATGGCTGAGCTGAACAAGCAAAGGACTGGAAAGAAACATTCTCCCTAAGGATGGGGAAAGGTATCCCGGGAATGGTGATGATGCAAGAGGGAGGAATTTGCTGTCAGATACTGTTTTTTTGTACACAACTAAATTTCCTCAGTTGTCTGTAAGCAAAGCCACTGCAAATTTAAGAAGGGCTTTAGCAAAGCAGACTATTTTATGCCTTTTATTTGGTCAAAGATTTAAATCAAGGACCCTACTTCAGTAAATTCTGAGTAATGCATGCAAGAGATTTGAAGTTATCCTGCAGTAATGTCAGGTCCAGCAGTAATAGTGAGAGCCTGGGAAAGGGCCAGACTAGCCAGAAAGGAGTCACTGGAAAGCAACATCATATTTCCCCTTGAAGTTGTGACTCGTGCCAAAACCAGATGTGGTATCTATGCTTCTACTCTTATCATATGTCCCAGTTGTCCTTTGGCAAAACAAAATCATATTCCATACCTAGACAATTTGATTTCAGAGCTCTGTTTCCTGTCAAAACAAGAAGACAAGAAAACTATGCTTTGCTTTCTAGTAAATCTTAAAGCATTTCATATGCCAGCAGATGGCTATCACTTTCAATCTTTACTGGACTGGGCTTAATTATGACCAACAATACAGTTCAGAAATGGCTCCAAAATCTTGCACCCATTCCAACTGATCTCCCTCTGTTTTGATCTTTGCATTTCAGCTTCTGCTTTTTTTTTTATGTATGTTTTAACAGATTCACTTCTCTGCCCAGATTTAATATAAGCCATTTGTTATAACATTAAAAAAAATGCCCAAAGACGATAAAATCTGACAGAAACAGTCACTGTTGATTCTGTCATTTCCTAAAATCTGAGTTCATATCTTAGCTGTCTTACCAAGTTTTTAGTAAAGCTTTATTATGAAAGTTTGAGAAGAAGGAAAAAAAACCTTACAATCTAAGGGGTGAATTTCTTCTGACCTGCATAAAGAGTTGCCATTCCAGGAAGTTTTGTTATACTGATGTTCTTCTCACAAGTTCTTGAATCTTGCCTACCTCTTTTCCTCTTTTCTCTCCACTGCCTACCTCTCTCACCAAGCCAAAAGATGTCTCCCATTCTCTACTGCCACTGAACAGAAGCTTGCTTATTTTTCATTCCTTAATCCCTCCTCCTTTCAAATAACTCTCTACTGTCATTTTCTTTCCCTTACAGATATATTTCAAATTAATTGCTCCCAATTCTAGCTCTCACCATTGTCCTCTACTCTGTCTTCTCCTCTGTACATCTCCTACCTCCAGTTCCTCAACCCTCTTTGTTTTGGTCCAACTTCTTCCCATTGATGAGAAAAAGTATGTTTTCTGGAATATTTTAGAGCTTTCCAGGGGACAGCAGATGAAAGGTGTTCCTTGGACAAGGAGATAGGCTGTCAAGCCTAGGCATTTGGCAGGAACAGGTCAGGAACATGTGAGAATTTTCCTACCAAGTTTTTAAGTAACTACCTATAGTACATTAACATGCAGAGTTTGGGCCAGCTGGCATTGATTTTTGCAAAAAATGGCAAGATCCTATATCCTTCAAAAGAACAATTGGTGAGGTGGTTGCAGTGGTGACTGGGGTAAGTCCAGGGGTGAGGGTTAGATCAGGCTGTAGGGCATGGTTCCCAAGCTCGGAGACATCCGGACAGCAGACCCTGAGCCTTGTAAGGACCCAGATGCCCTTGGCAGTCAATCAGGAAAGGAGTGGGTGGAGCTGGGATCATCTCCACAAGATTTAAATGGCTTTAGGGAGTGTGAGCAACCTGGAGCATGGTGAACAGGCGTGGACAAACAGAGACGTGGCGCATCAGTGAGGTTGTGGCACGGAAGATTACATGCAGCTCATGCAAGTAGGGAGAGCAGGAAGGGCTCCTCTCTGACCATCCAAGAGCAGCCAAGAGAGGCAGCAGACAGACTTAGGAGCTGTTAAGGAAGAGCAGAGATCCTTTCAGCCTCAGCCTTACTAACATACTAGTTTAAGATTCCTCAGTTATGGTGCTGACACACTGTAAAGCTCAAACCCTTAGAGCTGTGGGAGTCACTGAACTGGCTGTGTCTGAGGCCTCCAGTCAGCCAGACCTGCTGCTAACAGATGCAGCTCTCCAGGTCACAGGTTCTCAGGAGTGTCTGATGCTTCCTCACGAGGCTGGGGCACACAAACATTTTTGCAGAAGGTGTGCCATGGTTGAAGAGCTGTGTCATCGGGTGAAGGAGCTACAGGAAGGGTAGAATAGGCTTCGTAGTATTCAAGTGAAAGGGTAAGAGAGAGACTAATTATTTTCAGAGATGCTACAGACTCAAGACTCTGGAGTCTCAAACCTCCATTGCAGTTGAGAAGCAGGTGGACTCAGAACCCTACAGAGTGATTAGTCAAGGGTCTGTTAGTCAAGGGTCTGTTAAAGATGAAGCCTGGAAGAGGGTCACTGCATGTACCAGGAGTTCCTCCTCATAATTTGACAGTAGGACTGGCACCTTCTACAACCGGTGTGAGGCTCCGGAACTAGAAGGCCAGACAGCTGATGAGATGGGCAAAGGTCCTTCTGGGATAGAGGGACCTGCTGAAACAACACCACCTGTACCCCACATCACAACCTTCTCTGCAAGGAGGAAAAGAAGGGCAATTGTAACATGCAGATTGGACCCAACTCACACGGCAGTCTGCTGTCTCCCAGGGGCTCAGGTAAGGAACATTGCTGGAAAACTCTCCAGGCTAATAAGGCCCTCTGATTACTGTTCGCTATTGGTTGTTCAAACTGGCAGTGATGAAATAACAAAGAGAAGTCCAAGGGAATAAAAAGAGACTTCAGGGCCCTGGGATGATATGTAGAGGGATCAGGAGCACATGTAGCAACTTCCTCAATTCTTCAGTAAGAAGGAATAATATTGATAGGAATAGACAGATTCATCAGGTCAATGAGTGGCTCCAAGGCTGGTGTAATCAGAAAAACTTGGCGTTTTTTGAACATGGAAATAAGGCTAAAAAGTAATATGTATGCCCAGTGGAAGCAAAGTCAGATGACATGGGGAGAATTCAGAGGTGCTGCTTGCCACCACAGGCAGAAAATTTGTGTTGCCAGAGCTCTGTTGAAGCTGGCCAGAAATGGAGACAAAAAAAGCTTTTTTCAAATACAATAAGCAGTATAGAAATATGATCATCCCATTACAGGATGAGGATGGTCACCTCACAGACAGGGACAGAGACAAGGCAGAGGTGTCTCAGTTCCCTAAGCTGGATGACCATGACTGTGAGAATGATCAGCTTCCAGTTGACCCTGAAAGTATGTGGGATATACTGCTCCAGCTGGATGCCTACAATACTATGAGGCCTGATGGAATTCATCTGAGATTTGTAAAAGAGCTAGCTAATGTAATCACAAAACCTCTCTCAATTATTTTTGAGTGGTCTTGGGAATCTGGAGAGGTCCCAGCTGACTGGAAGGTGGAGAATGTTGTCCCAGTTTTCAAGAGGGGCAAGAAGGAGGGCCCCAGAAACTACAGGCTTGTCAATCTCACGTCAGTGCCTGGTAAAGTTATGGAGAAGATTATTCTGGGAGGTATGGAAAAACACCTTAAAGACAAACACTGTCATCAGTCAGAGCCAAGACAGCTTCATGGGAGGAAAGTCCTGCTTATCAAGCCTAACTTCCTTCTGTGAGAAGCTAACCCACCCAGCTGATCAAGGGAAACCAGTTGATGTCATCTCTTTGCATTTCAGTAAAGCTTTCAATACTGTCTCTCACAGGATCCTTCTGGACAAAATGTCCAGGACAGCTGGATAAACACATCATGTAGTGGGTGGCCTGTCACTAGTGGGGTTCCACAGGGCTCCATCTCTTCAACATCTTTATAAATGACTTGGACACAGGACTGGAAGGGATACTGAGCAAGTTTGCAGATGACGCAAAACTGGGAGGAGCTGTTGACTCCCTCAAAGGCAGGGAGGCCCTGCAGAGAGACCTCCACAAATCAGAGGACTGGACAATCACCAACCATATGGAGTTCAAGAGGGGAAAGTGCTGGATTCTGCAGCTGGGATGGGGAAACTCTGGATGTTTTTACAGACTGGGGAATGAGACACTGGAAAGCAGTGCCATGGAAAGGGACCTGTGGGTCCTGGACAATGGCAAGTTGAATGTGAGTCAGCAGTGCCCTGGCAGCCAGGAGGGCCAACCCTGTCCTGGGGGGCATCAGGCACAGCATCGCCAGCCGGTGGAGGGAGGGGATTGTCCCGCTCTGCTCTGCACTGGGGCAGCCTCACCTTGGATATTGTGGGCAGTTTTGGGAGCCACAGTATAAGAAAGATATTAAGCTGTTAAATAGTGTCCAAAGGAGGGCAACAAAGATGGTGAAGGGCCTTGAAGAGAAGCCTTATGAGGAGCGACTGAGGTCACTTGGTCTGTTCTGCCTGGAGAAGAGGAGACTGAGGGGAGAGAAGACCTCATTGCAGTTACAACTTCCTTGTGAGGGGAGTAGGTAGGGCAGACACTAATCTCTTCTCTGTGGTGACCAGTAACAGGACCCAAGGGAATGGCCTGAAATTGTGTCAGGAAAGGTTTAGGTTCGACATTGGAAAAAGGTTCTTCACCCAGAGAGTGGTTGGGCACTGGAACAGGCTCCCCAGAAAAGTGGTCACAGCACCAAGCTTGACAGAGTTCAAGGAGCATTTGGACCATGCTCTCAGGCAGTGCTAAGGGTTGGATTTGATGATCCTTGTGCACCCCTTCCAACTCAGCATGTTCTGTGATTCCATGAATCTGTACTACAATACCCTGTTAAGCTACATTTTTTGCTTCCAAGGCTTGGAAGCAACACAGAGATTCTCAAACAGCTTACTTTTTAACATGGACAAAGTAACATGGAAAAGTATTAGCAATCTGAAGTCTAGAAACACTTTAAACTTTCAAAAACAATTAAATGATGCACCTGAGCAGAAAAAAAATTACTGTTCTGAACCATTTGAGTTGTTAAATGTTACTGGCAGTTAATAACAGGGTCTCACAGTAGTGTGTGCAGGGTCATCTTAGAGGTATAGGTGCACTTCTTACCCATAGTAGTGACTGCCTGGTATATCAGGGAGTTGAATATAATCCTTTTAAATTTAGTATAATATTTCAAATGTGCTTCCTGAAAGCACAAGTCCTAGGTGGTTGTAGGCTGTACATCTCACCACTTTGTGTTCTCATCATGTCAAATCCTTCAAGTGAAGTGACATTACACTCAGTCTGCACTAAACAGTGCTGGTGATTCACTAGACTGCAGTTTTCTTTTTAAGTCTATACTGAGCCAATACTCTGACAAGGGTTTATTAAAGAGCACCCTGATGATGCAGGTCTAATCCTTTGATGGGACCTACTGTTGGGATGTGACCCCTTTTTGATCATTTAACACTCATAGCAATTTTTTTGAAAGCCAGTTTGCCTCTTAACCTGGATATCTTGGATAAATTCCAGCTCAGGAACAACATGCTGAAAACTCAAATCCCTGGATAGTTTCAGTGATAGAAACCAAGTTACTGCTTAAACTGTTTATTATTGATGAAGACTTTAAGCAGTGGTGGTCCTCTACACCAGAGGCAATCACCTCTGGTGATTCCATCCTTTGCTGAGTACTAACTGCAGCTGTTCTCTGAATCTTAGGGATGTTAGGAGAAGTAATTATTTCAGTCATTGTGAAGGCACTGCAGACTTTTATGCAAGAGCTGCCGTGCAAGTGTTAAATATTACTGCACTGCTTGCAATGTTATTATTACATTGATTTTTTTTTTCCAGTACTATTCAGCTAGCTTCACTTCCAAGTTTAAAAATGCAGTTCACAGGCATCTAGAAAGTGTTCTTTCCATAGGCTTGGAAAACAGGGTGTTAAAATATTTTAATTTAAAAACCAGGCATATAAATTCATAATCACTTGACTAACTAGAAAGCAGAACTAAAAGAAGCTTGTTACATTTCTTATTTTGTGCAAAATATACACTAACTATAGATCATACTTAGATAATGAAGTTCTAAAGCATCTTTTGGGGAAAAAAAAAAAGGAAAAGAAAACAGAGCTTTCTAGAATCTTTAAAGGAGACCAGTCTTCCAGAATGAGAATGACTCATCTATAATCACACATCACATCTAAGCAGGTATTTGTCAGGTGTATAGGTTTAATTTCCTGTGGGATTTTTAATTCTGTCAGATAACGTGGGGAGAAAAAGGAAAGTTGTTTGAGCCATGAGATTATTTTTTTTTCTGTCCTTCCTTCCCAGCCCCTTCCAAAAAACTGTCATTTGTATGGCTCCAATTTTGATCTGTTGCAGCACCAAACAATAAGAAGCAGCTAACATTTGCAGCAGTTGCATTTTTACAACATTTTTACATTTCCTCTGCTGAAATTCTAACAGAATTTTTTTTTTAAAGCATTACCCTAAAAAGCAATGGAACAAGTCATCTGTCAGGGCTCCAGTGTAAGCCATATGCCTGCTAGGGCTTCTGGCCATTTTGAATCTCTGAAACAGAATGCTGGGAATAACTGCAAACAAGTGTTTGCAGAAAGTGGAATGCTTCTCCAGCTGTTAGGAAGGCATGGTGGAGACAGAAGTTTGGACAGACTCTGATTAAAGCCTTTCCACAACAACCAGCTATAGAAAAGGAAGGAAAGGTGAGCTCTTTTCCTTCCTCACTCAGAAGTAAAATGCATTTGTTAATAAGTGTTACATATCTCTTAGAACCTTTGCATCTTTTATTTAAGAATAACAACCTCTCAAAAAAAAAAAAAAAAGGGAATAAAATTAGACATTTGCACTGCTAATAAAACTTTATTTGATCCTTCAATGATTTAAAAATTTCTCTGTTTTCAGAAATGATTGACTGAATGAGGAGTTGGTCTTTCAACCACTCAGACCTTGATCATGACTGGAGTTTTCCATATTCCCTGTCTGAACATCAGAGGTTCAGACTGTAGCTGCTGGGGCAGCCGCAAAGAAAGAATATTTTCCATATAACAACCTTTTCAGTAACTTCAATTATGACCTACAAAAGAAGGTATTTTCTGAACTGCTCCATGTTTCTTTGACCTTAGTTGAAGTTTTATAGCTCCAAAAGCAATGACAAGAATCTGGACGTGTCTATCACAGTGCACAAATGAGAAAACACTAAGCAGCCCTCACAGATTTAAACAATTTCTAAATACTCCTAAGGCATATGTCTTCCCTCTTCGTACCCGAACAGGCATCTCTCAGAACATTAGGATGTATAATCCTCTGGTAAGTGCTAAGTAGGCTGCTATTTTTCCAAGCAGAAAGAGCTATTCTTTTCCCTCCCCCACATTGCCCTCCAAGAATCGTGGTTTTCATAAAAGCAAAATGGAGACTCTATTTCAAGTCTCTATAAAAGCACACACAAAGAATGAAAAAAAAAAAATCAGTATGAACCCCTTTGGTAGCTGAAATTAGATGCTTCATAATGCTGTGCCAATCTCATTGAGCATCATGTACCTTACCTTCAGTGACTTTTCACTTCTTTTTGTCCCTTTACCTGTGGGAATAAAATACAGTCTTAGGGTGTTGGTTTGTTCGTTTGTTGGTTTGTTTTTGTTTGTTTGGGGTGGTTTTTTTTTTTTTGTTTGGTTTGGTTTGGTTTGGTTTGGTTTGGTTTGGTTTGGTTTGGTTTGGTTTGGTTTGGTTTGGTTTGGTTTGGTTTGGTTTGGTTTGGTTTGGTTTGGTTTGGTTTGGTTTGGTTTGGTTTGGTTTGGTTTGGTTTGGTTTGGTTTGGTTTGGTTTGGTTTGGTTGGTTGGTTGGTTTTTTTTTTTTTGTTAACTTTTCATGTCTTAGGATTTTTTTTAATTATGAAAAAAAAAAGTTCACATCCCAGATCAGGTGTTGATGTCCCTTTCTAATGAAATGCTCCCATGTTAGGTGTTCCAAATTCAATTAAGTTGCCAGGGGGTGTGTTTTGGTTATGTCTTAAGCAAACTAAATCAGTAGCTTTCATGAAACAGTAGGTGAGATAGGGTGCTCCGAGACCAGCTGAGGGAGAATGATTTTGAGATGTTCCTGAATATATTAACACTGTACTAGTGAAATCCCTCTAAAAGGACTACTGAGTTTTCAGTGGCTGTGTCAAAGCACTTTTGGATGGTCATCTGGAAAGAACAATGTCAAGCATAAGCTAGGACACGTTTGTTTACCAAGAGGGTGGTCAAACACTGGAACAGGCTTTCTAGACAGGTGTTTGATACCCCAAGCCTGATAGTGTTTAAGAGACATCTGGACAGTGCCCTTAAAACCATGCTTTAATTGTTGGTCATCCCTGAGGTGGTCAGGCAGTTGGACTAAATGATTGTTGTACATTCCTTCTGACTGAAATAGTAATTACTTTCTATTCTATTGTAAACCCTAGAACATGCTGTTTAAAACATCCTATGTAGCAGTCCTTCAGAGGTGCAAGTAAAAAGCAATATTTTCTTAGTGACAGCCATTAAAAGGCAATACTGTTGAACACTTCTGTGAGAAAAGTGTATTTTAGTATTGTCCATGCCCTTTACTGACCTTCACAATTGTGATTAAGTCAAGAGGCCAAGTGCTCCATCTTGTTCAACATGCTGACTGACTGAAGCAGCATGAAGCAGCAGGAGACACACACTGAGGAACACTCCAAAGTTTTTCTGCTAGTTAGGGGAGAAAGGCAGGGACATCCAGCTCAGCCCTTCAGTAGCAGACAAGGACAAGGTGGAACAAGGCAGGGCAGTCTCTCCACTCCAGTATTAATATGCAGAAAGTGTCTTTTCTAAGTGAAGAAGAATTTAACTGTTTTATGTATAGAAACACCTGATCATTGCCTCAACTTACTTTCTGTTTTCTCCTTTCTTAAAGATGAGAATATGACCAGATTCAATAGAGAAGGATGTAGCACTCCTGGTTAATAGGGTTAACAAAGGAAAACCTATATACAAGTTGATTCTACTTTCTTAGCGTTTTTATTTATTGAACTCAGCACACTGAACTGTTTAATAACATGTAGGTTTATTAAGTGATATTACCAACAGCAATGCAAGCTAAATTTCAGTCCCTGTATTTCAGTCAATTAATGGGTGATGGTGTTCTGAACTGCAGGCAAGACAACAGGTGCACTCCCTGCATAGCCTGTACCCCTGCCAAGGGTTACAAAATGTTGAATTCTGCATCTGTGACCTTTATGTAATGAAGAAGGTCATTTTAATGCTAGGACATCTGCACTAAGCCATATGGTGAGCTAGAAATGGTGTGATCACCACTCAAAATATGTTGCAGAAATATTATTCTGGTGCCACATGCCCTCTGGTATCTTCAGGCAGAGTCTTATTTATCACACAGTAAAAGCATAATCATTCAAAGAAAAATGATCTAGAGTACTTAAAAAAATACTAAGTACTTAAACATAAATATTAGCTGCTGGATCTGAAGATCATCTCATGGACATTGCTCTTACATGCCCTTGCCTTTGGCTTGGGATGCACAATGCATTTGCCGCAATCCATCATAGGACCAGTGAAGCTAGAAGCTCTCACAACTAATGAATTAATGAGGCTAATTAGAAAACTGTGGGTTATTTCTGTTCTGTTTACATGGCATCATGGTTTAAGCCCACAGTGTGGCCCAGATGCCAGTCAACTGGATGATAAAATTCCAAATGGTGAGTACCCAGAAGAGGAAAGTTACTTCAAATTGTTGCTGTCAGGTACACTGACCATTGTACAAATGTGAAACGAACCAGCCCAGGTCTTAGATTTGTCCATAAATATCTCTTTCTCTGCATACAGCTTAGTGATGCGACGTAAGAAGCCCCCCTCTGTGGATAGAGTTGTTTTTCAGGTGAGGTAAGTGTTGGAAAAGGTATTCAAATCCCAAATAAATAATAGTTGTGTAAGAACGCAGTACAAAATAACCAGGAGAGCCAGTCTGCTTGTTCTCAAAAGCTGCCCTACTATTGTTAATCGTATTAAGATTAGAATCAGGATGTGCTGAACACAAGTGAAACACCTGTGATAAATGTTCTGAAAATAACTCAGCAGTACAGAGCTCTTACTGGGCCACAAATTACTTGATTAAAGCTGGAAAAGCCAAGGTTGCTTTTGTTTTTCTTCATCAAAGCCATGGCATTTTTCTTTCAGCAAACAGTGCTTGAATGCTGACTTTTACTAGGATTCTTATAATTCAGATGCAGAATATAGCATTTTAGTGATTGTCCTGGTGTTTTTTTTCTAAGATTGCTATTCCACTGTTATGTTTGAAAAGCTTCATTATGGATAAAAGGAAAAAAACCCTGAAGTATTTCACAGAAAAAGAGTGCATTTCCCAGGGGATTCTTTGATTTTGGGAAAAGTTGCCTTTCCTTGTTATAAAAAAGACAACTTTGGATTGATCTGCAAAGTTTCTTCAGATTAAGAGATTGACAGCTTTGTCTCAGTAAAGTAAATTAAAATCGTTTCTGAAATGCGCCAGCAAAGCTACCACACCTTTATTTCAAAGAATCAGATATAATGAAGGTGATTACAAAATAAGGACATGTAGTCATGACGGCTGGCTTTCCTTTTCCCAAAAAGTCAGTAGCCTGGAAGATGATTAATAATTAAGAGAAATTTGGGCTTGATGCACAAAATTCTGCTTTCAGCATTATAATGGAAGATCATGAATTCTTAGACGAATAGCTCAGAAACAAGAGGAATCAACTACCAAAACTTCTACTCTACTAAAAAGATTCCCAGTGAGCTCTCCAAAACTTTACCTCTTAACTAAGGACAGGGTTTTGTACTAAGAGATTGCACATCTGAGGGTAATAGCTATATCTGCAGTCTTTCTTCTTGTGTTGTCTGCCCTTACAGTGGAGGCATGTGGAAGTCAACCTGTGCACTCCCCAGGCAGGCAGGGTTCAACAGCTGGGCTTTAACAATTCTGCCTGAGCCCACAAAAAAAGCCCCACTCCCTGTGGCTTCTCTTTCAACTGAAAAATCAATCTAGAATGTTCTGCAGCTACCGTGTGAGCACAGTAGCCGTGGAAGGAAATGGGGAAGGTTGTTACTTCCACCAGCTCCTTCCTTTGCAGAATGCTTTTTCTCAGTAAACACTAATAATCTCCTAGCAGCACATGTAGACTTTTGGACAATAAGAGGGTCCTACAGGGAATCTGCACTGTGATATTTCTTCTTAACTCCAAGAGAAGTCTCCCTGCACACTGGTTTAACTACAAGATTGTATTTTCAGCATCTGTGCAGTTAGTCTCCAGTGAAATATTGTGTTTGAGACACTCACTAATTTATATCTGCTCTTGCCAACTGATTTACCCTGCATATTAATATTAACAATCATGTTTGTACAAATGGGTCCATTAATTCTAACTTCATTTCCTTTTCAATTGGTAATATATGTAAAGAACAATAACCAATGCAGCATAATTTTACCCATGGCTATTATAAGTGGGTACACAATATCACATTTATTTCCTTCTAAAAGCTTTGCTTTTAAATGAGCAAAGGATATTGCAACAGTGTTAGCTTTTCTTCATCCCTCAATGTGTTGCAAAGATGTGGGAGCATTGAGAAAGGAGAAGCCATTTAAAACCAAAATGGAGTTTGACATTATCTGAGAGCCTGAAAGTCAGGGGAATATTTCCTTTTACTCTGTTAGGATTTGGTACAGGCCTATAATGAACATTTAAAAATATGTCCCAGCAGACATAGAAAGAGAAAATGTTCTGGAAATCATGCTTTCACTTTGCCACAGTAAACTGTATTTAACTGAGTCATTATGGCAAACGGAAGAAACGTATTACAAAGCATGACTAAAATCATACTGTGAATTTCAACACCAGAAAAACCTGAATTCTCAGTACAAATCTCCCATGCCAAGAAAAATTAGTAAACATTCTTTCATAAATTAAATTAAGATTATTTTTCAGATTAGGAGCACATAAATAAGTGATACTTCAGGGTTAGGTTGTACAGCAAGGAAGGCAATCAAGAAAATTAAAACTGCTTTCAGAAAACTGAAGAAGTAACAAGAAGACAGAACAGAATTATGCTAGCTCTTGAGTTTTTAACTGGCAAGACCCTGAATAGTGAGGAAAAAGACAATTACATCCTTAACTAGAGGCAAAATACTAAGAGGATCAGATGATCTTGTTTCTATAAGGAAGAAGGGTGGTTTACTGAGAAGTTTCTGATGGCATGACTAGAGCTCCAAAGCTCCTATAGATTCTCACACAGAATGTTCCAAGAAAGCACTTCAGTTCAATGTATATACTGTTCTCTTGCATGGTCAATACCTGTACACCAAACTCAGCACTTACATCCCATTGCAGCTGCTCCTATGAACCTGAAATATAATTTGTTCAAATTAAATGTTCTAAATGCTATGTTTTTAAACTTTATATATTTTTAAAACTTTCCTAAAATGGGCAAAAAATGTGGGTTTCTAAAAATAAGTTTTGACACTTTCTCTGGAAAGTATTTTTGCTATCTCTTACCAACTCTATCCTAAGATCTGCTTATCAGAATGTGATAAAGCATCACAGAGTGTACATCAAAATAAATTTCCCCATAGAATAAGCATCTTCAAACAACTGAGTTGGCCTTAGTGAGTGGAAATACCCAGTGCAACAGAGATCCCTACAACATCTACTCCAGAAAGAAGCATTGCAGAGATAACAGAAATGAGCTGACTGATAGCTTTCCAGAGCAATTTAAATATTTTGCTTTTCCATGTTGTTTAGTGTTGATTTATTAGATAATTTCTGAGGAAAAGCTGCTCATAACCCAACAGAATAATAAGCAATCAGTATCAAAGTGTGACCATCTTTCAAGTTATCCTGGATCTTTTTTCCCCTTTGGATTCTGAGAAATGATGGTTGAACTTAACACTTAATGAAGTACTCCAGATAGCAGCTGATTAAGCCTATTTACTTTCATAAAACTTAAAGTGGATACAAATACCTGCCAAGATTACATGGTATAAAGACCTAGGGGTAGGAGTTCTGCCAAAGGACACGTCCTTGTTTCATAGGGAGCAGTCTACAAGTTGGAATTGTGATTTCATGGGAAATTTTTCTATGTGTGGTGCCATCGAGTGGTTCTTTCCTCCAACAGATTTGTCTTCCTCACTGACACAGGTAAATTCAAAGAAAACTTATTTCAGAAGGGTCTACAGGACTTAGTGAAACCCTGAGTATGCTCAGTGTACTATTAAACGGTAAAAGAACATTATTAAAATGTGTCACAAGAACAGAGCAGAAGAGATCAAGGGGTCTCTGCAAAAGGAAGAAGTTTGTGAAGTTATTCTGTGGTAATGCCCCATGAAATTAGGCAAGATAAATAGAAATAAAACACCCTTTAAATATTCTTTTGTTCGCACAAGTGCATCAGTCTCTTTAAACCTGAGCAAGCTACACTAATCAAGACCCTGAGAAATTTTAGAAGCAGTAGGAGTACTCCTGTAATACTCCCAACAACTTGTCTCCAGCCCCCATTGCATACAAAGAAAAGATTTCTCCTTGTTCCCTATCCTCTGTTTCCCTTGAACCAAATTATGCATACAGATAAAAATTTCCTATGCAGATTTTTCTTTATCATTCTCCTTGCTTCACCTTGCTTTTCAGTACACCTTCATAATAATTCTTTTTGGAAATACCCTCTATATTTTGATTTAATTTCCCAAATCAAAAACCCTCTCTGAGTAAAAACTCTCTTTAGCATGAAGTTGGCAGACTTTCTCTCTTGCTGATAACAGGCATTTGGGTTTGTTGCCAATAGTTACTTCAATAATAGTCACACTATCTTTCTGACAATTAACGTAGATTTCCCTGTTAGACTAGTAATTAGGCCTTCAAAACATCAAAATTTGGTCCAGGTTGAATATTCTGGATACTAATTGTGAATAAATAAATAAATAAATAAATGAAAGTTAATGGGAATTGGCAATATCTGGCTGAAATGTAATCTGGATTGCAGTGTGATTCTGCCCCCTCATTTGGGGGGGGGCCAAGCTGCTTCACTCTTGTGAATTCTGGAGGATTGCCCCCTCCAGCTCACTCGGCCAAATCAGTGTGGTTGCTCACCAGCTGAATCCAGTACTTTTCACAAGAGTAAAGAAAATAAAATCCATTAGTGTGCAAGACAGAGAAAGATCTCTCTGAAACACAAAGTGCCACTGCAGTGGTTCATGGTTATTAGCAGTCTTAACGTACACTGCAATTAAAACGTCTGTAATGAACCTCATGCTCCAGCTGCATACTAGTTGATGGCAGAAAGACAAAACCAGAAGTGACAGGGCTCCCAGTTGTGCCAAGCTGTGCAAGAGGACCTGCAACAAATTGCTGCTTACTCAAACCAGGAAAATTGGGTAAGGGGCATCTTCTATTGCTCTTTATCCTAATAGTATGCATATTTATAATACATGCCATGGAATCAAAATAAATGTTCCTTATAAGTTTACCTTCCCTGAGAGGATTTAGAGAGTTAAGCGGCTGCCAGTGGAGGTACACAGCCTTCCTGTCCCACGTGTCTCTGAGTCACTTCTGTTTTCGAAACCACTGATTTGTCAGGAGACAGACATTTAACCAAGTTCTGCTGGCTAAGCTGTATAACATGGCTGCCCTTTTTGACCCAGGCAGTTAGACAGAGGATTTTGGTTCAAAGGAAAATCTAAGATTAGACTGACATCTCTCCTATGCAGCCTGTGTATTTCTGACTAAGGTTCCCTGGGCAAACCGAGAAAATAACTTTGATATGAGGAAATTCACAGCCTTCTTTTATTTATTTCTTTCTCCTAAAAAAACTTACTATTGAATTTTCTTCTAATTACTTCTTTTTCTTAGACTCTTTAACGTTAGTACTTTTTTTTTTCTCCACACAAATGTAGACAAATACACATATTTCCCTACAAAAGCAAAGAAATCCTAAAACATACCCCTTTTTTCACACGAGCCCTGCAAGTATGTCAGGACTGGTTGTATCTCTGGCACCTTGCTCCTGAGTAGAATATACCAAAGGTGCTTATATTTTTAAACATTGTTTATTAATAGTGAAGGATGTGTAATATTAATGTCAGGGTGATTTAATCCAACCATAGCAACAAGTTTTGCTATTGTCTTCCAATTTAATACATTGGAAATATGAGGCAGATTCTATTTATAAGTTGTGTCAAACATAATTTTTCAGTACACATACAAAGAAAATCACAAAAAGCATTTACAAACTTTCTCTTCTTTTTAGAGGAAAATAGATGGTCCTGGGTTTTTTTAATTCCAGATTAAACATCTCTGCTTTCAGTAAACTTTTCATATGCAAATTTTAAATGAGAAATCCATTCTAGCTGTGGAAAACTCATCAATTTGGGAGCAAACTTTTTCTAGAAAATGGAAGTCTTTATTCTGAAGCAGCAGTAATATTGTTTTTATGTTGTGTTGGTTTTCTTTTGAACTGAGGAATCTGGTTATTTAAAAAATAAACCAATATTATATTTCAGTCTGCCATATTCTGCAGGCAAAAAACATCAGACTTGCAAAGTGCTATAATCACTGGAAATAAGAAACTGGAGTTGATAAGCTTGGCTTCCCATGTAATCATTTCAGGTGAATTGGTGACAGCTGAAATCAAACTCTGGGGATGAGCAGATGTGTCTTCAAATGGCTGAGAAGAGCGAGCTCCTCCTCCTTCTTCTGTCTGTATGCAGACTGAAGGGGAAAGAAGATATTTTAGGGGTTTGATAATACGGCTTTTAAAACAAACTGTCTTTTTCATCTTTGCTAACATGTTTGAGAAGGAGAGGGCTTTAGATTGAGAAAATAGTGCATAATCCATCTGAAGGATGGCTTCTTCCCTTCAAATTCTATTTCTATTGCATTTTATTTCCACATATGATTATTTGTTGGCTTATGTGTGTGGTGTAGTGATAAGGAGGTCCTGGTCTTCTCAGGAGGCTAGAGGACTGAGTGCTCCTACTAAAAAAAGAAAAATAATTAAAAAAATATTGCTTATAGGTTTGATTTTAATTCTCTTTTTTTGTTTTAAATTTTTCAGATTTTCTCCAAGATTCCCATAGCTAGCAGAGAAGAACAGAGAAATTCCAGTTATGGCAGAGCTGAGAATGTGTGATTTGTGTTTGATATCTCTTCATTTTAGATAGAGTGGGTTATTAATTTCTTAGGTCGGTGAAAGGGGTCGGCTTTCATGACTCTGGACATGAAAGGAATTTGGGGTGAGGAGGGGGAGAATTAGAATAGCCTGGAAGGGGACAATAAATCTTTCTTTCTTGATAAAAAAGATGGGGTTTTTTCCATGTAGAAAAATCAAAGGGAATAAAAGAGGATAAAGGAGGGCTTGAGGATAGAAGCTGTGACCCAAGCACCATTAACAACACAGTAGCTGCTCTGAACTAAATCTGCATTTCTCTTATCCTATTAGAAAGGCCAGGTTATATTTACTGCTTGCTCCAATTAAAGAGCCACACAGAGAAGCACCACCTCCAGAAGAGGCTGCGGATGAAGCCTTTGGGGCAGACTCTCCATTTGGTTACTGCCTCCTCCCCTCCTTCCTCCATGTCCAAGTATGACCCAGGGAGCCTTCTTGTCCTCCTCTGCCCTGGGCTTGTCAGGGGCAGGGCAATGCATATCCCAGCTCTGCTTGCATTCAATCCGTCCTCACTGGCTCTGTAAGCATGTGGACAGCAAAGGTGGAAAGGAGCCTCTCCTCACTGAATTGTAAACCACAAAGTGGGTGGCCAGGGTAGAGGGTCAGAGGATTACTTTAAGTGTTTTCTCCTGCATCCTGTGATCTAGGGTCTTCAAGAAGTAGCAGAAATTTTTTGAGGGAGTTCAACACACAGAAATATTGTCCAAATCCTTTTTCTGGTTTCTGCCTCCTAGCCACAGAAAAGCTGAAATGAAGATCCTTGAAAAAGATCATATGCTCCCAGCATGGAAGGACATTTCTCACCATTTCAAAATACAAGGGGGAAAACATGCTAGAGCATTCAGTTGGATTTTCCATTGCTAAAAATCATCACTTTCCTTGAGAACAGGACTGACTCTCCTGGGTCCTCTAGAGAGGCTAAGAGCTCCTTGTCACCTCTTCAATAAGTCACTGGAGCTGGCAGCATTTCCCATGCACCTGGTTTCTTTTATTCCATTACACCTTTTATTTTATGTGTAGGATAAACCAATGAACATTAAAGATTGCCCTATAAAGGTGTGTTATTACACCTCAGTGAGGGTAGTCCAGGGTGGGATAACAGCTTAGTTCTTGCTCGTGGTAACTAATGGGACTATGCAATTGCAAAAAGAAAGGCACTGCAGGGTCAAACCAGCATCTCACCCTGCAAGCCAGTGCAAGATGTAACAACCTGATGTAGTACCTACAGCGCTGCTCAGTGCCTGCCCTGCTGAGGATGGCAAGATTTGTGCTGGTGAGGAAAGTCAAAGCAGGATTAGGGCAGATGCCAAATGCTTCTGGACATACAAGATTAGCATGCGCTGTCTTCTTCTGCATGGCCTTTAAGAGCCAAAATGGCCATCATGCTTATTTCTTCTCTAGTCCACCTAGAAAATATTAGAAACTGCACATTTAAGTTCAGCAAAAATTCCAACTCACATTTACAGGCATCATCTCTTATGAATAGGCTGTGGTCTGGTGAGTGCCTCTAACAGAAGATGGCTGCTGTGTCAGACTTGCATGAGCAAACCCATCCTGATTACCCCAATCTTGTTACGTGAGAATTTGTAGCATATTTCCCTTGAAACAAAGAAACATGGCACATAAGCCAGCCAGAGACCAGCACGCATTTCTCTCACAGAACTACTGAGTGTTATTATCTTGGAAGGCAGCACTGCCATCTGGGGATGGAAAAACAATATTTCAGTCACAGTTCAGCTACCGTCTTGGGAGAGGGGGGGGGTGGTGGAAACATGGAAAAATAAATAGAAGCCTGCAGTAGCTCACAATGATTTTCTTACAGTATACATGAATCAACAATCCCTCTTGGATTATTGCTCTGAAATTGGGTTACGCTATTTTTCACTTTAATACAAAGGTTCTACCCTTCCAAAAGCGTAAGTGGGGTCTTGCCTTTTTAATGTTTATATCATTTAACAACTGGCTATATAGTGCAAACACTCTGCAATGAATTCCCTGTAATTCCTTGAATTACAGTATTATTCCCTTTTTGCTCACTTATACCAGTAAACAAGGGAAGAGGGGATTTGCTGAGCCCAGCTAATAAACTGTTCCAGAGGCCAGTCTGCAGTGTTTGAAATTTGCAACAAATAATAATGCAGACATTAGCATACCCGTATATTTTGACATCCTACTGAGTCTACTGTTATGTTCTTTACATACAGAATTTATTATGAAATAAGAGTCTTATTCCTGGGAAAACTGCTGTCCTTTCTTCTGTCTCTTCTAGGTCTGCCAGGATTTCTTTCTGTTTCATTAATAGAGAAATTGCTGCACATACTTACATAGCTAATTATTTCTCTGATCTTGCCTAAATTCCATGTAGAATTTAGAGCTGGCAGTCTTAAAGAAAACCCACAGCCTCAAAAACACACAAAAAACTCCAGGCCCAGTAGTCAGCAACGTGATTTATCAAGAATTGTGATGTGCTGGTATGTAGCCAGCTGCTTCTGATGTCCTGAGTTGCTTGTATGTTTTCCACATGTGCACGTTCATATTGAGTGGGATGACAAAAGGAGCATAAGCTGACCTGAGGGCCAGAAGAGTGATTGATTTCTGCTCCCTCTCTGCCCTGAGCCTTGTGCTCTCATCCTACTGTGTTGTCTCAGTCAAGCAAATTGACCTCACTGAAAACACGGTGTTTGTTTTTTCATTTTTAATTTTCCCAGATGAGGGTTAGTCTTCAGTCAGATCTGATCCCTGCTGACACTGGCACAAGGGAAAGTTGAGATCCTGAAGTTAAAATTGCTATTTTGAGAGATGGTACACGATATGCATCTGCTTACACCGAGCACTGAACCACATCCTCCCATATACAGCCTACATATCTAATAACTGAGTCATATCTGAGGTAGCGTGTGTAAGTATAGAAGATTCTTGCATGAAAATTCTGATTGTTCGTGAGTTTTATCAAAATCCATTTTTTTTGCTCTAAAACATGCAGAAGGAATCTTTGTTAGAAGTCCCAAATAACACAGATCTGAACAAGACTTTTAAGACTGACTACAGAGATTTTAAAGTAGATTCTTATCTTATAAATAGATTATATAAGCACACCCAAATGAATTACCCCAAACAATATTATTTGAACTGACTCACTACTTATATTTTATTTGCCATTTGACTGCAAATAGCTGTCCTCTACATGAAGCCACTTCCTTTTCATATCAGTTACTATTTTAGTGTGTCCATTTTTCTTACTTCTGCTGAAAGGATTCTCCTGCAGTAGATAGAGAACATTTTGAATTCTATCTTACAGACCTCTATCTTTACACAATTTTCATGGAACAATGCTTCATAATAAGTGCTGAAGACCCTCTTATGCAGATGTTCATGAAATACATCTGCCAGCAGACAGGCTTTACTTTACTTACTTTAGAAGTAATTTGATGCAGCATTTATGCTCTCGACCTACTTAGCAGTTTGCTTAAGAAGCTAGCAACCAGAGGGTGGCTCTTGAGCCATGTGCAATTCAAGTGTGACTCCTCAGCACAGCTGGCTCCAGCTGTTCCAACTGTGGGAGCCTCCAAGCCCTCACTGTCAGATGTGATGAAGAAAGGACAGTTAAGGTCTGCCCTCACAGCTGAAATCCAGCCTGTGAGATGACTAGGAGCCTGTCCTAGGAGCCTAGGACTGCCTGTCCTCTTTTCTCATCTCTTCTATAAATATGGAAGGGGTTTTCTTGACTGGGATCACATAAGGATTTTGGAACCTGACATTAAGGCTGGCCAACCTTTGTGCATAGCATTTTGAAGAAAATCATTGCATGTTTGGCATAACACAGATAACTGTTGCTACTCGAGGTTGCCAGGCTTTTATGTACTTTTATGAGTACCAAATTTTGTTCTAATGTAAGACATGGAAAATGTTGCTTTTATATTGACAACAAAAAATATCATTCTGGTCTTCTTGTCACCTATTTCAAGGAATAAAAATTAAATATACTTGATAAGGTCCTCAAGAGGTTTGTTCACTCTTAACCAAGCCAACAACATTGCCTTTCAGGTACAACTGAGAAAATTTTGGCCACTTTACACAGAAATTGGTATTGGGCAGTAAGACTGCATAGCATCCTATCATCTCAGGTCAGCTTAATGGCTTTTCCTTCTGAAACTCTCAAAGCACTTCTGAAACCAAAGAGATGCAGGTGATGTATTCAAAGCTGCCCAGGGGTTTTGGACACCCAAATGTCATTAATTATAATGGAAAAAAAAGGTCTTTCAACCACCAGAGGCAAGTCTAAAAACCTCAGCCAGATGGTAATTGTTATTAAAGCACAGAACTGGGAGTTAAAAGCTGCTGTGAAGAGAAGGAAAACAGTGATGTGCACTAGAACAATTAGCATTACTGGATTTATAAAAAAACCCCAAAGAAAACAGATGCATGGGTACATAATTCAATACAACCTGTTCTACATTTAGAAAAGCCTAAAAGCAGGAACATACAAATCCCTAGAGCTTTCCGTTTTCTTGTGTCCTGTAACATTCCTCTAAGCCAATTCCTTCCTGTCTGCTGAAGTTATTTTGCTTCTGCGGTGGCACCTATAGAAGAGGTTGATACATCTCTGAGTTTTATATTCTTACTTTAAAACAAGTCTAACCATCGTTATCTACTGAGGGGAATCCAAATAGAAAGAGATTATATATTTTTCCCCAACTGATATTTTGAATTTTTTGTTTCAACTCAGTGAGTGCAACTTATTATGAAAACTCTATGATGGAATTGCTTCAGGATGGACTACAAGCCAGTGTATATGTATGAAGACTTTTAATAGCTGAGGAGAACAAGTAAGAAAAAAACAAAACCAACAAAAAAACCCCAAATCAAAACAAAAGAACCCAACTACCAGCCTATTCAGTAGCATAAAACAACCTCATGTTTGCTTCTTTATGGGAATCAAGGAATCAAATACTGCATATTGAAAGACAAAAATATGGGAAAGGATGAAATTAGAGTTTGCTTTCAAATCTAGATTTTCCTTTAAATTACACAGTCCTTCTACAATATATGGTGGAGTGACCAGCCAGACACAGATGAACCCATGTCCTAATCAGCACTGGAAAAGCTGCTTGCTGTAAACACAGACATTAAACTTGCTTATGTCAGCATTCATTTTAATTTGACAACATTTTGGCCCTTTAACTGGAATGAAGGCATGCTGACAGCCAGTGACATTACAGCTCTTGAGCTCCTAGGAAGGTAATTTCTTCCTGGAGATCAGGAGCAAACTCTGGGAGCATCAGGGATTGTGTTATTCATAGTCCATCCAACTGCTGCTCCTCTAAAACCACTACAAAAGAGTAACTCCAGTTATGTCTCAAGAATTGTGCCTCAAGGATTTGTTCCATGTCTACTTCCTTACTGTTTTATAGCAGAGAACCTGTTCTTTTTTCTCTTTTGCTCCTTATTGCAGGATATTGCTGGACTCTTAAAAATCACCGCCAGTGGAAGCCATCTATTTTAAAAAAACCACGCGTTAAATTTTAGAAAACTTCTGTTTTGAGTTGTGGTCAAAACATTCATAATCTACTAATTCTGTTTGTCCTTCACACACTCTGGTCCTTTGCTTTTGCATCTCAGTCCCAGCCTTGGCAAGACAGCATCTTGTAGGACACAGTGACTTCAAGAGTCTTTGAAGTGACACCTTCTTGCTGGGAGCTGCATTTGTTCTGAAAATGAGAGACCAGTGAAGGTGACAAATCACAGGTGGGGTGTGATGTTTCATCTGCGTTACACGCAAGATTGAACTCTTTATTGTCAAAATAGAAAAGGGGTATATGCAGGGAAATCCTGCAGAGTTAAATGGAGTATCTGGTTCATAGTGTACCCTTCCTGAGGAAGCTGAATGGATGTGGAATAGGCTTGAAACTCCCAGTACAGTGGTGAAACCAAGTCACATCTATAAACAGCTGCACCTATAAAGCACTGTCACAGGGCCTAGGCTTAAAACACTGCCAAATTTACACAACTGCAGTCAAGGAGCTGTTAAAGGACTTTAGGAAATGGAAGCAGAAAGTGTCACAGAGCAGCAAAAGAGCCTCCAGAGAAACAGCCACCTGAAAGGGAAGTGAGAGAGGCTGCAAGACGGGCTTTTGTCCCTGTCCGAAGAATGGTGAGGAAATGGTTGGAGAGTGGAGAGCAGCAGAGCATGTGACAAATAACAGCATCTAACAACTGCCAGGGTCAGCATATGGAGTTGGACAGGCCTTTGGCCAGACCCTCTACACCTGCTCTTTTGTCATTTGCTGCTGTGCCAAGATTGGCATATTTGTACTAGTTAGTGAGAGCAAAGAGGTTGAATCTGTTATTGTGTCTTATTTACTTCTACCTTGGCAGATCTGTAAAGAATTCAGAGAGGGCAGTGCTTTGAGTAATATGAAACTTAACAAAGATATGAAATGAAGGGGTAGTCCCTGAGAAATAAGGAAACTCAAGGGTTCTCTTAGAAAAGATTTATTGCAGGTTACCCTCAGGTATGTCCCAATAAATATGGCAATGAGGCCATGAGAGGAGCCAGCCTTGCAGGCTGTTCAGGCCAAATAAGACTCAAGAGCTGATGAGGCCAGAGCACAATTTAGCCAGTAATCAGGTCAATAGGGGATGTGCAACTGATATCTCTGGGACACCACAAGGAAGGAAATGTTACAGCTTCTCCATTTGCTTTTTTTTGTGTAGGATTTTTTTTTTTTCCAAACAGAAAGTTTCTCCATGTTGCTGTTTATAAATCATATGCTATTTTCTCTTAAGAAACTATATAAAATTAATCAGATGATTTCCACAGATTTACAATGGACACGCTAATGATGACTGAACTGTAACAGGGGATAGCTCTGTAGAGGAAAAAACCCAACTATCAGAGGAAAAAGTACTCTCCACCTTCATCTTGTCTTGAAAGGTATCAAGAGAAACTTTTTTCCTCTTTCGGTAAGCAGCCTTGCCTGAGGCCATTGTTTGAGCTACACTGCAGGGAAAGAGCCTGGGGGAGCCATCACGTGTCCCAGCCTGCCCTTTCTAATACGTACCCTTTTTGTTAAGGAGGCAGCTTTAATTGAAAATATGTCTGCTTGAGAAAGAACAAGGGTCATGATCTTGCTCCACGGTGGAAGCCTGCAGGAAAGAACTGGACTAGCTTTGTTAAAATGCCTTTCTCCATGAGCTGGATGCTGTCTCTGCAGTGTACGGTTCTGCTCATATGCACATCAGCCCTCCACCTTCTGCTCCCAATGGCTCAATTTTTTTGTGGCTGGCCCAGCAGAAATAAGTCCAAACAGGATATCTCTTAAAGACAGCCTTCTGACAAAGGGGAGGCAAGGCATGAGGCAAGGTGTGGCGCAGAGCACAGACCCTGCATGCAGAGGTGCCCATTATCCTCAGGGCTCAGCCATGGCAGTTCATCCCAACCACTCTGAACAGCAAGGGAAATTGCAGGTGCCCATGCTATATTTGCTATTTGTAAAACTGTCCTATCTGATGCTATCCTGGCAGTTTTCAGTTGCATCATGGCATTTTGTCCAAACAATAACAACACCACTAAATAATCCAACACACAAAGCAGCAAATCATAAGCTAAGATTTAAGCCTTTCTTAAACTGTGAAGTTTGTAAAAGATTGCAAAAAGAAAAGAATAGAATTCATGGTACCACTACCAAATTTAGTGCTAATTATTTAAACCTTAACCCAACTAAACAAGGCATTTAGAGGCTTTTATCCTGAAACTGAAAGGACACTTTCTTTTGAAAACCTAACATTTTGCAGACCCTGAAGTGGACCATTGCTTTATTATGTGGCTACAATGCAGAGTGCCCCATTGCCACTACAGACAGACCCACCTGCCACAAACCTGCCTGCAGGAGGCCTCTAAAAAGAGATCTGTGCTCCTCAAGCAGACAGGGAAAGCAGCAAGAGGATTAGTGACATCTCATTTCTCCTCTCCGCTACAATCAGCTAAGGACTTGGAAGGGACAGCTTTATGCTTCTGAAACCTAAGTTGGTGGGGTGTATTGATTCTTCTACCCTAAATCTTTCTCTGGTGGTAAAAGCTGAACTGATTTCCTCCAGGTCCCCAGGAGTGCTGTAAGAGTTGTCCATCGTTCCATCGTGCTGCTCCCGACACCTCTTTCTGGTGACAGAAGTATTATCTGTTGGGCTTTTTTCTGACAGAGAAATCACAAGTATAAGTCAATCACTCACCTTTAGAAGGTAGAAGCAGGAAGATATAAACCTGGTTGCTGAATTAAAGCTATTCTAAAGAATTTTATAGTTCACCTGGACCCATATTGGGGGGCCAGTTTGTTAACTGGTGCAAACCAGCAAAGTTACAATTTCACATAAGCTTCTAATGAAAGGGTTTTGCTGCCACTCTGAAGAGATGCCTTACCTCTACCATGTGAGTATTTCCATGTATCACTCTTGCAAACTATTGCCAATGGAGAGCACAGTATAAATTTTGATGACGAAAAGCTTTATGTAAAGAGTGATTGACAGCATGGCATCTGCTTTACTCAATCAAAACCAAGTATGATGTATCCAGCATAACGCAAGCTACAGTGAAAAGGAAACACATTTGTAATTCATCTGTTAGAACAGCAACAGAAGCAAATTAACTGACTGCTACCATCCGAGAAATAGGATAGAAGCATTTCACTTGGAAGCGAAGTTCATGAGATTTACTTCATATTCTGCTTATTTAGTTTTATTTTCTGAATCTGAGAGGTCCTAGTTCAACAATGAATTCAAGTGCATTTTCAGACCTTGCTAAAGCAAACAGAACTCTTATAAAGCCTTTGGGCTGTCAATCCATAACCTAGTAAGGCAGCCTTTCCATTAAAATTCAGTGGTTATATCTATCCTGGCTTTTGAGGGCCTCCCTGCTTGCCTCTAAAGATAAAGTGCAGTCTGTCCTGACCGTGAATTTGCCCCCTGTAAAGAATCTGGTATCCCAAGTTCCTGAGAGTGTCTCAGGATTAGGATGGCATGAATGACTTTGAATGTTGCCAGACTCCCACAGAGCCTATGCGGAGATCACTGCATCCACTGAAAGCTGGGAGAGGTAGAGGGGGAGGGCAAAGTTGCCAATAGTGGTACCCATGGAGGGCTGTGCAGGCAAAACCAGCTTCAGAAGAGACCCCTCTCAAAAAGGTCTGGACTGTAATAATTTTGGCCTAGATAAGAAAAGTGGCTATCAAATTAAATAAAGCCATAATTCTAGTTAACCTGATCTTTGGTTGGTTAAAAATTCAAGGCAGCATTTTCATCCTGTAGTTTTGCAATCTAATTTGAAAGGCATTTATTCTCTCCCTGCTGCACTTCACCCAACCGTGACGATCATCAAACAGAAGTTGTTCAGCCTCATTGCATGAGATGAGCTGTCTGGTTCACAGGCAGTCCAACTTTCTCGTCCCTTCCAAACTCTTTTGTAACTGAGCTATTGATCACCTTTTTTACTACAATATTTTAAAGGTATAGGACAGTAAAACAGCAGCGTGGAGCTGTAGCAATGTTCTGGTAACTCTTTGTCATGGGGGTGGGGGAAGGAGGGAGGGAAACAACAGGGAATGGGGGGGACAAAATTTTGAAATGCAGATTAATCACAATTTTTATTCTAACAGAAAATTTCCATCTGTGCTGGTGCCTAGTTCTCATTTTATGTCACTCCCTCCAGCTAGGTAAGGAGGAGTCCCAGGTTTTGATTCAGGCTTCTAATGAGAGAAGAACAGAAAAGAGCTGAAAAGAGCAGAAGGTATCCATATGGGTGAGAGCAGTAGCCAGAGAGACAGTGGTGTAAACTAAACACTACATCCAATCCCTCAAGGAAACTGGGTCTGGAAACACTACATCCAATCCCTCAAGGAAAGTGGGTCTGGGAGGGCTCCTAGGATACCATTGTGAGGAACAACTCTAACCAGTGTTTTAGAATACCAAAACTTGTGCTGCAAAGGTAAATAAAACCTAGTGAAAGAGAAAGGTGATCCAAAGGACATAGTCTCTTCAGAAAACAGAAAATGAAAGTGAAGGTGCATTGTATAACCTGCATTAATGGTGTAATGAGACATGATGTAAAATAAAGAATAACACAGACAAAGCAGATTTTTGTTTGAGTCATCACCGTTTCATTAAGAGGCCTCTGCTGAACCATTTGTTTTTTGTCCTAGGAGAAAATGTTATAGACTCCTAAATGGAGATCTGGAGGGCATGGAAGTGAGAGCATCAGATCTGAGGTAGAAGCAAGGCATTTGAATTCATCCTTCTGCAATGATGAGTTGCAAACAAGGCAAAAAATGACAAACATGACACAAGATCTCAGCAACAAAATGTTATACTGGTCCTCAAAGTGTGTATCTCTAGAACTAAAGAGATGTTAGAAAAATGATGCAAGAAAATTACAATCTATAACTTCCACTGACACAGAAACCTAAGAAGATACCCTGGTAAAAAAGTGAGGAAAGAGATACAGTTGATTAGAGCATAGTGCTAAAAAGTCCAAGGTTATGGATTTGATCTCCATATAGGCCATTTCCTTAAGAGTTGAACATAATAATCTTTGTGGGTCCCTTCCAACTCAGAATATTCTGTAATTCTGTGATTATACACTTTAGCTTTTCTGTATGCTTCACACACATTTTCCTACCAGGACCGCATCTACAAGACAGATGTTTTTATTTCCATGTGTTCAAGATATCTGACTCACAATGAAAATGCTGCAGATTAAGCAGACACAATATACTTTTCCTAGACTGGCAGAGGCATTGAAAACTTGAGCTGTTGAAAGAGACCAGCAGAACTTGGCTTGTTAAGCTAAACTGTAAGAAGGATGAGGGTGGATAAGACTCCCATCTATTAATACATAGGATGGGGGAAGAAAGAATAAATGTAGACGCACGAGAACTTTTTAAACTCAAAGGCAGTACTGGCACAAGAACAAATTATTATAAAGCAGTCATGAATACATTTGGGCTTGAAATGAGAAAATATTTCTAACCATCACAGGAGTGAAGCAGCTTTAAATGGGAAAAAGAAGAGGTCAGAAATTTAACTAGTGTTAAAGACAGAGCTTAAGAGCTATTGTTTAACAAATGGAATTGAACATGACAGTGATGAGAGGAGAATAAAAACATGAATGATTCCTTCTAGTTCTCTTTTTGCTATAAAAATCCCTTTTATCTTTTCTAGAGTCCTAGATAAAAACTGAATAAACACATTTTTTTTTAATTATCACCTGTAAGTTAATGTCTAAATTGCATTAATAGGAACACTAAAGGACACTAGTTAACCACTACTTAAAATGCAAATGCCATGCTAATAGTCACCTTTTTCTCCTATCTTTTCAGTTGCCACAGCTCACAATTGGAATATCTGAAATCAATCTAATATAATCTAATGAGAGTCTATGAAAGATCCAACAGTTTTATTTGCTTAGTATTTGCTGGATAGTAACACAGGGTTGTGGCAGGGGCTAAGTTACATTGTTTAATGCAGAACAGATAGAATTTAATTTCAAGACATGTGCCTCACTGTAGGGATCATTTTCCCTGAATAAGTGATAAATAAGAATCAAAATGCTCCTTTGTTTTTTCCCCTCCCTGTCCTTCCCTTGATGAATGTACAATGTTACTTACGGTAACAAAACTCTTGTGATGGACTGATGTCCTGTATTGCTAGGATAAAACCAGATAGGGATTTGCCTTAGGTGCTTTAAGCTTAACTCTAGTGACACAGCTATCTATTGCCTTCTGCATGCACACACACACAAAAAGATATTAACCCATTTCTAGATCCCCTTCCACGTCCCTTGTCCTGTCACTGGATTTCAAGTACCACCTGTTGTACAAAAGCACTTATCAGAGGAATCTTCTCTTGACAGGCCTGGGCTGTTCCATGCAACCTTCTCTTCACAAAACAGGGATCCTAGGGCAATACAGTTCCTTAGAGAGATAGCATGCACACCTGGGTATAACATGCAAATTTTGAAGAGCCACTGCAAATTGATATGTTCTCCACCCTCTAAAATAAATTATTTTTTTAGCTCTTCTCTAGGAGTGAAGTTCACCAAGAACTAATGGAACATTGTTACTTTCAAATAGAAATTATATGCTTAAGTAACACTGAAATCAAGTCAATGTCTCTGTCTTTAGAAACCCAACTGTCTTATCTTGTTCTGCACATTCAAGTAATTGTTTCTGTTATATAGCACATTACACAATTATATGGTTATAATTGAAATACTAAAACTATTTTAAACTATACTGAGAAGGCATTTATGCTGCTTTATGCAAAAAACCTGTGACTGTATAAGAAGAGGTTTTGAACAAGCTCTATCAAATCCTAGGAGGCATATTAGAGAGTTAAGAGTAGAGCCTAACAAAATAGCATAACAAGAAAGACAATCACTTCATCTAAATGTCTGTATTACTTTTATAGTACTTAGTTTAAGTGCTTCAACAACTTTTGTTATTCCCTTCTCAGTATATCTCAATGGTCACCAGACCATTTTTGTAACATTTCAGTGGAACCACCAATAAAAGTCTTATCTACTATTAAAAAATAAAACTGTGAGTCTAAAGCAAGTGGAAAATTCTGGAATTAAGAAAATCAAGAAATACTAGTGGAGACTTCCACCCTCTTGAAAGAACTGTGACATAGTCATTATGATCTCCGGGGAACTAAAGGACTCCTACACAAAATGTTATTTAAGGATAGGGAAGTTCAAAACCTGGTGTTACTTACCAAGTGTGAAAGGTATGCAGAAAAGAGAAAGACTTGAAAAGAGAAGCATTGCAAGACCTAGAGCGAAATGCCAGATGGGATGACTAAGCTTTAAACAAATCAAAGGATAGCCTTCTTCTCTTCAGAGCTTCCTTCATGCACAGAAAGTGACTGGAAGAAAGCCTGAAAGTTAGAATCCCTGAAAGATCAATAAGTAGATGGTAGAGAAAAATGCAAGTAGACCTAGTGGAGTAGATAATATCACATAGATGACAAATGAAGCAGGGTTTTAAGAAACTGTTGACTCCACTGGGAGCTGGAGAAGTTCCTCTGACTCCAAGTTATGGCAAATTTTCCCTTGAAGGTAGCGGTGAGGAGGAAAGTGAGTGGACCACTTCAGGGGAATGGCTAGAACCAAGAGTGGGCACTGCTGCAACCAACCTGGGTTGTGCTTTGGGGCATAGGTACCACAAAGATGGTTGCTGTAGCTCAGACAAGGACTTAGAATTAAATTATACTGGAACTCAGTGGTTAGCAAGCTTGGATCAGGCCACATTAAGCTCCCTCTTCTGGAGAACAGGAAATTTGGTGTTATACTTTTATGGAAATGTTAACCTTTACCCTTATTGCCAGGACCTTCACTGCTGCTTCACCACTACATAAAAAAGGGCTAATAGGTTGAACTTGACTTATCTGATCCGTGAGGAGCACGCAATGAATTTTGCCTCTGTGTTACAACTTTGCTACGTGTTTCCTCCTCTTTGGTTAATGTCTTCTCAAATGGTACTGTTGACTGTCCTCTCACTGCCTGAAGTGCTCATCTCTTTTTTTCACTCAGATGCTTTTGGTTGAATTTTACCTTCCTGTTCTGCTCCAAATTCTTAAAACTAAGCCAGTGTGTTCTACTTATTTTTTTGTCTCTTGTATCCACTCCTTCACAGAAATGTTTTGAATGAGCTACCCATTAGCTGTCTGATTCCCTTATTGTACATAGGGTCACACACTCACAGAAGTGGGTCATCTGGTCCCTGCTCAAGCAAGGTCATCCCAGAGCACATGGCACAGGATTGTGTCCAGATGGTTCTTGAATGTCTCCAGTGAGGGAGATTCCACAACCTCTCTGAGAAATCTGTTCCAGTGTGTGGTCACCCCCATATTCAGGTGGAACTTCCCTCATATTCAGGTGTAATTTTCTGTGCATCAGTTTCTGTCCATGCAGAGCCTCCACGTTGATTTGTATACAGGAGATTTTCTGTATTTCTCAGTTAGAGTGGACAAAAATCATGCATCTCCTTTGCAGCAGATGCTACCAGGAATGGCACAGTTCCTGGGAGTAGAGAAGTGAGAACAGTCATTCAGATGACTTATGACTTGGTATACAGCCAGAAGAGTTTTCCAGGACATCCACATAAGCACTTTTGTATGATGATAGTTGAAATTACTTTCTTTCTCCTGCCAAATGCCTTTTCTACTGTACAGGATCATTAACAGAAGTCCCTTTGGTAGTGAAGAGACAACCTAATTCAAGTTAAACCTGAACCACAACCATGACAGAAACCTATTGCTGTCCTGAAGTAACACTTTCCAGAAATATAATTGAAAACTACATGTTGCAAGGTGAGAAAGAAGCAAAAGTAGGTAACAATTTATTGATTTTTGCTAAGTCATTTTACTGAAGAAAAAAATTAACAATTCACACAAATGAAGCCTTGGCAGTTCTCCTTGGACTAATAAATTTCTTGATGAGACAAGATACAAGTGAAGAGATGCATCAGAATTTTGTGAAAGAAATAGACATGATGTTTTTATTTGGCTTTCCTTCTAAGTGAAATCTATTAATAATATCGCACTAATGCTTTAAAAATAAGCCTTGCCTTGAGGGAAGAACCACAACCTGCAAAATGCTTCACAACAGTTCAAGCATTAAAAACACACAGGCTTCCTGATGAGCGGCTTGTTGGAAAACAAATCCCATTCTGCGCTAACTCCAAAGTTTTCTTCTGCCTACCAGTGCATACTTTCTCTGCTTCTGTATCTGTACTGCAATTCTCTAAAGTATTGGCCTCAAATTCCCCAGCTTCACAACACATTTGTCATCACACAGGAGTTCTAGCTTGAAAACCAAGAAAGAGTTTTACAAGGCAAGAGCTGGTTTTTAACAAGGTGTAGAACCAGTAGATTACACTTAAACAAAAAAATATCACTTATAAGTCAAATCAGGGAGAAAGTAAATAAAATCTACCAAAAGATGAATAAATAAGGTATGAAATATATTTTGTTGTAAGTCAATAATTATTTGCATGCCTTTATGCTTAATCTGTGCATGGTTATGGGGATATCTCTTCTACAATCCCTTCTGTATCTGCAGGAAGAAATCGTCTACAATACCTTCCCTTCCGCAACAAGCATGGACTGCTTACTTCTTGCATATTTAGAAATTATTCACTTTCCACATAGAAAAACAGATTATCAATCTAAATAATAATAAAGCAGAATAAAGATATGGCCACATTCAACATAATGACCCTTTCAGCAAAACATTCAGTTGAAATTCCATCTCCGAGGCTGATAAGTAGCTAACTGTATGTAAAATTCTGGGCCTATCACTCTCAGTCTATCTCGGTTTGCTCAGTTACAGAAAATGCAAGACATAAATGATACATCTTATCAAATGAGACAGGGACCATGAGCTAGTCAGGATTTCTGTCTTCTACCTAACAAACATATCCATTTAGTATTAGAGAAAGACTAGAGAGGGAGAAGCAGAAGCCTAGCCTGTTCCCATTATGAATATTCTACTATGTTAGGCTACGGATTAGACTGGCTTTTCATTGTTTGTATCTCAATTCTTAAAATTTTCATCTTTGTTGAGGAGCAACACAAACCCAACATGCATTTCAACATGCAGGAAGGTAATTCCCCCAATTCCTACTCTGCAGCCTCTGTCCATGGAAGAACTCACAAGACAGGAGGAGCAAATTCTCTACATCTGTACTGCTCTCTGCTTAGGCAAAGCCCCTAGGGATGATCGGATTTGGACAGACTACAGGTCTTTCAGATTCCTAGGAAAAAAGGGATGACTTCTTGATTCATGCAGTGTAACAGTATTTATTCTTTATTCCAGCTGTGACATTTTAGGACTTATTCTCATGTTGAAATATCTACTTAGAAAAAAAAATGCAATATTCCTTCTGTATTTTATGTGGTGCCTAAATATTCCTAGAGACACAATGTGGACATATGGGACTGGGGGTCCCAACCAGTTCACTCTGAAACTCTAGGTGTGATGTGTGAGAGATGGAGAACTAAGCAATTGGACAGGGGAGGGAAGAAGGAGGAAAGAAAGAGTGCGGGCAACAACTGGAAAGATGATCTTGAGGGATATTAAAAAAATATCTCCCACATGGGGAAAAGAGTCATGCTACTGTAGCGGAAACCAGCACAGAGCAAAGAGAATCATCTCTGCAGAACACCTCTGCTCATATGAGAAGTCAGACCAGCAGAAAGCCTGGTTAATAAAAGCAAGAAGGACAGAGTGCTTAAGAAAAAGGTTCATTTGCTCCTCCCACAGGTCCAAGCACCACTTACTAATAATTTTAATGTAGAACAGTTCTTTCAAACAAAAAATATTGTAGATGGAGCTTTATTTAACTGAAAATAATTTTGATGTTGACAATATGATTGTTATGGGGAAGACAGGGCTCAGCACTAATATTCAAAGTCCTCTCCTACCTTGACACAGTGACAGGATGTCCTTGTGTATGTCAGTTGTTTTTCCACACCTGATAGCTTAGAATTATAGATCTGCAGGAAGACAGTGACTTTTGTCATTCAGCAAAGGCTTTATATCAAGCTTTTTGCTAAAAATAATGCAATGAAATGGTGACAAGTGAGAGGATTCAAACTCAGCACGTCCTCACAAGAATTTCTTTTGAATCTCTTTTGTCACAGCATTGTGATTTATGTCTTTTAGTTTTCCATCTTTACCTCCCTTTCATTCCTGTATCTTGTTTTTTATTATATGGTTATATGTACCTTGGAAGATTAAATAGGAGAAAACAGTACAGTAGTTGCATTGTTTGTCCCCTCATCCCTGTTTCTTTGCATGTTTGCAGTTGTCTTTCAAACGTGCTACACAAAACACGGCTCTGTAAGCATTTCCTGATTTATGCTATAAGATATTAATTATAACATTTATTTAAATGAAATCATTTGTATGCACAGAGGGGACTTTCAAACCCATTTTGTTCACAAAATTGCTGCTACCATTAATTACTACATGAATATTAATTGTTTTAATTAAATTGTAGTAATTTCGATGTTACAAGCCATAAGGAATAATACACAATGCATTCATCAGTAAATTGCAGGGGGGAGATGGAGGGAGCATCAAGACTTTGCTATAGCCAGTGGGAAGGCAGTTATTCAATATGTCAAAGTCTGTGTGTACCTGTCAGATATGTGAACATCTCATGTCTTCAACAGACCACGTAAGTTTAGGTTGAACTTGACAAATATAAACTCAGGAGTGAATACTACTGTATTAATGATTTAAAATGATTTAAAAGATATAAAGCAGAATTTCCAAAGAAGCAGTGTCAAGGAGCATGCAAACCCAGAACAACAGGAAAATATGTCCCCGCTCTAAGCAGACCATGGCTCTCTGATAACAAAATGCCTGAAGCAGGGCAAGCAGGCAGCTCCTGACTGGGTTCAAAGCTCCCTGAAATTCCTTGGGAGCAGTATTTTAAGCCTTGACATTTCAAACAGATGAGTGTTTCCCTCCCCAGCCCATCCTCCTTTTCCCTGGTGTTCTCATATCTTCTTTTTAAATACTCATTACTTGGATGCTGTGGTCACACAGCATCGATTTCAAAGCTTTGCTTCCATGCATAGAACTGAGCAGCCAAAGGAGCAGGGCTTTGAAAGAACAGAAGAGACAAGCAGCTGATTTCAAACAGCTTGAAACACTGAGCCACAAAAAAGGACAAGTGAAGGGGAAACTCAAGTCTGACATCAGAACCAGCATTACTGACACTCATTATACATTATATGATACCTGCTTTTCTTCAGGGAGTAAAATAAAGAATCTCGGCTCTTGGTGCAGTCCTGGGATCCTTGGTCCAGTTGCATTTAAATCTTGCACAAGGCTTCTCTTCAGAGAGGGAGGAAAGGCCAGTCTGCCTATAGGGCCCACTGTTTCCCCTTAGAAGGAAGTCTCCTATTACAACTACCCTTCTTTCCGTGTTAACATTTGGCACTCAGGTATTTCAGTATTTTAAAAGACTATTCAATAGCAAGTTCCTCAACAATCATGATTGCACAGTCTGTAGTTCTTATAATAACTCATTTTTTTTTTCTTGTAATAACTCATTGTTCAGAAGTAAAGCAATTTTAATCAATGGTTTTTTTTATCTGATCACCAGGGCTGTCAAGATATCTGGGATCTGGAACACTTACCATGTGAGGAGCAGCTGAAGGCAGGAGTCTTGTTCAGTTTGGAGGAAAGGTGGCTTCAGGTGGACCTCATAACTCCCCCCTGGTACCTAAGAAGTGGTTACCAGGAAGATGAAAGCAAGCCCTTTACAGAGGTACATGATGACAGAATGACAACAGTAGTTATAAAATGTGAGTTTCTGACCTGAAATACAGGAAAATAAAAATTTCAATAAGGAAAACTAAGCATGGGAATAAGTGCCTCAGAGCTGTGGAAACAGCCTGCTCTGAATTCGGTGCTGACCCTGTTTCACCCAGGAAGTTTGTCTAGGAGACCTCCAATGTAATTTTCAGCCCAAACGAGTTTGTGACTGTGTAGATCTTCTCACCAGAGCTATGCCAAGGGAGCAAAGCCTCAGGATGTGTGCACTAATGCAAATCTCAGTCTAGCTCTGGCAAAGCCCTGGAGTCCTAAGAGTGAATTTATAACTTTTCATAGCCCTGTGAAATAATATGAGTAAGATAAACTCAAGCTGTGTCTGTTCTGTATTCTGTATGTGCTATTCTAGATAAGAACTTAAAAAGATAAAGGCCTATCTATCCCTTAGTCAGTAACCATGTTATGGCAACATTTATTATTTCAGAGTTACTGTGAGTACTTGTTAAGAATTTTAGTTTTGCAAACATAGCTATAGCCTTCTAACTCAGTCTTACTTTTACAAAATTCAAAATCAGTATTTCATAGCATATACAGTTCTCTAAGACACCATGATTCTGTGGATATGTGACCCAGTTTGAACAGAGCCACAAATTGATTTTATTCATATTTGGAACGACCTATAATCCAGAAATATTTATATGTTTACTTTCAGTCAACCATGTTAGAATAGTCCTCCAATAACCTAAATTTCATCTTAAGGTCTGTACTATGCCATGCTGAGATTTAAAGGGGACTGAACCTTTCATATTCCTGACACCTCTTATGATGCACTGCGTAGACAGCATAAGGATTTTTCTCATTAGCATTTATTGACTAAAATGGAGCCACAGCTTCTGTTCACATTTATCGGGAGGTTTGTTATTGGTCTTATCTGTTTTTATTTCTACTCATAATAGCACTATAATGTAAGAAACCAAATCCTAAGAGTTCGTAAAAATATAACCACATAAGAAGTTAATTTCATTTTGGGATATGTAGAACAAAAGCCTATTTGGGAACAGAATGGATCTGGAGGTTTTATGTAAGTTCTCCCACATGGACCCAGTGTGGCACCAGTTACTCCATGAAATGCACTGATCTGCCTTCCCTGTTGTTCAGACCGGCTGAATTCAAAAGGAAAGAAATGCAGAAAAGAGTCACCAGGCACCAGGTCAATCAAGAAACAGTAGGGCCCAGAAACCAGGAGTTCAGCTTTCAACATGTAGGTTGAAAGAAGATATGATTTTTCTCTCCAAATACATTACAGTGTGACAGTGGGAAGAGAGAAGGCCTATCAAAGCTGAAGAACAACACTAACATAAGAACAAATGGGTATGTGGTATGACTCAGTTAAGGCTGGAAGTTAGGAATATTTACAGGAATGGCCTTTCACTATGAGTAATGAAGAGGCAAATAACTTGTGCAGCATTAAGATAAAGCTTTATTAACTATATGATGCAATTTCTTGCTATGGCTTGTATCCAGGAATTCCCTTCAGTCTTATGAAATGTGTTAACAAGGTACATCTACTCAGACAATATTCCTCCTTCATGATTGCTATGTAAGGGTAAATTTAGGATGTGCAGACATTCTCTTTTATGTGACTAGCAGAGAAATCTTGCATCTTAGATAAAGAGAGACATTACATAATTTGTTCATGCCTCCTTTGCTCAGAGCAGAGCATCGTTTCACTTAAAAACTTGACTCTCCATAAGATTATAAAACTTTTGTAACTAATCACAATGAAAGGCAACTGTACTTTTACATACTGCAGTCAATATATTGTATTGCTAATGCTATGGCTACTCAACATTAAATAAAAGCAAACACTGGGAAAATCAAGCTGCTGAAATGAGAGGTATAACTTAGAGAAAAAACAACAAAAACATCTCTTCTGCTTGTTACTCCTTGTTGTTCCTTTTTTACTTCTTACCAACCTTTTCAGGTTAAAAAACCCCCAAACCAACATCTCTCTCTCTCTCTCATCTATCTATATCTCTCTATCTCTACATCTATATAGAAATCAGCAGTGTTTGGAGTAAAGGATGTTTCACGAGGGAACAGTGTCTAGATACTCATAGTTCTAAGATAATACACACTAAATAAAATTATATTCCTGACACAAAACAACATGCTACTTAAAAGAAGAACTGAATTTGCTATTATGAAATAAATGTGGCCAAACACCCAGACTTCTCATAAAAGATTATAAACTAGCATGAAATCAGATTAATAAAAACTTCACAGTGAAATGAAAGACAAACAAATCCATACAGAAAAAACTCATCACACACACAAATGAGGCTTAAAAGACCGTGAAAAGCAGGACAAATTAAAAAAAAAGTAATTAAATATACAGATTGTGAAGTAGCCAGCAACAGTATATTGTGTCTACTAAGGCTGCAGCTGCCAAGTAACACCCCTTTGCACTCTCAAGATAATATTTTCAAATTATGGATTTGCAGCCCTAAGATTTCCTGTTGCCATGACAGCATGAAACAGTTGTTGCCCATCATTATGGATCATGTGTTTTAGAAATGTGATTATCTTGCTGTAGTATTTAGGTTACTTGGAAAACACCCTGCTGTTTTTCAATGCATTTCATTTTTTAGGGAGATGGGGCTTATTAATTCTTTCAAAAGTCACTCTTGTGAAGGGTGAAATATCAGAAATATAGTAAGTTTTGCTCCCAACAAAATCAGCCCTTCTATGAATACAAATATTTTACTGGTTATTTAAACAGCATAAAAGATAGTGTTATAAAATTCTGTAGATCTAGAGTAGAGATAAGACTCTCTTAATCTGAGTGATGTTTCTGTGACTAATGGGAGTATATATTTTCAGCTCATACAACCCTTTCTATTTCTGAACGCTATAGTACTAATTACTAAGTGTACCACATTTGGTATACAACACTTGTTTGAGGTAGCAGTTATGCTTGGAAAGGGATGGGCTTATAGTTGTATCAGGATAACTCCATGTTGTGAAAGTTTCTGGTTTATTTTATTTTTATTTTTTTTTTAATTTTTAGTTTATATTTTTTATTTATATTTAGTTTATACTTTTTATTTGTTTTTGGGGTGGGGGGAGTGATTTTTTTTCTTCCTAACTTCTGTGGTATGGAAAAGGGCAAGGAGTTGTGGGTTGTATTCAATTCCTTGCTGGCTGGAAAGATTCAGTCCTCTATGATGCACGTACCATAAACCAGAAGTGACAACACTTCTTGCAACCAGATGGACACTCTTTGAGCCACTTCACACTTCTGATTGGGCTCTTAAAATATATTTCTATATAATAAAAGCACAGGTGCTTTGTTCTTGAACAATACAAGCAAATATATCCTCTGTTTTGTAGAGGATTACCAATAACAGTGTTCACACTGAGGCAAAGGCACAGCAAAGGTCCCTACAATGTATCCAAGGGCAGGAGGCCACTGGAGCACTGATGGGAGCAAAGAAGCCAGATAGCTCTGACATGGGCAGGTCTGCTCTCCTGTTGCCTACTATAAAAAGATAACACTTTTTCTTTGTTTTTCCTCCATCCCATACGGCATGTCAATTTTGAGAGGCATCACAACAATGTAGTCTATACCTCATAAAACAAATTTTTGTGATTAGCCATTTGGCAAACAAGAGAATGAATATAAGATTCTCCATCACGGTACCATTAGTGGGATAATTAACTTGGGCAAAAATATCGCGATCTGGTGACACAGCATTAGCTGTCAGGATTAACTGGCTGATTTTATCCTCTTTGGTCTTACCTCAAATTTCTACATGTGACAGTAAATAGCTTAGTGGTGTTTCAAGTAGAGAGAAGAAGGTATATTTGTGTGCAGCCAGACTCAATCTCTCTATCATATAGGGGATGCACAAGGTTTTTTCCAGGCACACTGAAGAGGAGTAGTAGAGAAGAAAACACAAGCAACATTTGTTTCACAAATTTTTCTATCATTAAGCATGACATGTAACTGAGAAGGTAATAAACATGATAATGAGTTTGGAAAATTCAAGAAATTATCTCTAAATTCTAGGTGAATTGCTGTATTAGCATGAAGAACTGAGCAGTATATTCATATAGTATATGGCATCCAACTGCTGCTGCAAAAAATTATAAAATATATTTATGTTGTGTGAAAAGCAAAGTAAAAGCAGCTGAAGGTATACCAGTAAATGAAAGCATTCAACAACACGCAGAAAATGAGTTGTTTACATTAATAAACAGTTATATTGTTTCCTTGCACTATTTTGGCCTGTAACAATTAGCATTATCCCCTGCTATTCCCAAGCCTCTCTTGGATGCTGGATGCTCCAGGAAACACTCCCACAGGCAGTAGGCTCACAGACACTTAATTTCCCAGGTCTGGGCACACGGTGTGCTGTGCCTCCAGGGCCACAAATGTTCCTGGGCTCATTTAATTGACCTCTATATGGAGTCTACAGCACCTGAGAGAGGCAGAATAAGATGGGGATGATAAATAATGATGTCATTGTGAGAGCAAACTAGAAGCTTGCCTCAAAAGCATTTTCTGACTTGTGTCAAGCACTAAGTCCTAGTAAAAGCTGATAGAATTTAGGTGATTCAAAGCTGACTATATTCCTAAATATCTCTGCCTATATTTTTGCAGTTTATTATATATATATATACGTACATACATATATATATATATATATATATTTACAGTTTATTATATCTGCTCCATTTAAAGGGACCTTTGTTTTACTACCAACTGCTGTATGATTGCGTCATGCATTATTGTGAACATACTCATGACACTATCACAATCCAGTGATATAATTCTTTCAGTGTTTTTAGGCAGTATTAGCAACATTAGACTGTTCACTGCCTCAGTTTCACCTTACAAGACTTGCCAGGATCTGTATTCACATCAGTAGGTATCCACAATGGCATGTAGGCAAAACACCTCTTCTGCAGGTCCATTATGTTCAACCATCACAATTCAAATGTGAGGAAGTGTCCTGTCAATCAGTAGAAGCCATATCTCAAAGTCAGATGCAGTGCTAACCCCACCTCTGTAGGTATTCTGGCTTTCCTAACCCACTTTCTTGAGAATCAGTGTGTATCTGCAAGTCTACAAGCATGCAAATATGATTAGAAGCAAGGACGGATTTTTTTGAGGCATAGGGATTGGTAAGAGATTTTATGCCTTGTTAAGCCAGACTATGATTTATTTCTGCATGTTCCTTCCCTTTTCTTAACACAGCAATCTGTAAATAACCATGTGAAGCTTGTATGAAGTAGAGTACCAAGAATTACAGAAGGAGGTAGGGAGCCTATGCAGGTGTGTGAAGAGCACAAGGCTCGGTCACAAATGGTTAGGACAAACTATATAAATGCTGCTGACTATAGAATGGGTCAACATGGTTGTCTAGATTGAGGGAGAATGAGTCAAGGCTACTGATGATGCTTTGCCAGGCTTCCCTGTGGCCTAGCATCAGAAACCTATCTTCTCAAAAAAACTCACTTATCTCCTGATGATCCACCAGAAAGCATCCTAGATAGCTTTTTATATAGTGCTTAATATCTAGCAAATCAGTGTTTTGTCTGATCTGAGCCTGAACTGAATATGTAGGGTTGGATGGCAAGCTACCAACATAGAGGAGTACATAACTGCTTGAAAAATGGAGCCCCCTTCCCCACAAGCTGACTACAAATGCTACCTACACCTCCTACCTTTCATTAAACTTGTTAACTTGCTAATATTCAGAAAGCTGTATTTTCTCTTCCTTAGTTACCTATTTCATTTCAGGGTGCTAATGCAACTACAATCCTCTAGTCCAGTTTTGCATACTGTCGTAGCATGAGATTTTCTTTACCTTAAGTCTCTCTGCATTATTCTTGAAGCAAATACATTTCTTAGCTTTCCCAGAACTCTTAGGAAATCTTACTATAAACACGAGGTGACTTGCTGACAGAAAAACGATATTCAGAGGGCACGCTCAGAGCAAGTGCATGCAGCAAAACATCTACTGCATCCAAAAGGAATTATATCACAGAGGGCACCTCAGCATGCTTATCCTTTCATGGAGTGCTAGTAATTTGTTTTTTCTTACTTCAGTAGTCTAACAGTTATTTGCAAGTGTGCAAAGACAAACCAGACTTCTATTATGTGGCATATGCAATTACTATAAAATACACTAAAAAAAAAAATTCAACATAGCCTTTCCTAAAATCCTTCATTTCAGTCATTTTTCAGAGCCTGTGTATGGGCTCACCAGAAAAAGGGATTTCCTTACAGACATACAAAGTAGCATTTATACTTTACTTTCAACATAAAAGGCAGGTCAGTCATGCTTATTCTACCACAAATGTATTTTTGCTTTCATGACTGGAGCAAGCTAATCAAGGAACTTTGACATACCTTCTTAGTGAGTGCCCCAGACACCCGGTGTTAGCCTGCATCAGAACAAGATGTCTCCAAGAATGTAGTGGAATTCAGCCACACCTGAAATGAAGCATGATAGCTCAGGCCTGGCTCTCCCAAGTGGAACACTTACCAGGTTATTTTTATTACAAGTCACTTTGAGGTTATGAAGACCAAGAAGGTCAATGAACAAGAATGCTTCACCCCCACCTCCCAAAGAATCAAGCCTTAGGTAGACGCCAAAGTTCTTGTCAATTTGAACATCTGAAGCAAGGCAGGAGAGGTTAGGATCTGGCCCACAATTTGGTAGCATTGTTCTCATAGCTCAAAAATGCCTCTAAACTTGACAGCATTTGTAACGAAGACCAAATAAAAAAGCCCAATCAATCAGGAGATTCTCTACTTTTTCCAATGAGATTCAAACTATTGAAGTTTTGTCTCTTCAAATTCATCAGTGTCTGTATAAAATGTAGGAATTAAGGTTTTCCAATCTTTAAATGTAGTCCTATGATTTTGCTTTTTTTCCTGTCTAGAATCTTGTAAATTTATCTATGTAATGAGCTCCCCAAACTAATTTATTACAATATATACAAACAGAAGACCACCATTCCAACACTCTCTTTTGATAGGTACCAATCATGTCACTAGTAGCTGTCTGCTAGCAAACAAGGATGCGAAACATGCAGTTTGTGGTGGAGCTCCAGTGTTCTATGCGGAATTTTAAAGGAAAGTATTCACACCCCGTTTCAGAATTGATGCCAGTCCTACACTTAAGGAAATAGGTCAGCAACAGTTGCATTGCCTGGGTTCCTTATTATCCTTCTGCTGCAGTGAGACAGAGGCTATCTTCAAAAGACAAAAAGGAAGGCAGAAAACTCCCAACAAATAGATCTATATTTAAAGTTAACATTTCAGACTTTGGTACAGCACAGACAAGAAGCTGA
The DNA here is from genome assembly GCA_013400415.1 of Scytalopus superciliaris. Lineage (NCBI taxonomy): Eukaryota > Metazoa > Chordata > Aves > Passeriformes > Rhinocryptidae > Scytalopus > Scytalopus superciliaris. The sequence continues at coordinate 119,672 of VXBX01003161.1, read as the reverse complement.
TTCTCAGCTAACCTCTCTCAGTCTCAGGCTCCCCCTTACTGGTGTAAGTACAGGCCAACATGGATAAGCACAGGCATAGGCAGAGAAATTTGAAGAAGTTGCTAGGAAGTTCAAATAACTGGCCTATTTACTAGGGAATAGTATCAGTCTGGTGCACACTGATACTATTTTCCATTACTGTGCTCTGGGCTTTTCCATCCATCTGTAAGTTTGAGTGCTGATTCTTTCTCTTTCTTTTCCTCTTTCCTCTTTCCTTTTCCTTTCTTTCTTGAATAGTACTGGTATAAATTCAGGAGTTAGTTGTCAGGCAGAGAGGATGCTTGTTTCACAAATATATGACAGCAAGACATGAGGTAAAATGTTCTTAGCAAGGTCTCAGGCATAAAAGAGGTTGGTAAGGGGTAGTTCTGCTGTGGCAGTGTCCTGAGCACAAGGAGAAAATGGAAGAAGAGTTGTTACCACTACTGGGAGCAGAGAGAGAAAGCCAAAAACCTGCAGTTTGCTACCTTCTAACTGGTCCAGCAATAAGTCTGTAGGATGTTAAACAAAGAGCATGGCATTATGACATTGAGCGGAGCCAACTCCAAGGGCTTGTAAAGCTGATAAGGCTTCTGGAGTGAAAACCTAGATGTATACTGCCTGCTCAAAATCTCTACTACAGCACAAATTGCAGAGGTATAAAGTTAAGGCTGAGAAAGTAAATTTAAATTCCAGATTGCCCTAGTCTCAAGGTCCAGAATAAATGTAATATATTTTAGTTTATACTTTAGCATACTTTTGCCTGCTTTAGGCATTAAAATAATGAATTCTTGTCAATGAATGTTGTGTTGAACTAGGTGACAGGCCAATTCTCACATTTTCTTCACTGGTAGGGCCAGCAATGGATGGAGTTTATGAAGTCAGACATATCATTGCTGAGCTACTAAAATTACAGGTTTACTCCTAACTGTACCTCAGAAAAGCACAACAGAATGACCCAGAAAACAAACAAACAAATAGACAGGAAAACAAGTTAAAGACATTCTTGTAAATGCTAGGGAGGAAAAAAAGAAGAGCAAAAATCAAACGATAAAACCAACAACTCCCACCCCCCCGAAAAGGCAAAGAGACTTTCCCACAGTGATAAGCTTCAGCTGCCTATAAAAAAACTGCCCACGGTTTGGTTCTGTAGTTTCAGGTTTCATCTAAATCTAGAAAAGGAGTTAGCTTATTTCTCCGCTCTTACATGAGTTAAACTCTCAACTGGACTTCAAAACTCACAGTAAAGAGATACAAACATGGAGAACTCTATGTTTGAGTGATTCAGGTAGTTCTCCACTCAGATTCAGTGGTGTATCATCTGTGTTTCCCCACTTTTCTCTTGGGTCTTGAAGAGTCCTGAGAACAGAGTGGTGAGGCTCTCAGCAATATTCCCCAGAACCTGGTTCCATGTGGAGTATGGAAACAGCGATTTCTTGGAAAGACAAAGTTGCTGTCTCTCACATGCCACATCTAGTAGACCAATACTTCCATTGATTTACAGCAACCAAGTCACCGCTTTTTCAGAGAATGACATTTACTATTATCTCTTTGCAAAGCATGACAATTTCAGGGCAACAGAAAGAAGACTTGGCTGCCGATTAAAACAAAGTTGATTCATTAAAAGTACTGCTGACATTTCCACTGATCTATGGTATTCTTTTCCTTCACATTAAACAATGTAGTCATTGAAAGCTCTTAAGGTCACTGTTCTATAAATGTGCTGTGTTTAAGGTAAATGCCATTTAACTGTTCCTTGGCCTAAAGTAAAAAAAAAGACAAAATAAAAGGACCAAAAATAAAGGCAAGAGGAAGAAAATATGGACTGGGTGCCATGGCTTGCATTGGTTTCCCTGCTCCACAGCTCATCCTCCCTGAGAGGAGGCAAAAAAGATTTACTGGTTAGACATATGCAGGTACTCCTCATGCAGACCCTCATTAAGCAAGTAATGGCAAGGCTTCACACTGTTAGGACTACTTGTTTATTCATCCCTGATGTCACTTTAAAATTGTCATTACAGAAGAGGGTCCAGCGCAGCCAGCACCCACACATTTTGGAACAAAACCTTAAGGCAGAGCTCCTGTGAGTCCAGCTCCTGGACACCATCAGCATCCTTATTTACCAGCAGTTCAGCTCTCCAGCAGCATATGACTGCACCATGTTCCCTGCTGAAAGTAAGATTTTTATGATTTAACAGTACAGATCCTACAATTTCAGTACACAGCAGGAAACTGTTTAATTCACTGTTTGTTTTACAATTAAAGGAGAAGAATATACTTCTAGAGAATTTCCCATATCCAGTAGGGTTACTGCCTCAGGAAAAGCTAGTAACAGCCCACATGTGGCAACCTTTGCCATTAGCATTACTCACACTTTAAAATGCCAAGGCTGTATCAATTGTTTGACTTCACTTCTAATGGAGCGATGGTATTCTCTCCCCAGAAGAAGACAAATACCTCCATTAGGCAGAGGTCCTGGAGAGTGAGAGAAGCCTGTCTCTCACTAGGGAAGCTGCCTTACAGCTCACAAGCCTTCTCTCAGCAAGGGCGGAAAGGCAGGTATATGCTTATAACTACCTAATGGAAACATATTCTCTGGAAATCTTTAGCTCTGGAAAAATCAACAGTTAAGGATTCAGTTGTCTGTAGAAAAAATGTGTCATTTTATCAGCTCAAAACTTTTTGACTTCTTTTTTTTTTTTTTTTAAACAGGGATTTTTTTTCGTATAGGCTTTAATGTTTGTATCACGGAAGCAACAGTAGTTTAGACTCAACACATATCCCCGTTTTTTGTTGGAATTTGTCCCTGAGCCTTCATTTGACTTCTTGAGGACAACTGAATGTTCTAAATCCTTTGTGAAGGTCAGAAAAAAGTTATTGAAATCCCCTGCTTTTTCATTTGTCTGTGTATTGACTCCTGTAAATCTCCTGAATACTGAGACAAAATGCTCTCAAAGAGGCCCTAACTAGGTGAGAATGCAGTAAGTCTTGTCTTGATCATTCTCCAAACAAGAGACCAGGTTCTAATTTCCTCTTAAGCCTTTGCTAAATAATAAAGCTTGAAAGCACAGGAACATTACTTTTATGCTGTGATGGGCTGATAAAAAGGCTAGAATCAGGAAGAAATGGGAAAATCTAACCAAAATGGAATTTGTTCTGGTGACACCAAATGATTTTTGTCTTCTGGTAAGTGTATGTGTGTGCTTGTTGATCAAATTCTCATGTGCTCCAGTGTGTATTTTTGAAGCAGAATCACTCACTAGATTTTAAGATTCAACTCAGGATATTTCTGAGTATGTGTATGGCCTTTCTTATAAATATCTGTTGAATTGGTATTGTGAAAACTTCTGTAAGCAACTTCAGAATCTGTAGAACCTATATAGAAGGGGGATTGTTGCACATAAAATTTAGCAAGCAATTGGGTGTATCTTTCCATACAGAAAATGTACGTTGAAACAGTCACCCACAAGTTGATACCTGAGAAGCACACTGACACTGAAGTAGCAGAGAATTTATGAGGGAATGATTTTTATTATCATTATCACAAGAATGTTAGAGGGGATAATTTTCTGTTATTATTGTTATTAAAATCATCCACTAACTATTCTATCCCTGGTTCTTCCAATAATAAATTCTGGTCTAACATCACTTATCAGTGACTTTTTACTATAATCTCATTGTTACCACATGTTAATGACCATGCTTACCATCTGAGCATGAATTCAAAGCATTTATGTCCTTTGACTTCTTATAATACTGATGCTGTACATTTGAATGATCTGGAAAATAAATAAATGGAAAATTATCTGTCTTTCTGAATTAATTCTGAAATAGAGATCTGATCCTCTTGGAGCATTTCAGACTGTGCAAGAATAGAAGAAATACAAAAGTTTTGTCCAACCGGATTATATTTGAATTTGGGAATGGAATTTTAATTACTTTTGAAATCTGAGAGTACTAAGAGTAATTCTTCATTTCAGGGAAACTGCAAGACTTTTCTTAGCATATTTCACCAAATCTGTTTCCATCCAGCCTTCCTTCCCCTTCTCAGCAGATTATGGCCTTGTAAGTAAGGTACCAGAGCTAGATCAAATCTGAAGTTAAGGCATACCACATTTCCCAGAACTAAGGCAAGATTTTCTTCCTTCCTTTAAGATGACAAACTTACCCAATCTAAGCAAACTCAAGATCTTGTCATTTGATTTTAGGATTGTAGGGGGATTTATTTTCTATTTATCTCTTTCCTATGGTATGATATTGCAAATCGCATTTATTTTGTAAGTGTTTGATGGTATTTCTAGAAATATTATTAGAGATGAAAGATGCTTCAGAGAAAAAAGGTTGCTGAATGGAAATGTTAATGGACTATTGGCTTGCTGCTTGGAAAAAAAAAGTCACATTTTTAAATGCTTAAACATATAGCTGTATTTCTAAAAGTGAACACTATCTTCAAGCAGGACAGTTTATTTCAGTTCAGAAGTATGTATGACCTCACATTCCTAAAAATACCTAAAAAGGAAACAAACCTCCTTATACAGAGCTCAGGAAAGAAATCAGTTTAGTTTCTGAAGCTCTTTCAAGCTGGAAATACGTGATTACTGGATTCTGCTGCATCAGATGAAATAAATATGGATTTATAGACAAGGGGAAAAAAAAGGTAATAAAAATTTGGTCTTGTAGAAATTCCAGTTATGAAGATACCTGTCTGGGTGATTTGGTTATTTATGCACAAACAGCATCCTTCCTTGACTTTCTTGCTGCCATACATCTCCAGCTGTGTCAAAACTGCAAATTAAGATGCTTGCTCTTTAGCCAAGAACTCTGCCTTTCCTCTGAAGCACTAACATTAGTTGATCTTCTACACTGGTAAATACAAATTTCAGAAAGAACTGCCTGCTACCAAAGGTACTGATGAGAAGCACAGGCATTTATGCACAATTCTGTTAAAAAACCCCTGTAATAGTAGAAAAGAAACAAAGATTCTGCAGAGCCATAATTTAAAAATAAAAGAACTGCTTTGTTGCCACTCTGTTGTTCAGTGAAACACTGTTCAGGTTTTAATGTGTTGGTGTAATCTATCTGCAAATTGGACTAGAGTGACATTGTAAGGAAAGCCAGTTTGAAAATGCCAGAAAGTACAGCACAAGTTTGGACAGATCATATTGATTGTGGCTGCTAGCTGAGATGCAAAATCATGGAGCTGCAGCTGGTTCAGTTAGTTCATTTCTTCTTTGCCACCTTGAAACTACTTTGGCCTTAGTAATCTCATATACTAGGTACCATATTTCCTTTGTGACTTTCTGGTTCATCAAATCGATAATAGCAAATATGTTTTGCAATGCTAATTCTTATACTTGCTTGGTATTTCTTTCAGAAAATTTCTGGACCAGATACTAATTCCTTAAGACCAGGATCTTAATAATTTTGCTACTAGAAACATGCAGAGTATAAGTCTGTGAAGTTAATGATGAGGAAAATGGGTAGCAGGAGGGATGACTGTGAATTATGTTGGTTATTGAAATAAATAATGGAAATAGCAGGTAGCATCAGTGAAAACGAGATAAGATTCTGGACAAATCTTCCTGAATGTTAAACTGAGGTTATGCACAGTCTCCCAGTAAGATTTAAGACATTAAACAGTCTAGCAAATGTAGCAACCTATCCATTTCTTAATTATTATACTGTTTTTAAAGGTGTACTATTTGCATTCACTAAAACCATGGAGCACTGTGTATCTCTTGACAGAAGGAGCAACTGTACTTTAGTGACATGCCAGTCACGGAAGGTGCCTTTGAGGTTATGAAGGCCTTGGACTGGTTGCTGTCAATCCATTGGTGCCTGTTAGAAAGGCAAAGGATCGACTTGTGCTCCATAGTGGTGGGAGGACGTGTCTTGCTCTGCAGGTTCAATCCAAGCAATTGGCCTTGGCTTCCTTAATGCTGTGAACGAGGCTGATCTTTTAAGTCACATTTGTTCAGGCCAAACAATCCCATATATCCCAAAGCTTTAATTAACACAAAGTCTGTGATAAAGCATTCAAAAACCAGGAGAAAAAGGCAAGTGGGTATTACAAACACAATTAGTATGCAGTGCTCTGAAATTTAAATTCTGCTCAGCCTAGCCTTACTGGAAGAGCAAATAACAGAGGTGCTATCATTGCTACTGATTGGCTTATTACACCCAGGAATTGTGCAGGCAGAAATTAGAGTCTGTTTTTCATGCTTATCTAGACCTTTTTGTGTCCTCCCTGTTCTTTTGTTTCCCTCAGTTGCTGCTTCTTATCTCTATAGTTTTAGGTCCTATGCTTTAGGGACTCTCTTTTATGTCATCTCCATCCAGTGCAGTGGGTGGGGCCCTGACCTAGTTAAGCTTGTAAGAGCTAACACAGTGCAAACAAGCAATAAGAGACTGCTTTTCATTAATAGCAAATAATAAAACTGTGTCGTGCATAAAACAATTTCCCGTTTTTCAACATCTTCCTGTATAACTTTTACTAAGAAGCAAAATCAATGCTACTTAAAAAAAGAAACAAGAAAAAAAAAAAACCCAACCAACAAACAAAGCACAAACTTGTGGACCAGGAAATAATAGACAAAGCAAAAGCTGAAAATTATAAAAAGGCTGCTCCCAGTACAATAAATTATTTATAGCATCTTAATGTCAATCTTCAGTACAGCAGAATCAGTTTACAGTGAACTCTGAAGATTCAGGGAGACTTCATAGACCTAACCCTCAGATTTTTTGAGTTTGTGAAGCTCAGTGGTGGTCAGTGGAATTACATCAATTTACACACCAGAAGGATCTTGTTCTCTCACGACTATTATCTGTTAGGAAACAGCCTCAATTAAAACCAAATACAACTACCATCCATTTAATCTCTCCAAGGACTTACACAGAACACTTCTATAAATGTGTTACATGGAACATAAGACTTTTTCTCTCTCATTCATCACTTTCCCCCCCTGCTGTTCTATGGGGAAAATGCTGCATTCCAATTTATTCTAAATATGGGAGTCTGGTAGGGGTGACAGATACATTAAGACAAAGAATATCAATTAAAATACTGCTAGTCACTCTGGATATTAGAAGAGATTACTTTAAAAAGAGAGATGACCTTGCAAAAGATGTTCCCAGTTTGTGCCATGAATGTGCAAAACTCATGACCCACGTGAACGTTCCAGTCAGCAATGGGACTTTGCAAGTGAAATTACAAACAGGTTTCACTACCTAAAAATCTTCCAGAAAAGCTGTTACAGTGAAAGAGAAATATCTATCCCTGAGTGGCTTGCTGAAATAGTCCCTGGTCTGAAAAAACCCTGCCTGCAGCAGTTTCTGTTGCCTCCCTGCTGAACAGACTTGGCATCTCCCTGGTTCAGAGCAGGCTCTGCCAATTTCCTAGGCAGCCACCTCCATCTGCAGAAGCAGGAAGCTAGTATAATTCCCTTTGACAGAAAAATAGGATACAAAACCCAAAGTCAGACAAGGAATAAAAGATTCCAGAAGCAGGACTGGCAAGGCCAAGACATTGTCAAGGACAGTCCATAGCACTCAACTCCTCAGATCCTCGTCTGTGCAACTACAACACTTTGAGATTCTTCAGCATGGGATGAACTGTGGGCTCATGCAGTTGTGTAATAGACACCTACAGACTCCTTGGCTGCAAGGGATTGAGAGAATGAGATGGTCAGGAGAAACCTAACATGGAAGAGCAAGGGAGATGGCAAAACCAAAAACTGTTAGACAGGAGAGGAGAATACAAGAATACATCCAAGAATACAGAGAGAAAAAAAACAGGCACCATAAAGCCAGAGACACAAGGACTTAGTTTTAAGGGATCATTGGCACATCAAACAACAGCAAAAAAATAAATATTAATTGTATATACACTAAGCGTTGACTCTGCTGAGGTCTGTCTCCTAATAATGTCCAGCACACTTCTCCCTACGGAGCTTCTCTGTCTCCCTCTTCCAGGCAAAATTTGTCTCCCCCCAGCTTAGATATTTCACTTTCAAGCACCAGAGTTACTCATCTCAAGCTCCCTTTGTAGTCAAGAAACAAAAACAGATGCCTCAAAAGAGCAATTCGTTTGATCTACATTAGATGTCTTTCTTCAGATGAGATCAGTGCCTCTCTAGAAAAACCTGTTTTTATAAAGGGAGCCAATGGTAGCTAGCTAAATGTTGGATGTCAGAACTTTAATGATCTATCCTTGGAAGAAAGTTACTGCTGCTGGTTTTCTACATTAGGTTGAGGAAAATGCCCTCCATTTTCAGAAAAATATACTCAGAGATGAAGGTGAGATCCTCTGCCCCACCAAATCCCTAACTCTTCAGTCTACAAACCACGTCAAGAAGCCACTGACTGTCTTGTACCATAGGTCATTTTATAAAAAGTGTTCTCAGGCAACCTTATGTGACCAGATAAGGGAAGATCATGCTGACATGCATTATATGACAACCCAGGATGTGACCTTGAATGAAGACAAAACTCTCAGGTATACCCTGATCAGCTGAATACATGCTCTGGTTCCAGTGCTTTGCTGCAGTGAAGGAAATGCTGCTGTAACACACACTTTCAGGGATGGATCAGGAATCTGAAAAAACCTGGCACCCTCAGCATTCTGTTAGAGTACCAGACTTTGAGATTTTGTCATAACTGCAAAAAGTGGCAAATTTGCCTCACCCTGTGGTCTTCTGAATTGTTCTACTGAGCAAACTAATCACTGCTTGCATTTAAACAAGCTTGTTGGCAAATTGATAGTGATTTACTTTGGTATTTGGACCAACTGACTACATTAGTCTTATAAGAGGTATTGGACTGTCTCTCTCCACCATGTTGTGGAGATATTAGGAGGCTATTTCAAAGACCTGTAACTTGTTTTGCACTTTAATTTCATGTCTTAATGTGGTGAACACACCGTATGGCTTGTCCTCCTCCATACTACACGCTTCCTACAAAACCACTCAGAGTCTTGGGAAAAAAGGTAGACTGTACTCCTCCATCACAACCATAAGTAGCAACAGAACAGTGAAAAGGAGAAAAAAACACTAGTTCATTACTTGCTTTCATAGTCCCCTAGTCTAGAAGAAAACTACTTCCTTGTATCTTCCTTTCCCTGCATTCTTAATAGAGAAAGCCCATCTTAATAACAGAATTAAACCAATGAGCCCTTCCCTTCCAGAAGAAAATAAATACCTCTCTAGTGTAACTGCTTGTTCTAGATACTAGAGGAAACACATCTCACTAGCAAACTGATTTCTATGTCCCAAAAGTATGCACAGCAGAAAAGACCGAATGCTAGAAGTTTCCTATTATTTTGTCTGTAACCCTTTTAAAAGGGACAATCTCTCTGCCCTAATAAGCACCAGACAATCTCCAGAAGCTATTTAGCAGTATCATTTGGCTGGAACACAGCAATTATCTAACAAAGTGGCAGCCAACACAGAAGAAAAGAAAACCTTTTTGAAAACTTCTTATTTTCTGTGGGAGTAAGGAGCGTCAATCTTTAAAGACTTTCAGCTTTTTTTTTTTTTTACTTTAAAATGCACATTAAGTCTTTCTTGACTACCTTCTGCACATAGATTTATATCTACTGGAGGTAGATGTTAGCAGTAGCCTTGCAGTGCTGACAGTGGCAATTACAGTCTTAGCCGCACAGTTCAGGACCTCATTTAGCCCATAATGCACCCCAGAGTCTGGGCCTGAAGCTCCATGCCTCCGGGTCTGTAATGACTGCCAAGCTCCAACATCTACAGATTACATGAGCCATGTGGGACTTGGATATGAGAAGTAGCTTTACACAGGTCTGGGAAGAGCAGGGGCAGCACAAATAGTGGCCTCAGCACCAGGCAGCCAGCATCCTGCTTTGGCTGGCACGCATGAGCCTGGCTTCCTGGCATGGGCACAGAGAACACCTTGACTTCAGTCTCCAAATGCCAACTAGAAACAGCAAAGCAGGCTCCGATGCCCCAAATCCCCACTGTTTATTCCTTTGTTCTAATACTTGGAGCCCCTTTTGATCAGCTGCACTTTCTATAGGCCCAGACAGAAATGCAGGGATATTTGAGCACAGAAACTAATAAATACATTTGGCTGCCCCATGTATTCCACAAGCTCCTCATATCGAGTTCAAGAGCAGTGTACCTTATTCAATTTTTTTTTGCTTCCCTAACAAGAAATTAATCTTATAAAAATAAAAGTTCTCACATCACCTAAGAAACACTATTGTTTCAAGTGTTTTTGTAAAACACTTTCTGTTTAAATTGCAGAATAATGTTCTCTTTTAACTAACAATCAGAAGACTGCAATTTTAGACAAACTGAAGGTTAGAATCCATCAAAAATACTGCAGTCTGCCTGCAGAAAACAGGTATTTTGTAATAAATAACTTTTAATATGGAGCTGCATTGTGCACAGACTACAGTTCCCAACACTCAACTTCATATATTGCAAGTCCTCTTCTGCCCTGCAGCACTGTGAAGCGTTGCAGAGTGGGACTTGTAGTCTAGAAATGGCACAAAATGAGAGTAATTATTGTTGGATCCTTCTTTTAAGATGAATATCGGCACCATTTGTAACAGAGGAAGTACTCAACTTCCTTCCACTCCAAATTTTATGGTAGATAATACTCACTCAACTAGAAGCTTGCCTAAATCTTCTTCTGCTCTGTGCAGCTGCTCAACAGTTTCTAATATTTGTTTTTCTAATTGGAGACAAGCCTAGTGAAAAAGACAAGGTCTTTGTTGCACACATTGTTTGCTGATAAGCTGTCCTTTAATACAACAAGATGCTCTCTGTGTGGAAAAGATCATCAACAGTTTGATTTGAAACTCATGTTTAAAAATACCCCAAATCCTAGTTACTTACTTTTTATTGAAATCTGAATCCACATTCAGTGATTCCAGCTAAAAATTATTTCTGTGTTGCATATGACTCCTTTTCTTCAGATAAGAGCTTGAGCCATAAGTTTCAAATGGGAAAGTTTGAAGATACTCTTTCATAAACCTTGATTTCAATGCAATGAGCTGGCATTAATCACAGCATGAAAAACAGCCAGGGTGCTCAGCTGTCTTAGCTTTAGAAAAAGTCATGAAAAGATGGAGTTCAGAACCAGCCCACTCTGGCAAACCAGTACCTTTTTTTCTTTAATAAAGATTAACAGTTTTCATCAGTAGTAGTTCCCCATATAAGACTAGAACACTATAAAGATGCCATATGATACAGTCATTGCTTGAATTTGGTTACTTTTATAATAAGGCAAAGAAAGTTCTGAACGACATGATTTCTAGAGGCTGTTTTCCAGTTGGGTCTGTTATCACACATGCACTTTTTTGTCCGCCGGCGGCTGTGGCCGTGTGGGTAAAGCCGCCGCCCCTGGATCCGTGCTCCTTCTCGGAAGGACGCCGGTTCGAGCCCTGCGGGTCTCGCTCTGCCAACTTCGTCCGGGCTTGCCCCGGCCAAGGCTTAGAGTGTCCCAGGGCTAAAGGGGGTGGGGCCAGTTCCGCGCACTCTGAGCTCCACGTAATAAATCCATTCACGCAGGCATAAAAAGCATCGTCGTTCGCGACGGCTAGCCACACACACTTTTTTGTCCCCACCCACCTTCATCTGTGCACAAGCCAAGGTAGTTTCAGCAGCAGTGTCCCCTCCTGTCACAGGGAGAATCTTCAGTCTACCTTTTTTTTCCCCTTTCTGAAAAGCCAATGAATAAACTGATTTAATTATAGAAGAGCAAAACTTAAGAGCTATAAAGCATAATGAGCCACTCCCCATGCATAGCGAGACCTAATTCCTGCTACAGCTATATCTTTGGGGTTATCAGAAAAGTTATTGTAAGGCTTCTAGTTTGGAGTCTGGATTATTTAAGGGTGATCCTTATGACTGTATCTAAGAGCAAGCAAATTTTTTCCCTGCTCAAGGAGTATTGCTGAGTCTTTGCCAGCTCAATATGCCTCTCCAAGCCATGACACAACACCAAGTAGTCATACCTCATCATTTCCAGGAGCTTCCTAATGGGCTTCCTTATTTGGCTGCTTTCTGACCTGAAAGCCTTTCTTCTTTCTTAGTTTATAGAAGGACCATGGCCTCACTTAGAGAGGATCCTTGCCATCACATGCTGACTTTCTAAGGATGCTTTTCTAAGACACTGGCCTCAGTCATTCCAAGGAGTGATCCCCTTGCTTAGTACAGCAAACCTGACAGCAGTCTGGGTCATCACCAAGCCTTAACATTCCCCACTGAGGATTGCCTCTGCAGGGGCCTGGGAGTCTGGGAAGGGTCCTCCATGTTAGTAGCTCTCCCTGTTCTTCATTGACCACTTTGAGCTCCACCTTGTTCTTGCCTCCCAAGTCAGGAGACCAGTCTGCCATCCTCAAGGTAGCTGTGAGCCAAGGCCTGGCCACAAGCTCCAAAGCTTTACCTATGGTTAAAGCCAGGTCCATAGAGGACCAGAGCTAACTAATCACTGATGATGCCATCATATGGAGCTTGGCTGTGAAGTGCTTCCCAGGTCTCTGGTGGCTTCCCAGCATTTGTGAGAATATTCCCAGCAAGTCATGAACTCATATTGGAGCTCTGTAGCTCACTCTACAGGCAAAGGCTCACAGAAGCATGAGCCAGCAGCTTTGTTCCACTGAAAAACTCAATATTAGCCTAGGAATCCATAAATGAAGACTGAGTGGCATCAGAGTAGACTACTGACTTTTTCATAAATTCTTGACAAAATATGCTGCTTTCTTTTCCACAGACACCCCGTTGTCGTGGGGCATAAGCCTGTGTGCCCATGAGGTTGCAAGCTATGCTGGCGGTGGTTTGTGCCTCCGGTAGGGTCTCCCATGCTAGTCAGGTCTCAACTGAAGGGTCAGACAAAGTGTGTCCACGGGCAGGATGGGCTCGAAGCCCCCGGGCAACCATCCTAGGAGAAGGACAACTCTAACTCCAAACCCAGGCAGATGGAGCTCGCTTAGCCCTGTAAGGCCATCCATCTATGAGAAGGATACTCTAACTAAACCTACGTCCTGAGGACTTTGCTGTCACTGTCCAAGCTCGCTGGGCCCTGGCTGATGAACCTCAGGAGTAAAGGGGGGGGCCAGTCTCGCGCACGCTGCACCTCACCTAAAAAATCCACCGCACAGGCTTGATGCTGCTTTCACAAAATACTCTAAAAAGACCAGAACCTTCAATAAATAAAAATCTTCTTAATTTCCAGGTTTTATCTCCTTTAATTGAGAAGAGCCTGGTAGTCATCTCATGGAGATCTCAGTACCTCTTTCTCTTTTGAGGCATTTCCCACCCATTTAAAAAGCAGGAATGTTTTCAGTTTTCGTAAGAGGAACTGAACAGATGAGTGGGCAGACAGTGAGTTTAAAATAGTGCTGCAGGAAACAGCCAGGAAAGCAGCTTGCTCCCATCCATTCCTGCTTGTTTGTTAGAGGGAAGATGCTATTTAAGGTGTGGACTGTAACAGGACAGTGTCTCAAAAGCATAAGGCCAAAACTCATCATGGTAGTTTTGCTCAATAGCACCCACTGACTTAAGTGGGAACAGGGCCACACTCATTGAACAGCACCATTTAAATGCTGCCTGATATAAAAAGGGTGTTTTGTCCAATGTTCTGCCTTCCATGGCACCTGGCACACTGTAGGATTCTGAACAGGACAAAAAAAAAACTTCTTACATAATGGAGAACAGCACATATATTTTCAGGATGCTGACACCTGCAGGACAGAAAGAGAGGGGCAAGAGACCAAACCAAGAGTTTACATTTGGCCAACCATTTCTAGTGCCAGTGCAGACTTGATGTCTGACAACAGACTTCTCATTAAATCGCAAGCCCCCCGCTCAGACTTGGCTCAGACACCAGCTTCATTTCTCCTTTCCCTTACAACCTCTCTGCTGTCAGGCATGTTCTTGGTGGGATCAGGTTCTCCACTGGAATTTGATTGCATCTTCAGTGAAGATCTGTCCATTATCAGCTCCTTCCTCCTTCTCAATTTTCTCACCAGTGTCCCTGTTTCTTTCTGACTTGCAGTTTTCCGGTTCTTCTCTTCTGTCATCTCCTTCAACATTGCCTCCTGTATGACCTCCACATGGCCAAGGGCCTTTCTTCTCACTCAAAAATCAGCTTTTCCTCATCACTGTCCTCACTGCTACAACTGTTTTTCTATTCTCTTACTTCTGAAGCTGTGAAGATGCATGCACCATAAAAGATTGGGCTAAAATATTACCCTAAAGAGCTATGAAAAAAAATTTATATATATATATATATATAATGAAGAGTGAGGCTAAAAAATTATCCTAAAGAGTTTCTGTTTTCAAGATGATAACTCCTTCAAGTACAATTTATATGGAATACATATGAATAATTGAAGAAGAGGCTGGTTTAGAGTAGAACATCAGCTTTAATAGCAACATCCCTGTACTTCAAAGGGCGACTTGGAAGGAATTGGGTTTTGTGAAGAGTGTCATAAACCAAAACCCAACAACCTCCCCTCCCCCAATTAATTTATATTGAAAGCCAGAATTTTTACAGTGTCGCCTGATTAATTCTGGAGTGAATATGTGTATTTTCTTCAAGCTTATCTTAGCCCAGATGCCATTGTGCATTTTTAGCCTTTACTCCACGAAGACTGTTTGTAATTTTACAGCCAGGCTCTTTATCTCTGAAAAGCTGTGTGTTATAAAGGTTATTAAAATTTTATGAGTGGTGGATACTCAGAGCTAGTAAGCCTGGGCAGTCGTGTTCCACATCAGTGCTATCGTGCTTTTGCAATACGAAGAAGTGCAACAGGGAGTTTAAATCCTGGCTGCTATTTACTTACCTCACTCTACTCTTCCTGTAGTTCTACTGATTTGAATGTTTAACTATATTGCATTCTTTCATAAGGATCTTTACAAGGCTTTTTCTTGTATTCAAGGATTTATTCTTATTCCATCAACTATGTACTTACTAAGAAGTCTTTTATGTTTCATCTGATTATTAATTCTAAATTGTAATATAAAAATAAATTTATGCAAACTAGAAATAATGTGAAACTATTTATGACAACATAAAAATGGCTGATGACAGGTATAGTTACCATTACTTGCTCCTTCTGTAAACAAGGAGACAAAAACCAGCAGTTATAATATATGTTTGCACTTCATCTCATTTGGAAACCCCTTCAAAATATTTTGGGGTATAATGATTTGTCAAGGTTACGGTATTTCACACAGAGCTTGAAAATTTCCTTACATTACAATTCAGTGGTATTATCTAACCCAGTATTTTTATCTCTACAAATGGCCACTGGCTAATTTTAGATATTGCATCTGATGAATTATTAAAACAGCAAAATCAAAAGAGGAGATCCTTCATAACACTGGGTAGGTCTTTGGTTTATATGCAAAAACATGCAGATTTATTATATCTTTTCAAATATTTACTTTGAAAATGTGGTTAGCAGCTAGATTCACCAGGGAGTTCAGAAATCATAGATGACAGTAATTATTTCTGATAACGGATGAGCTGTGGCGTTTTTCCTACCCCAACCCAGGAGAAACATCCTGTATATAAAACACAAAATGATGGCTGTTTCAGAAGAGTGATAAATTAGACCAAGAGGTAGAGATGAGAAATAGCTTAAGATAAGACAAAGTTTCAAAGGAGAAAGAGCTAGACACTGAGGAATGGGAGAGGTAGATTTGTGACTCATAGCCCATGGAAATTAGAAGACCAGGACCAAGACAGGGAGATAGAGAAGAATGGTTGCACTCTAGCCTAAGCAGAGGAAAATAGAAAAAATTCACCTGTTAGATCATCAGGTCATAGGCATGACAAGTGCAGCTGACATGGTAGATGGCAGCTGGCCAAGAAGGAAGGAATGCTACTGTAAAGAAATAGGAAAGTAAGACACAGCTGCACAATTCTCAGCTATAAGAAAACTAAGTACACCCATAAGACAAACTCCATCTATCCAAATAAGTCACACAGCCTTGTTCAAAGAAGTCCAGCCTGTTTTCAACTTAACCACGATAAAAGGTTTATAGTTTGGGTTTGGATATTTTTGTTGTTGTTTTGCTTTTGTTTTTTATAAGTTTCAGGTCAAAAATCAACCAGGATTCAAGAAACAATAGTCAATTAGTCAGTGTTTGGTTAAAATAAAAAAAAGTTTAGTAATAGTTTGGTGTGATGCCTTCTCCCCCAAATGGAATTGAGAGAACATCCTGTAAAGGACAACGAGACAGCAGATGGTGTGCTATCTCCCCGAGGCACAGACACAAGGTGTCACATCTAAGTACAGTTACTGGCAAGTCTTGCAATATCAGAACTATTTTTCAGAACAGATTAAAAAAAACAAAACAAAACCCCCAACCAACACCCCCACC